>CM055125.1:58981899-59403026 GCA_029206835.1 Rana muscosa
TACCTTTGGGGGTCTCGAAACACACTGTAGTCACTGGATACTCTCGGGTGTCCCCATGCACACAAATAACAGCTACCTTGCTATTCCCAGAGACCTCTGTTTTAACTAATTCAGCCTTTATCAGGGTCACAAGGCTACCTGAATCCAGTAATACCACAACATTTCTACCATTAATACACATTTTGCATAAATGTTTCTCAGTTCCCCGAATGGCAGTGCATGCGACTGTCGCACACAGCGATTGACGTCTGTCCATCAGAAAGTCACATTGCATGGGTTCCTCCACAACCGGGCAATTTGCTGCAATATGTCCCGCTTGCCGGCAGCGGTAGCAAACAATCCATTTGGCTGCCTCTTGAGCCCCTGACTTCCCAGGCTGTTCTCGCCAAACTTTGGGTAGAGCTCCCACCCTCTCACTCTCTCCACCCTCACCCCTTGGAATCCTCTTATCCGCCCCTGGGGATGGTCTGGTCTTAGGGTGGAAAGTCCGAGAGTCTCTGGAAGAGGCCGTCAGGTTCTCTGTAGCCAAGTATTTCTCTACACGATCCACAAGACCACCGGCCGTCTCTGGGTCTCCATGGCTTACCCACTTTTGGATGGCAGTAGGAAGAGCTCTCAAAAACCGATCCATTACAACACGTTCCACAATCTCTGGTGCGGACAAAGTCTCTGGCTGTAGCCACTTCCTGCTCAGGTGAATGAGATCATACATTTGAGACCTGGGGGGTTTTCCAAGCTGGAAAGTCCAGTTATGCACACGCTGAGCCCGGACAGCCAGGGTGACACCCAGCCTTGCCAATATTTCAGCTTTTAGCATCACATAGTCTTTTGCTTGGTCAGGCTCTAGGTCATAGTAAGCCTTCTGCGATTCACCAGTTAACAGAGGAGCCACCAGTCCAGCCCACTGCTCCTCAGGCCACTTTTCTCTTTCAGCAGTCCTTTCAAATGTGGTCAAAAATACCTCTGGATCATCCTCTCCAGTCATTTTTGTCAATAAACGACTCACCCCAAAGGACGCGGTATTAGTGGGACGGCTTTCCTCACTGGTCTGCGGACGTTGCTGCATTACTGCTTCCATTTGTTGTAGTCTCTGCTCTTGCTTCTGTAACAGGTCTATGAAGCGGGCCTCAGATTGCTGCTGGGCTTGTTGATGAGCTTGCTGCTGGGCTGCAAGGCTCCTTTGCAAACCTGCATTTGTCTGCTGTTGATTGGCATTTGCTAGAGCCAGCTGTTTCAGTATCTCCTCCATGCTGGCTTAAAAAAACTGCCACTGGTTCTCCACCAACTGTGAGGGGGTTAACTCAGTAGCGGGTGTGTGTGACCCCCTGGTTGGGCTCCCCACACAAAAACAGGGCCAGCAGACGGAGGTTGTGGTTTTCAAAATCAAAAGGTGCGGTTTATTTCTCTATGTACAGTGACAAAAACACAGCAAAGCCAAAAAGAAACATAAACAAAATAAATCCTGGTCAGTTTGACCTCTGACTAAACATGCAGGTTTCCTAAACTAACAACTGGGATCAGCCTGGTGCTGTCCTAGTCCCTAAGTCCCT
The DNA here is from genome assembly GCA_029206835.1 of Rana muscosa. Classification (NCBI taxonomy): domain Eukaryota; kingdom Metazoa; phylum Chordata; class Amphibia; order Anura; family Ranidae; genus Rana; species Rana muscosa. The sequence goes on from CM055125.1 coordinate 58,983,450, forward strand.
GGTTTAGTAAAAGTCCAAACAAATAGCCACACAGGCTTTGCCTCACCGCACAGGGGTTCACTCTCCCTAGACAGTCCACACAGGTCTGGGTCCAGGCATGAGCTAACATCTAATGAAGCTGGGAGTTTTTATAGAGGCCTTAAACGAACTGACAGGCTTCAGCTGGTCTCATCAACTCCCTGCCTGCACGACGCCCAGCCCTCTCCCTAGAGGTATGAGTCATCCATGAGCCCACTAGCCTCAGCTGGGCTTCATCAACTCCCTCCCTAGTTGTATAAGTCAGCATAAAGCCTGAATCTGGGAGAAATATATCTACCCCCCTGGATGCAACCAGGTGACTTTACCTTCCTGCTGTCACACTACCTACAGTTTTCTGTCCCTAGAAAAAATGTTTTTTTTAAGCACAATTTAGCACAAGGAGAATTACCTCACTGTCCTTCCAGGTCCCTGGAAACAAGGACTTTGACAGTGAAAGAAACTGACACACTCTCCCTACCTACAGTTTTCTGTCCCTAGAAAAAATGTTTTTTTTAAGCACAATTTAGCACAAGGAGAATTACCTCACTGTCCTTCCAGGTCCCTGGAAACAAGGACTTTGACAGTGAAAGAAACTGACACACTCTCCCTACCTACAGTTTTCTGTCCCTAGAAAAAATGTTTTTTTTAAGCACAATTTAGCACAAGGAGAATTACCTCACTGTCCTTCCAGGTCCCTGGAAACAAGGACTTTGACAGTGAAAGAAACTGACACACTCTCCCTACCTACAGTTTTCTGTCCCTAGAAAAAATGTTTTTTTTAAGCACAATTTAGCACAAGGAGAATTACCTCACTGTCCTTCCAGGTCCCTGGAAACAAGGACTTTGACAGTGAAAGAAACTGACACACTCTCCCTACCTACAGTTTTCTGTCCCTAGAAAAAATGTTTTTTTTAAGCACAATATAGCACAAGCACAAAACACACTGACACTCTCCCTACCTATCCTTCTCTTTCCCTAAACTAAAGGAATCCAGGTTAAGCAAGAAAGAAATAAAAGTCACTGTCCCTGCCTATGCTGCTCTATCCCTGCTCCGGAACACACTACACTAGGCCGCCGTGCTGGCGGCCTTTTATAGTGTGGGGCGTGTACTAAACCCCCTCAGCAATAATTGGCCACAGGCATCCTGCCTGTGGCCAATCATTGCTCTCCTCGCTGCCGGCGCTGTGATTGGCCAAGCATGCGGGGTCACAGTGCATGCTTGGCCAATCACAGCGCCTGGATGACACTGCGATGGCGTAGTGCATTGTGGGCCGTTCGCGTCACTCGAATTTGGCGCGAACGGCCCAAATCGTTCGATCTTCGTCGAACGATCGAACAGCCGATGTTCGAGTCGAACGTATGTTCGACTCGAACACGAAGCTCATCCCTACTCAGATCCTGTTCCCCTCTCTCTCTGCTGCCTGCACTAAACAACCAACCTACCATGCTGCTGCCCCTCTCCCTATCACTGACTATCCATGCTGCTGCTTTCTATTCTTGAAGCAAAGGAAAAAAACGCACTGTGACTCAGAGCAGAGGGGTCATTTTAGCCACTTCCTCCTCCTCTGGAACCGCTGCTTAAAGTTGTCCAAATCTGGCGGCAAGAGAAAGGGGAGGTGCTGGAGTAGCATGATTGGATAAGAACTGGCATGTGACTGCACAGATCCCTCCCTATGGTCACTGGTATGACATCATCCTGCATCTCTGTTCCGTGCTGTGAGTTTTGCCAGCATAGCTTTCTGAGGCTGAGGCTGAGCATACAGACAGGGGCGGGCTGGGGGGCGGGAGTGCTGCTCGCTTCAGGAGCTGGGTCTGCTGTAGTCATTATGACAAGCAGGAGACCCAGTCTATGCTTGAATTGGGAGCAGATGGAAGCCTGGCTGTGCGAGCGCTACTCGCATTAACATTGGAGTCAGCGAGGAGAGTGAGGGGGGAAGAAATCACCGCAGGAGCTGACAGGTGTTCTCTCTTGTGAGATTACTCTGCCCGATAGAGAAGTGAGGGGCAGGGCGGGACTGGTCTCAGGCTTGTGCCGGCACTGACGGCTGCAGGAGCGCACTCTGCACATGCTGTTATCTATGTAGCGCGGCCAGTACACCAGCACTTCTACTGCGCCCCCCTTCCTCCAGTAAATGGTCCCGCCCAGGGTATCCACCCCTTCCGCCCCTCCCTTGTACCGGCCCTGGTGTTGCCACAACACTGTAAGCCCTCACAGTTGCTCTTGGTGGGCGCAGGAATAGGCCCTGCTGTGAATTATTAGATCAAGAATTGTAATTTCATGCTCCTGTTGAACAGGGGCAGAAAAATTGGGCCTTAGGCACTGGTGCCACAACACTGCAACCCCTCACAGATACTGTACTTGGAGCACAGCAATGAGCCCTGTTGCAAAGTATTGCATCAAAAATTGTAATTACACGCCCCTGTTAAACAGGGGCAGAAAAATTGGGCCTTAGGCACTGGTGCCACAACACTGCAACCCCTCACAGATACTGTACTTGGAGCACAGCAATGAGCCCTGTTGCAAATTATTGCATCAAAAATTGTAATTACACGCCCCTGTTTAACAGGGGCTGAAAAATTGGGCCTTAGCCACTGGTGGCGGCACCCAGAAACAAAAATGTTCTTCCAAGCTATCATCAGGAATCGGATCATTGAGGAGGAGGAGGAGGATAGTCAGTCAACATAACAGGACAGTCACTCAGCATCAGCATAGGCAGTCTTGAAGGGATGTGACATTTCAAAATAAATTATTCTGTTATATCAGCTTCAGGTGCTTGGTAGCTGGTGGTAATCCAAGACTGGTTTATCTTTATGAAGGTCAGTCAATCAACCGAGTTGGTGGACAGGCGCACCCTGTGATCCGTGACAAAGCCTCTAGCAGCACTGAATGTGCGTTCCGAAAGAACGCTGTATGCAGGACAGGCCAGTAGCTCAATTGCATACTGTGCAAGCTCTGGCCAGTGATCCATACTTAAGACCCAGTAAGCCAGAGGATTTTTGGTGGGAAAGGTGTCCAAGTCTGACCTTGCCCCTAGGTATTCCTGCACCATGTAAATCAGACGCTGGCAATGGTTGCTGGAACCGATCATACCTTGGGGCTGCGGACTAAAAAATTGTCTGAACGCATCGGTCAGACGGCCACCTTTCCCACCGCTCCTTCTTTGACTGACCGAAGCCTCAGCAACTCGTTGTCCAGGACCAGGAGTTTGTAACCTCCCAGTCTCTGAGAACGCGTTGCACAGACCTTTCTGCAAGGCCTCCCAGAGATTTCTCATCCTCTGCTCCCTCTGCGACGGTAAGATAAGGTCCGCAACCTTACCCTTGTACCGTGGATCAAGGAGAGTGGCCAGCCAGTAATGGTCCCTCTCCTTGATCCGAAGAATATGAGGATCCTTCCGCAGACTTTGCAGGATCAGGGAGGCCATGCAGCGTAGGTTAGCTGAGGCATTCGGTCCGGAGTCCTCTGGGTCACTAAGGACGAGATGATCCGCAGCCACCTCCTCCCAGCCACGTACAAGTCCACGGCTTCCTTGGGACTGTAAATCATCCCTAAAAGACTGCTGCTGTTGATGTGAGTGCCAGGCTCCACCTCCATGCTGACACAATCCTCCTCCTCGTCCTCTTCCTGTGCGATGGGTGGGACAGAAGGAACACTGTCTGGGTAAAGGGGGCCTTGAGAGGCAAGGAAGTCCTCCTCTTCCTGCCTCTGTTCTGCCTCAAGTGCCCTGTCCATTATTCCACACAGCGTATGCTCCAACAGGTGGACAAGAGGTACAGTGTCACTGATGCATGCACTGTCACTGCTCACCATCCTCGTGGCCTCCTCAAATGGTGCCAGGACAGTGCATGCATCCCTGATCATGCCCCACTGGCATGGTGAAAAAAAACCGAGCTCCCCTGACCCTGTCCTTGTGCCGTAGTCACACAGGTACTCATTGATGGCCCTCTGCTGCGTGTGCAGCCGCTGCAGCATGGCCAACGTTGAGTTCGACCTGGTGGGCATGTCACATATAAGGCGGTTCTTGGGCAGGTTCAACTCCTTTTGCAGCTCAGCCAGCCGAGCACTGGCATTATATGATCTGCGGAAATGCACACAGACTTTCCTGGCCTACCTCAGGACATCCTCTAAGCCTGGGTACCTGCTCAAGAACCGCTGCACCACCAGGTTAAGGACGTGAGCCACACAGGGCACATGGGTCAGTTGTCCCTGTCGGAGGGCCGAGAGGAGGTTGGTGCCATTGTCGCAAACCATCATTCCTGGCTTAAGCTGGCATGGCTTCAACCACCTCTCGGCCTGCCCCTGCAGAACTGACAGAACCTTTGCCCCAGTGTGGCTCCTGTCCCCCAAACACACCAGTGCAAGCACGGCATGGCATCTTTTTGCCTGCGTACTTGCGTAGCCCCTTGAACGCCTACGGAGCACCGCTGGTTTGGAAGACAAAGCACAGGAAGAGGCCATGGAGGAAGAAGAAGAGGAGGGGGTGGAGGAGAGAGGTGTGTCACAACCAGTAGTATCATTTTGGAGGCGTGGCAGGGGAACAACCTCCAACACTACTGCACCTTGTCCTGCATCCTTCCCAGCTGCCAAAAGAGTGACCCAATGGGCCGTGAAAGAAAGGTAACGTCCCTGTCCATGCCTGCTGGACCATGAGTCAGCGGTAATATGCACCTTACCGCTGACCGCCCTGTCCAGCGAGGCATGGACATTGCCTTCCACATGCCGGTAGAGAGCCGGAATCGCCTTCCGTGAGAAAAAGTGGCGTTTGGGAACCTGCCACCGAGGAACCGCACATTGCACAAACTCACGGAAGGGGGCCGAGTCTACCAACTGAAAAGGCAGCAGTTGAAGCGCTAGCAATTTAGTCAAGCTAGCATTCAACCGCTGGGCATGTGGGTGGCTGGGAGTGAACTTCTTTCGACGGTCCAGCAGCTGGGGCAGGGAAATTTGCCTGCTACAATCGGACGTCGGTGTACTGCTAGCAGAGTGCCCACAAGTACTTGGCTGTGACACACCTAATTCTACACCTTCATTCCTCTCAGTGCAGGTTTCAGAGAGGACTGAAGGTATAGTGGGGTTGGAGATCCCAGCTGATGAGGAGCAGGGAGAGGTCCGCTTTGTTCTTTGGTGTGGGTCTTTAAGGTACGCTTGCCAACGAGCTGCATGGCAGGTCAACATATGTCTGGTCAAGCATGTGGTGCCCAAGCGGCTGATGTTTTGGCCACGCGAGATACGCTTGAGACATATGTTGCAAATAGCAGCGGTGTGATCTGATGCACTCGACTCAAAAAAGGCCCACACCAAAGAACTTTTGAAATAACGAGCAGAGGCAGCGCCCTGCACAGGCGGAGCTCTGCGGTGTGATTCAGTCGGTGTGCTGCCCTTACGCAGGCCCCCGGAGGGCATCCTGCATCATTGGAGATGTGCCTCCTCCTCATCCTCCTTCTCCTCCTCTCTCCTATCAGGCACCCACGTGGAGTCAGTGACCTCATCATCCCCTCCCTCCTCATCACTGGAGCCAATCTGGCAGTATGCTGCAGCTGCTGGAACATGACTGCCAGATTGCTGTCCTTCTTGAGCATCCCCTCTCTCTGCGCTCACGCTACTGCCTTCCTCTAGCTGGTGTGACAGCAGGAAGGTAAAGTCACCTGGTTGCATCCAGGGGGGTAGATATATTTCTCCCAGATTCAGGCTTTACGCCGACTTATACAACTAGGGAGGGAGTTGATGAAGCCCAGCTGAGGCTAGTGGGCTCATGGATGACTCATACCTCTAGGGAGAGGGCTGGGCGTCGTACAGGCAGGGAGTTGATGAGACCAGCTGAAGCCTGTCAGTTCGTTTAAGGCCTCTATAAAAACTCCCAGCTTCATTAGATGTTAGCTCATGCCTGGACCCAGACCTGTGTGGACTGTCTAGGGAGAGTGAACCCCTGTGCGGTGAGGCAAAGCCTGTGTGGCTATTTGTTTGGACTTTTACTAAACCAGGGACTTAGGGACTAGGACAGCACCAGGCTGATCCCAGTTGTTAGTTTAGGAAACCTGCATGTTTAGTCAGAGGTCAAACTGACCAGGATTTATTTTGTTTATGTTTCTTTTTGGCTTTGCTGTGTTTTTGTCACTGTACATAGAGAAATAAACCGCACCTTTTGATTTTGAAAACCACAACCTCCGTCTGCTGGCCCTGTTTTTGTGTGGGGAGCCCAACCAGGGGGTCACACACACCCGCTACCGAGTTAACCCCCTCACAGTTGGTGGAGAACCAGTGGCAGTTTTTTTTAAGCCAGCATGGAGGAGATACTGAAACAGCTGGCTCTAGCAAATGCCAATCAACAGCAGACAAATGCAGGTTTGCAAAGGAGCCTTGCAGCCCAGCAGCAAGCTCATCAACAAGCCCAGCAGCAATCTGAGGCCCGCTTCATAGACCTGTTACAGAAGCAAGAGCAGAGACTACAACAAATGGAAGCAGTAATGCAGCAACGTCCGCAGACCAGTGAGGAAAGCCGTCCCACTAATACCGCGTCCTTTGGGGTGAGTCGTTTATTGACAAAAATGACTGGAGAGGATGATCCAGAGGTATTTTTGACCACATTTGAAAGGACTGCTGAAAGAGAAAAGTGGCCTGAGGAGCAGTGGGCTGGACTGGTGGCTCCTCTGTTAACTGGTGAATCGCAGAAGGCTTACTATGACCTAGAGCCTGACCAAGCAAAAGACTATGTGATGCTAAAAGCTGAAATATTGGCAAGGCTGGGTGTCACCCTGGCTGTCCGGGCTCAGCGTGTGCATAACTGGACTTTCCAGCTTGGAAAACCCCCCAGGTCTCAAATGTATGATCTCATTCACCTGAGCAGGAAGTGGCTACAGCCAGAGAATTTGTCCGCACCGGAGATTGTGGAACGTGTTGTGATGGATCGTTTCTTGAGAGCTCTTCCTACCGCCATTCAAAAGTGGGTAAGCCATGGAGACCCAGAAACGGCCGGTAAACTTGTGGATCGTGTAGAGAGATACTTGGCTACAGAGAACCTGACGGCCTCTTCCAGAGACTCTCGGACTTTCCACCCTAAGACCAGACCATCCCCAGGGGCGGATAAGAGGATTCCAAGGGGTGAGGGTGGAGAGAGTGAGAGGGTGGGAGCTCTACCCAAAGTTTGGCGAGAACAGCCTGGGAAGTCAGGGGCTCAAGAGGCAGCCAAATGGATTGTTTGCTACCGCTGCCGGCAAGCGGGACATATTGCAGCAAATTGCCCGGTTGTGGAGGAACCCATGCAATGTGACTTTCTGATGGACAGACGTCAGTCGCTGTGTGCGACAGTCGCATGCACTGCCATTCGGGGAACTGAGAAACATTTATGCAAAATGTGTATTAATGGTAGAAATGTTGTGGTATTACTGGATTCAGGTAGCCTTGTGACCCTGATAAAGGCTGAATTAGTTAAAACAGAGGTCTCTGGGAATAGCAAGGTAGCTGTTATTTGTGTGCATGGGGACACCCGAGAGTATCCAGTGACTACAGTGTGTTTCGAGACCCCCAAAGGTACCCTCTCTCATCCAGTGGGGTTAGTATCTCAATTACCGCATGATGCCATTGTGGGAAGGGATTTTCCGAAGTTCTGGGAACTGTGGGATGATCCTGAGCCCCCCACTGGTGCCCCTATGTACCAGGAATGTGATAGCCAGAACTCCTCTGAGAGTGAGGACTCTCCAGAATTTCCCTTGTCAGTATTGGCAGGGGAGACTCAAGAAACTGGAGAGGAGCCCACCTCCTCAGACGAAAACCTACCGTCTGTGGAGTTTTCTGATCTGGAGGTTCACAGGGAAAATTTTGCCACAGAACAGTTAAAAGACCCGGCCCTAATAAAGGCACGGGAAAATGTAGTGGAAATAGATGGCGAGTTAGTGAACCCAGATAATACCTGCACTTACCCATACTTCAGCGTAGAGAAGGACCTACTGTATCGGGTGGCAAAAAGGGCAGAAGAAACCGTTGAGCAGCTTGTGGTGCCCAAACCTTACAGGAAGTTGGTGTTGGAGTTGGCCCATGGGCACATTCTTGGAGGTCATCTGGGGACAGAGAAAACCCGAGAGAGGGTATTACAGAGATTCTATTGGCCTGGGGTGATGAAGGACATAGAAAATTATTGTTCCTCCTGCCCTGCGTGTCAGAGGTCGGCCCCGATGCCACATTTCCGTAGCCCGCTGGTCCCTCTACCCATCATTGAGGTCCCGTTTGAGAGAATCGCAATGGATTTGGTAGGTCCTATAATCAAGTCCGCTAGGGGGCACCAGTACATATTGGTTATAATGGACTATGCCACCCGTTATCCAGAAGCGATCCCTCTCAGAAATACCTCGGCCAAAACCATAGCCAAAGAGCTATCTCTTGTTTTTAGCCGGGTGGGTATTTGTAAAGAACTGCTTACGGACCAAGGTACACCCTTTATGTCCCGGGTTATGAAAGTAAATTCCTTGCCAAATGGCAAGGCCCCTACGAGATAATGGAAAAAGTGAGCGAAGTGAATTACAAGGTCAGACAACCAGGAAGGCGAAAGCCCGAACAGATATATCACGTTAATCTGTTGAAAGCCTGGAGGGATAGAGAGTCCCTAGTCGCAGAAACTTGGTCACCAGCTCAAACTGGTTGCGTGATTCCGGAGGTTGGAATAGCAGCCACCTTGTCACAACCCCAACAACAGGAGGTTAAGGAGTTTGTGCTTCGCAACAAGGAGGTGTTCTCTGAGCTGCCGGGACAAACATCTGGGGTAGAGCATGATATTATTACCCCGCCCGGTGAAAGGGTGAAGTTAAAACCCTATCGGATCCCAGAGGCCCGACGGGAGGCAATACGGGAGGAAGTACAGAAAATGCTGAACTTAGGGGTGATAGAGGAGTCCCAAAGTGATTGGTCTAGTCCCATTGTGTTGGTGCCTAAACCGGATGGGAGCTGGCGATTTTGTAACGATTTTCGTCAGTTGAACAAAGTTACAAAATTTGACACCTACCCCATGCCACGTATAGATGAGTTGATCGACCGGCTGGGAACAGCCCGATACATGACGACTCTTGACCTCACAAAAGGGTATTGGCAAATTCCCCTGGCCAAGTCGGCCAAAGAGAAAACCGCATTTGTAACCCCAGACGGGGCGTTCCAATATAAGAGAATGCCGTTCGGGTTACAGAATGCGCCGGCCACATTCCAGCGGAAAATGGACCAGATACTGAGGCCCCATCGGAAGTATGCTGCGGCTTACCTGGATGACGTAATTGTCCATAGCACAGATTGGGCCTCACATCTGCCAAAAGTGCAAGCAGTCCTAGACTCTATCCGGGAAGCGGGGTTTACGGCTAACCCCAAGAAGTGTACCATTGGGCAGGAGGAGGCCAAATATCTTGGGTACACCATTGGCAGGGGAGTGATAAAACCCCAACTCAACAAAGTCGAGGCCATCCAGAGTTGGCCACGTCCCAACAGCAAGAAGCAGGTACGGGCCTTTCTGGGAATCGCGGGTTATTATCGGCGCTTCATTCCCCACTTTGCTTCTAAGGCTGTGCCCCTAACCAACCTGACGAAAGGGAAAGGGTCGGTCATGATTAAATGGACCCCCGAGGCTGAGGCAGCATTCCAATTCTTGAAACAAGCCTTATGTAGCCAGCCAGTGTTGTACTCACCCGACTTCTCTAAAGACTTTGTCGTACAAAGTGATGCGTCAGATGTGGGGTTAGGAGCAGTATTGTCCCAGGTCTGGAACGGGGAAGAGCACCCAGTCATTTACCTCAGCAGGAAGTTGAAGTCCCATGAGGTAAATTACGCCACGGTTGAAAAGGAGTGTTTAGCGGTGAAGTGGGCTCTAGATTCCCTTCGGTACTATCTGCTAGGTAGGCACTTTGACATGGTTACGGATCACGCTCCGTTAAAGTGGATGGCTCAAAACAAGGAGACAAATAGAAGAGTGAATAGGTGGTTCCTGGCCCTACAGGAATTCAACTTCACAGTAAAGCATCGCCCTGGCGTTCAAATGGGGAATGTGGATGCTTTGTCTCGAGTACATGAATGCCTGATTGCTGGTGTTCCAACCCCAAGGTTAAAACAAGAGGGGGGGGTATGTGACAGCAGGAAGGTAAAGTCACCTGGTTGCATCCAGGGGGGTAGATATATTTCTCCCAGATTCAGGCTTTACGCCGACTTATACAACTAGGGAGGGAGTTGATGAAGCCCAGCTGAGGCTAGTGGGCTCATGGATGACTCATACCTCTAGGGAGAGGGCTGGGCGTCGTACAGGCAGGGAGTTGATGAGACCAGCTGAAGCCTGTCAGTTCGTTTAAGGCCTCTATAAAAACTCCCAGCTTCATTAGATGTTAGCTCATGCCTGGACCCAGACCTGTGTGGACTGTCTAGGGAGAGTGAACCCCTGTGCGGTGAGGCAAAGCCTGTGTGGCTATTTGTTTGGACTTTTACTAAACCAGGGACTTAGGGACTAGGACAGCACCAGGCTGATCCCAGTTGTTAGTTTAGGAAACCTGCATGTTTAGTCAGAGGTCAAACTGACCAGGATTTATTTTGTTTATGTTTCTTTTTGGCTTTGCTGTGTTTTTGTCACTGTACATAGAGAAATAAACCGCACCTTTTGATTTTGAAAACCACAACCTCCGTCTGCTGGCCCTGTTTTTGTGTGGGGAGCCCAACCAGGGGGTCACACACACCCGCTACCGAGTTAACCCCCTCACACTGGGTATCATCATCAGACCCTTCAAAACGCTGGGCATCCTCCTGGAGCATGTACCCAACACTGTGCTCAAACAGTTCGGGGGACTCCTCAGGAGGGCATGGTGGGTCTAGGAAAGGAGTGACTGATGATGACATTGATACGAGGGAAGAGGACGCTTTGGCAGCTGCTTTGCCAGTACCCTGAGCCTGGGTGAGAGAGGATGAGGAGGATGAGGAGGGCTTGGTCATCCACTCTACCAAGTCTTCGGCATGATGGGGCTCAACATGTCCAGCTGCCGAAAATAAGGTCAAGCGTGTCCCATGGCCACGTGCTGATGACGATGCACCACGTCCACGACCAGCACTGTTGTCTCTAGACACAGAGCCTGCTTGCCCTCTTTTATTGGATCCTGACTGTCTGCCTCTTCTTGTTGGCCTTCCAGACATAGTAATGGACTGCAGGGAGATGGGAAAACCAGGAATTGGAGTAGTGTATATTGTGCTGGAGGCATACAACACCCACTAACTCCTGCAGATGCCTTTATTAGAGAACACCAGCAATAAAGGGTAGATACAGGTGTATACTGTGCTGTGCTGGAGGGACACAACACCCACTAACTCCTGCAGATGCCTTTATTAGAGAACACCAGCAATAAAGGGTAGATACAGGTGTATACTGTGCTGTGCTGGAGGGACACAACACCCACTAACTCCTGCAGATGCCATTATTAGAGAACACCAGCAATAAAGGGTAGATACAGGTGTATACTGTGCTGGGGCACACAACACCCACTAACTCCTGCAGATGCCTGTATTATAGAACAGCGAAAAAGTGTAGATACAGGTGTATACTGTGCTGGGGCACACAACACCCACTAACTCCTGCAGATGCCCGAGAAAAGAACACACTGTCCCTGCCTATCTAGCTAGCTTAGAGAACAGTAATGAAGGGTACATACAGGTGTATACTGTGCTGGGGCACACAAAACCCACTAACTCCTGCAGATGCCTGAGAAAAGAACACACTGTCCCTGCCTATCTAGCTTAGAGAACAGCAATAAAGGGTAGATACAGGTGTATACTGTGCTGGAGGCACACAACACCCACTAACTCCTGCAGATGCCTGAGAAAAAAACACACTGTCCCTGCCTGCCTATCTAGCTTAGAGAACAGCAATAGAGGGTTAGATACAGGTGTATACTGCGCTGGAGGCACACAACACCCACTAACTCCTGCAGATGCCTGAGAAAAGAACACACTGTCCCTGCCTGCCTATCTAGCTTAGAGAACAGCAATAAAGGGTAGATACAGGTGTATACTGCGCTGGAGGCACACAACACCTACTAACTCCTGCAGATGCCTGAGAAAAGAACACACTGTAGAACACACTGTCCCTGCCTATGTAGCTCTTTCCCTGCACGCCGGAACACACTACACAAGGCGGCCTTTTATAGTGTAGGGCGTGTACTAAACCCCCCTGAGCTATGATTGGCAACAGGCATCCTGCCTGTGGCCAATTATGGCTCTCCTCGCTGCCAGCGCTGTGATTGGCCAAGCATGCAGGGTCACAGTGCATGCTTGGCCAATCACAGCGCCGGCAATGCAGTGCGATGGCGCAGTGCATTGTGGGCCGTTCGCTTCACACGAATTTGGCGCGAACGGCCCACAAAGCTCTGATTTCGCCGAACAGACGATGTTCGAGTCGAACATGCGTTCGACTCGAACACCGAGCTCATCCCTAGCCATTAGTATGTCTGGAAGGACAACAAGGAGAGGCAGAGAGTCACAAGCCAATAAAATAGGGCAAGCAGGCTCTGTGTTTAGAGGCAACAGTGCTGGTCGTTGACACGGTGCATCCTCATCAGCACGTGGCCGTGGGACACGCTTGTCCTTTTTTCCGGCAGCTGGCCGTGTTGAGCCACAACATGCCGAAGACTTGGTAGAGTGGATGATCAAGCCATCCTCATCCTCCTCATCCTCTCTCACCCAGACTCAGGGTACTTTGTCTGGCAAAGCAGCTGCCAACGCGGCCTCTTCCCTCGGCTCAATGGCATCAGTCACTCCTTCCCTAGCCCCACCATGTCCTCCTGAGGAGTGCCCCGAACTGTTTGACCACAGTGTTGGGTACATGCTCCAGGAGGATGCCCAGCGTTTTGAAGGCCCTGATGATGGTACACAGCTAGAGGAAGGCAGTAACATGAGCCCAGAGAGAGGAGGTGCCCAAGAAGGACAGTAATCTGGCAGTCATGTTCCCCCAGCTGCAGCATACTGCCAGGTTTGCTACAGTGATGAGGAGGGAGGGGATGATGAGGTCACTGACTCCACGTGGGTTGCCTGATAGGAGAGAGGAGGAGGAGGCACATCTCCAATGAGACAGGATGCCCTCCAGGGGCCAGCTTAAGGGCAGCACACTGACTGCATCACACCGCAGAGCTCTGCATGTGCAGGGCGCTGCTGTCTCTGCGCATTATTCCAAAAGTTCTTTGGTGTGGGCCTTTTTTCAGACGTGTGCATCAGATCGCACCGCTGCTATTTGCAACATATGTCTCAAGCGTATCTCGCGTGGCCAAAACATCACCCGCTTGGGCACCACATGCTTGCCCCAGCTGCTGCACTGCCGAAAGAAGTTTGCTCCCAGCCATCCACATGCTCAGCGGTTGAATGCTAGTTTGGCTAAATTGCTAGCACTTCAACTGCTGCCTTTTCAGTTGGTAGACTCTGCCCCCTTCCGTGAGTTTGTGGAATGTGCGGTTCCTCAGTGGCAGTTTCCCAAATGCCACTTTTTCTCACGGAAGGCGATTCCGGCTCTCTACCGGCATGTGGAAGGCAATGTCTTGGCCTCGCTGGAGGTGCATATTACCGCTGACTCATGGTCCAGCAGGCATGGACAGGGACGTTACCTATCTTTCACGGCGCATTGGGTGACTCTGCTGACAGCTGGGAAGGATGCAGGACAAGGTGCAGTAGTGTTGGAGGTTGTTCCCCTGCCACGCCTCCAAAATGCTACTACTGGTGATTCTGACACACCTCTCTCCTCCACCCCCTCCTCTTCTTCTTCCTCCATGGCCTCTTCCTGTGCTTTGTCCTCTGAACCAGCGGTGCTCCGTAGGCGTTCAAAGGGCTACGCAAGTACGCAGGCAAAAATATGCCATGCGGTGCTTGAGCTGGTGTGCTTGGGGGACAGGAGCCACACTTGGGCAGAGATTCTGTCAGCTCTGAAGAGGCAGGCTCAGAGGTGGTTGACGCCACGCCAGCTTAAGCCAGGACTGGTGGTTTGCGACAATGGCACCAACCTCCTCTCCGCCCTCCGACAGGGAAACTGACCCATGTGCCCTGTTTGGCTCACGTCCTTAACTTGGTGGTGCAGCAGTTCTTGGGCAGGTACCCGGGCTTACAGGAGGTCCTCAGGCAGGCCAAGAAACTCTGTGTGCATTTACGCCTGTCATATAATGCCAGTGCTCGGCTGGCTGACCTCCAAAAGGAATACAACCTGCCCAAGAACCGTCTAATCTGTGACATGCCCACCAGGTGGAACTCAACGTTGGCCATGCTGCAGTGGCTGCACACACAGCAGAGGGCCATCAATGAGTATCTGTGCCAATATGGCACAAGGACGGGGTCAGAGGAGCTTGTTTTCTTTTTTGCCACGCCAGTGGGTCATGATGAGGGATGCATGCACTGTCCTGTCACCATTTGAGGAGGCCACGAGGATGGTGAGCAGTGACAGTGCATGCATCAGTGACACTGTCCCTCTTGTCCACCTGTTGGCACAAACGCTGCATGGAATAATGGACAGGGCACTTGAGGCAGAACAGAGGGAGGAAGAGGAGGACTTCCTTACCTCTCAAGGCCCCCTTTATCCAGACAGTGTTCCTGCTGGCCGCCTATCACACAGGAAGAGGAGGAGGAGGAGGAGGATTGTGTCAGCATGGAGGTGGAGCCTAGCACTCAGCATCAGCAGCAGTCTTCAAGGGATCAATTACAGTCCCAAGAAACCCATGGACTTGTACGTGGCTGGGAGGAGGTGGCTGCAGATCATGTCGTCCTGAGTGCCCCAGGGGACTTCGGACTGAATGCCTCAGCAAACCTATGCTGCATGGCCTCCCTAATCCTGCAAAGCCTGCGGAAGGACCCTCTTATTTGTGTGATCAAGGAGAGGGATCATTACTGGCTGGCCACCCTCCTTGATCCACGTTACAAGGGTAAGGTTGCGGACCTTATCTTGCCGTCGCAGAGGGAACAGAGGATGAAATATCTTCGGGAGGCCTTGCAGAAAGGTCTGTGCAACGCGTTCCCAGAGACTGGGAGGTTACAAAATCCTGGTCCTGGACAACTTGTTGCTGAGGCTTCGGTCAGTTAAAGAAGGAGCGGTGGAGAAGGTAGCCGTCTGACCGATGCGTTCAGACAATTTTTTAGTCCGCAGCCCCAAGGTATGATCGGTTCCAGTAACTATCGCCAGCGTCTGGTTTACGTGGTGCAGGAATACCTAGGGGCAAGACAGACTTGGACACCTTTCCCACCGAAAATCCTCTGGGTTACTGGGTCTTGAGGATGGATCACTGGCCAGAGCTTGCACAGTATGCAATTGAGCTACTGGCCTGTCCTGCATCCAGCGTTCTTTCAGGAACGCACATTCTTTGCTGCTGGAGGCTTTGTAACCGATCACAGGGTGTGCCTGTCCACCAAATCGGTCGATCGGCTGACCTTCATAAAAATGAATCAGTCTTGGATCACCAGCTACCAAGCACCTGATGCTGATGTCACCGAATATTTTTTTTAGAATGGGAAATACCTTCAAGACTGCCTATGCTGATGCTGAGTGACTATCCTGTTATGCTGAGTGACTATCCTCTTCCTCCTCAATGTTCGTGCTGATAGCTTGTAAGTAGTGATGAGCCGAACACCCCCGGGTTCGGTTCGCACCAGAACCCGCGAACGGACCGAAAGTTCGAACGAACATTAGAACCCTATTAAATACAATGGATGCGAACGTTCGAATTCTAAAGTGCTAATTATAACAACTATTATGCATGTTATTGTCCTAAAAAGGGTTTGGGAACCCGGGTTCTGCACCAGGGGACATGTATCAATGCAAAAAGAAGTTTTAAAAACGGTCGTTTTTCGGGAGCAGTCATTTTAATGATGCATAAAGTGAAAAAAAAAAAGTCAAATATTCCTTTAAATATCGTACCTGGGGGGTGTCTAAAGTATGCCTGTGAAGTGCCACGTGTTTCCCGTGTTTAGAACTGTCCCTGCACAAAATGACACTTCTAAAGGAAAAAAAAGCCATTTAAAACTGCTTGCGGCTTTAATGTAATGTCTGGTCCCGGTAATATGGATGAAATTCTTTAAGAAAAATGGCATAGCTACCCCATGACCCCCCCCCCCTACCCCAGCCCATTACCAGCCCCTTTGGGTCTTGTATGGATATTAAGGGGAACCCCGCACATAAAATAAAAAAGGCCCTATATACTCTGAACAGCCCTATACAGGCGGTGCATACAAGACAGGGACTGTAGGTTTGTTCTTATGTAGAATCTGTTTGTAATTTTGAACAGGTACATTGTTGAAGTGTAGCTCCAGACCAAAAATCTATTTTTAAACTTTTTGGAAAACATAGGTAAGGGTTATCACCCCTGTAACATTTGTTTTGCTGTCTGTGCCCCTGTTCAGAACATTTCACCTCACTTTCCGTCCCAATGACAACTGTTTTTGAAATGTGGTGTTTTTCTTGAAACAAGGATTGCTGATAAAGCATCAGTACAGAGGAGACACCTTTCTCCCATATTTATTCTTACAGGAGAGAATTTTCCTTCCTAGTGGTAGATTTCCTCTCACTTCCTGTTGTCTTCTTGCGTTTGCAAGTAGGAGTCGTTTGTAAGTTGGATGTTTGAAAGTAGGGACCTGCCGTATATACTCTGCAGAAATAGGCCCCTTAGTTGTTGGTGTTGGCACAACACTGTAAGCACTCACAGTTACTCTTGGTTGGTGCTGGAACGCCCTGCTGTCAACTATTATATCAGGAATTTTAATTACATATAATTGTTGAACAGTGGTAGTAAAAATTGGGCCTTTGATGGTGGTGCTGGTGCCACAACACTGTAAGCCCTGACAGTTACTCTTGGTGGGTGCAGCAATGGGCCCTGCTGTGAATTATTAGATCAAGAATTGTAATTACATGCCCCTGTTGAACAGGGGCTGAAAAATTGGGCCTTAGGCACTGGTGGCACAACACTGCAACCCCTCACAGATACTGTACTTGGAGCACAGCAATGAGCCCTGTTGCAAAGTATTGCTTCAAAAATTGTAATTACACGCCCCTGTTAAACAGGGGCTGAAAAATTGGGCGTTAGGCACTGGTGGCGGCACCCATAAACAAAAATGATCTTCCAAGCTATCATCATCAATCGTATCATTGAGGACTCGGAGGAGGAGGATAGCCAGTCAACATAACAGCACAGGCACTCAGCATCAGCATCAGTCTTGAAGGGATGTGACATGTTAAAATCAATTAGTCTGTTATATCAGCATCAGGTGTGTGGTAGCTGGTGGTGATCCAAGACTGGTTCATCTTGATGAAAGTCAGTCGATCAACCGAGTCGGTGGACAGGCGCACCCTGTGATCCGTGACAAATCCTCCAGCAGCACTGAATGTGCGTTCCGAAAGAACGCTGGATGCAGGACAGGCCAGTAGCTCAATTGCATACTGTGCAAGCTCTGGCCAGTGATCCATCCTCAAGACCCAGTAAGCCAGAGGATTTTCGGTGGGGAAGGTGTCCAAGTCTGACCTTGCCCCTAGATATTCCTGCACCATGTTTATCAGACGCTGGCGATGGTTGCTGGAACCGATCATACTTTGGGGCTGCGGACTAAAGAATTGTCTGAACGCATCGGTCAGACGGCCACCTTCCCCACCGCTCCTTCTTTGACTGGCCGAAGCCTCAGCAACTCGTTGTCCAGGACCAGGAGTTTGCAACCTCCCAGTCTCTGGGAACGCGTTGCACAGACCTTTCTGCAAGGCCTCCCGGAGTTGTCTCATCCTCTGCTCCCTCTGCGACGGTAACATAAGGTCCGCAACCTTACCCTTGTACCGTGGATCAAGGAGAGTGGCCAGCCAGTAATGGTCCCTCTCCTTGATCCGAAGAATACGAGGATCCTTCCGCAGACTTTGCAGGATCAGGGAGGCCATGCAGCGTAGGTTTGCTGAGGCATTCGCTCCGGAGTCCTCTGGGTCACTAAGGACGACATGATCCGCAGCCACCTCCTCCCAGCCACGTACAAGTCCACTGGTTTCTTGGGACTGTAAATCATCCCTAAAAGACTGCTGCTGATGATGCTGAGTGCCAGCCTCCACCTCCATGCTGACACAATCCTCCTCCTCCTCCTCCTCCTCCTCTTCCTGTGCGATGGGTGGGACAGAAGGAACACTGTCTGGGTAAAGGGGGCCTTGAGAGGCAAGGAAGTCCTCCTCTTCCTGCCTCTGTTCTGCCTCAAGTGCCCTGTCCATTATTCCACGCAGCGTGTGCTCCAACAGGTGGACAAGAGGTACAGTGTCACTGATGCATGCACTGTCACTGCTCACCATCCTCGTGGCCTCCTCAAATGGTGCCAGGACAGTGCATGCATCCCTGATCATGCCCCACTGGCGTGGAGAAAAAAAACCAAGCTCCCCTGACCCTGTCCTGGTGCCGTAGTCGCACAGGTACTCATTGATGGCCCTCTGCTGCGTGTGCAGCCGCTGCAGCATGGCCAACGTTGAGTTCCACCTGGTGGGCATGTCACATATAAGGCGGTTCTTGGGCAGGTTCAACTCCTTTTGCAGCTCAGCCAGGCGAGCACTGGCATTATAAGATCTGCGGAAATGCACACAGACTTTCCTGGCCTGCCTCAGGACATCCTGTAAGCCCGGGTACCTGCCCAAGAACCGCTGCACCACCAGGTTAAGGACGTGAGCCACACAGGGCACATGGGTCAGTTGTCCCTGTCGGAGGGCGGAGAGGAGGTTGGTGCCATTGTCGCAAACCACCATTCCTGGCTTAAGCTGGCGTGGCGTCAACCACCTCTCGGCCTGGCCCTGCAGAGCAGACAGGACCTCTGCCCCAGTGTGGCTTCTGTCCCCCAAACACACCAGCGCAAGCACGGCATGGCATCTTTTTGCCTGCGTACTTGCGTAGCCCCGTGAACGGCTACGGAGCACCGCTGGTTCATAGGACAAACCACAGGAAGAGGCCATGGAGGAAGAAGAAGAGGAGGGGGTGGAGGAGAGAGGTGTGTCACAACCAGTAGTAGCATTTTGGAGGCGTGGCGGTGGGACAACCTCCAACACTACTGCACCTTGTCCTGAATCCTTCCCAGCTGCCAAAAGAGTAACCCAATGGGCCGTGAAAGAAAGGTAACGTCCCTGTCCATGCCTGCTGGACCATGAGTCAGCGGTAATATGCACCTTACCGCTGACCGCCCTGTCCAGCGAGGCCAAGACATTGCCTTCCACATGCCGGTAGAGAGCCGGAATAGCCTTCCGTGAGAAAAAGTGGCGTTTGGGAACCTGCCACTGAGGAACCGCACATTGCACAAACTCACGGAAGGGGGCCGAGTCTACCAACTGAAAAGGCAGCAGTTGAAGCGCTAGCAATTTAGCCAAGCTAGCATTCAACCGCTGGGCATGTGGATGGCTGGGAGTGAACTTCTTTCGACGGTCCAGCAGCTGGGGCAGGGAAATTTGCCTGCTAGAATCGGACGTCGGTGTACTGCTAGCAGAGTGGGCGCAAGTACTTGGCTGTGACACACCTAATTCTACACCTTCATTCCTCTCAGTGCATGTTTCAGAGAGGACTGAAGTTATAGTGGGGTTGGAGATCCCAGCTGATGCGGTGCAAGGAGAGGTCCGCTTTGTTCTTTGGTGTGGGTCTTTGAGGTAGGCTTGCCAACGAGCTGCATGGCAGGTCAACATATGTCTGGTCAGGCATGTGGTACCCAAGCGGCTGATGTTTTGGCCACGCGATATACGCTTGAGACATATGTTGCAAACAGCAGCTGTGCGATCTGATGCACTAGCCTCAAAAAAGGCCCACACCAAAGAACTTTTTGAATGACGGGCAGAGGCAGCGCCCTGCACAGGCGGAGCTCTGCGGTGTGATTCCGTCGGTGTACTGCCCTTACGCTGGCCACCAAAGGGCATCCTGCCTCGTTGGAGATGTGCCTCCTCCTCATCCTCCTCCTCCTCCTCTCTCCTATTAGGCACCCACGTGGAGTCAGTGACCTCATCATCCCCTCCCTCCTCATCACTGGAGCCAATCTGGCAGTATGCTGCAGCTGCTGGAACATGACTGCCAGATTGGTGTCCTTCTTGAGCATCCCCTCTGTCTGCTCTCACGCTACTGCCTTCCTCTAGCTGGGTTTCATCATCAGACCCTTCGAAACGCTGGGCATCCTCCTGGAGCATGTACCCAACACTGTGCTGAAACAGTTCGGGGGACTCCTCAGGAGGAGGACATGGTGGGTCTAGGGAAGGAGTGACTGATGATTTGTCTGACATTGATACCAGGGAAGACGACGCTTTGGCAGCTGCTTTTCCAGTACCCTGAGCCTGGGTGAGAGAGGATGAGGAGGAGGAGGAGGGCTTGGTCATCCACTCTACCAAGTCTTCGGCATGATGTGGCTCAACATGTCCAGCTGCCGAAAAGAAGGACAAGCGTGTCCCATGGCCATGTGCTGATGACAATGCACCGCGTCCACGACCAGCACTGTTGCCCCCAGACACAGAGCCTGCTTGCCCTCTTTTATTGCCTCCTGACTGTCTGCCTCTCCTTGTTTGCCTTCCAGACATTCTAATAGATGGCCTGCAGGGAGATGGGAAAAAAGCAATAAGGGCTACCTTCAGGTGTCCTTCTCTGTCCCTTGAAACAAGGACTTTCACAGTGAAAGAAACTGACACTCTCCCTACCTACAGTTTTCTGTCCCTAGAATAAATGTTTTTTTGAAGCACAATATAGCACAAGGACAATTCACTCACTGTCCTTACAGGTCCCTGGAAACAAGGACTTGCAGAGTGAAAGAAAAAAAACACTCTCCCTACCTACAGTTTTCTGTCCCTAGAAAAAATGTTTTTTTTAATCACAATATAGCACAAGAACAATTCACTCACTGTCCTTACAGGTCCCTGGAAACAAGGACTTGCAGAGTGAAATAAACTGACACTCTCCCTACCTACAGTTTTCTGTCCCTAGAATTAATGTTTTTTTTAAGCACAATATAGCACAAGGAGAATTCACTCACTGTCCTTCCAGGTCCCTGGAAACAAGGACTTGCAGAGTGAAAGAAAAAAAACACTCTCCCTACCTACAGTTTTCTGTCCCTAGAAAAAATGTTTTTTTTAATCACAATATAGCACAAGGACAATTCACTCACTGTCCTTACAGGTCCCTGGAAACAAGGACTTGCAGAGTGAAATAAACTGACACTCTCCCTACCTACAGTTTTCTGTCCCTAGAATAAATGTTTTTTTTAAGCACAATATAGCACAAGGACAATTCACTCACTGTCCTTCCAGGTCCCTGGAAACAAGGACTTGCAGAGTGAAAGAAAAAAAACACTCTCCCTACCTACAGTTTTCTGTCCCTAGAAAAAATGTTTTTTTTAATCACAATATAGCACAAGGACAATTCACTCACTGTCCTTACAGGTCCCTGGAAACAAGGACTTGCAGAGTGAAATAAACTGACACTCTCCCTACCTACAGTTTTCTGTCCCTAGAATAAATGTTTTTTTTAAGCACAATATAGCACAAGGACAATTCACTCACTGTCCTTACAGGTCCCTGGAAACAAGGACTTGCAGAGTGAAAGAAAAAAAACACTCTCCCTACCTACAGTTTTCTGTCCCTAGAAAAAATGTTTTTTTTTAATCACAATATAGCACAAGGACAATTCACTCACTGTCCTTACAGGTCCCTGGAAACAAGGACTTGCAGAGTGAAAGAAAAAAAACACTCTCCCTACCTACAGTTTTCTGTCCCTAGAAAAAATGTTTTTTTTAATCACAATATAGCACAAGGACAATTCACTCACTGTCCTTACAGGTCCCTGGAAACAAGGACTTGCAGAGTGAAAGAAAAAAAACACTCTCCCTACCTACAGTTTTCTGTCCCTAGAAAAAATGTTTTTTTTAATCACAATATAGCACAAGGACAATTCACTCACTGTCCTTACAGGTCCCTGGAAACAAGGACTTGCAGAGTGAAATAAACTGACACTCTCCCTACCTACAGTTTTCTGTCCCTAGAATAAATGTTTTTTTTAATCACAATATAGCACAAGGACAATTCACTCACTGTCCTTACAGGTCCCTGGAAACAAGGACTTGCAGAGTGAAAGAAAATAAACACTCTCCCTACCTACAGTTTTCTGTCCCTAGAATAAATGTTTTTTTTAAGCACAATATAGCACAAGGACAATTCACTCACTGTCCTTACAGGTCCCTGGAAACAAGGACTTGCAGAGTGAAATAAACTGACACTCTCCCTACCTACAGTTTTCTGTCCCTAGAATAAATGTTTTTTTTTAAGCACAATATAGCACAAGGACAATTCACTCACTGTCCTTACAGGTCCCTGGAAACAAGGACTTGCAGAGTGAAAGAAAAAAAACACTCTCCCTACCTACAGTTTTCTGTCCCTAGAAAAAATGTTTTTTTTAATCACAATATAGCACAAGGACAATTCACTCACTGTCCTTACAGGTCCCTGGAAACAAGGACTTGCAGAGTGAAAGAAAAAAAACACTCTCCCTACCTACAGTTTTCTGTCCCTAGAAAAAATGTTTTTTTTAATCACAATATAGCACAAGGACAATTCACTCACTGTCCTTACAGGTCCCTGGAAACAAGGACTTGCAGAGTGAAATAAACTGACACTCTCCCTACCTACAGTTTTCTGTCCCTAGAATAAATGTTTTTTTTAAGCACAATATAGCACAAGGAGAATTCACTCACTGTCCTTCCAGGTCCCTGGAAACAAGGACTTGCAGAGTGAAAGAAAAAAAACAATCTCCCTACCTACAGTTTTCTGTCCCTAGAAAAAATGTTTTTTTTAATCACAATATAGCACAAGGACAATTCACTCACTGTCCTTACAGGTCCCTGGAAACAAGGACTTGCAGAGTGAAAGAAAAAAAACACTCTCCCTACCTACAGTTTTCTGTCCCTAGAAAAAATGTTTTTTTTAATCACAATATAGCACAAGGACAATTCACTCACTGTCCTTACAGGTCCCTGGAAACAAGGACTTGCAGAGTGAAATAAACTGACACTCTCCCTACCTACAGTTTTCTGTCCCTAGAATAAATGTTTTTTTTAAGCACAATATAGCACAAGGAGAATTCACTCACTGTCCTTCCAGGTCCCTGGAAACAAGGACTTGCAGAGTGAAAGAAAAAAAACACTCTCCCTACCTACAGTTTTCTGTCCCTAGAAAAAATGTTTTTTTTAATCACAATATAGCACAAGGACAATTCACTCACTGTCCTTACAGGTCCCTGGAAACAAGGACTTGCAGAGTGAAATAAACTGACACTCTCCCTACCTACAGTTTTCTGTCCCTAGAATAAATGTTTTTTTTAAGCACAATATAGCACAAGGACAATTCACTCACTGTCCTTACAGGTCCCTGGAAACAAGGACTTGCAGAGTGAAAGAAAAAAAACACTCTCCCTACCTACAGTTTTCTGTCCCTAGAAAAAATGTTTTTTTTTAATCACAATATAGCACAAGGACAATTCACTCACTGTCCTTACAGGTCCCTGGAAACAAGGACTTGCAGAGTGAAAGAAAATAAACACTCTCCCTACCTACAGTTTTCTGTCCCTAGAATAAATGTTTTTTTTAAGCACAATATAGCACAAGGACAATTCACTCACTGTCCTTACAGGTCCCTGGAAACAAGGACTTGCAGAGTGAAATAAACTGACACTCTCCCTACCTACAGTTTTCTGTCCCTAGAATTAATGTTTTTTTTAAGCACAATATAGCACAAGGAGAATTCACTCACTGTCCTTCCAGGTCCCTGGAAACAAGGACTTGCAGAGTGAAAGAAAAAAAACACTCTCCCTACCTACAGTTTTCTGTCCCTAGAAAAAATGTTTTTTTTAATCACAATATAGCACAAGGACAATTCACTCACTGTCCTTACAGGTCCCTGGAAACAAGGACTTGCAGAGTGAAATAAACTGACACTCTCCCTACCTACAGTTTTCTGTCCCTAGAATAAATGTTTTTTTTAAGCACAATATAGCACAAGGACAATTCACTCACTGTCCTTCCAGGTCCCTGGAAACAAGGACTTGCAGAGTGAAAGAAAAAAAACACTCTCCCTACCTACAGTTTTCTGTCCCTAGAAAAAATGTTTTTTTTAATCACAATATAGCACAAGGACAATTCACTCACTGTCCTTACAGGTCCCTGGAAACAAGGACTTGCAGAGTGAAATAAACTGACACTCTCCCTACCTACAGTTTTCTGTCCCTAGAATAAATGTTTTTTTTAAGCACAATATAGCACAAGGACAATTCACTCACTGTCCTTACAGGTCCCTGGAAACAAGGACTTGCAGAGTGAAAGAAAAAAAACACTCTCCCTACCTACAGTTTTCTGTCCCTAGAAAAAATGTTTTTTTTAATCACAATATAGCACAAGGACAATTCACTCACTGTCCTTACAGGTCCCTGGAAACAAGGACTTGCAGAGTGAAAGAAAAAAAACACTCTCCCTACCTACAGTTTTCTGTCCCTAGAAAAAATGTTTTTTTTAATCACAATATAGCACAAGGACAATTCACTCACTGTCCTTACAGGTCCCTGGAAACAAGGACTTGCAGAGTGAAATAAACTGACACTCTCCCTACCTACAGTTTTCTGTCCCTAGAATAAATGTTTTTTTTAAGCACAATATAGCACAAGGACAATTCACTCACTGTCCTTACAGGTCCCTGGAAACAAGGACTTGCAGAGTGAAAGAAAAAAAACACTCTCCCTACCTACAGTTTTCTGTCCCTAGAAAAAATGTTTTTTTTAATCACAATATAGCACAAGGACAATTCACTCACTGTCCTTACAGGTCCCTGGAAACAAGGACTTGCAGAGTGAAATAAACTGACACTCTCCCTACCTACAGTTTTCTGTCCCTAGAATAAATGTTTTTTTTAAGCACAATATAGCACAAGGACAATTCACTCACTGTCCTTACAGGTCCCTGGAAACAAGGACTTGCAGAGTGAAAAAAAAAAAACACTCTCCCTACCTACAGTTTTCTGTCCCTAGAAAAAATGTTTTTTTTAAGCACAATATAGCACAAGGACAATTCACTCACTGTCCTTCCAGGTCCCTGGAAACAAGGACTTGCAGAGTGAAAGAAAAAAAACACTCTCCCTACCTACAGTTTTCTGTCCCTAGAAAAAATGTTTTTTTTAATCACAATATAGCACAAGGACAATTCACTCACTGTCCTTACAGGTCCCTGGAAACAAGGACTTGCAGAGTGAAAGAAACTGAAACTCTCCATACCTACAGTTTTCTGTCCCTAGAATAAATGTTTTTTTAAGCACAATATAGCACAAGGACAATTCACTCACTGTCCTTCCAGGTCCCTGGAAACAAGGACTTGCAGAGTGAAAGAAACTGACACTGTCCCTACCTACAGTTTTCTGTCCCTAGAATAAATGTTTTTTTTAAGCACACTATAGCACAAGCACAAAACACACTGACACTCTCCCTACCTATTCTTCTCTTTCCCTAAACTAAAGGAATCCAGGTTAAGCAAGAAAGAAATAACAGTCACTGTCCCTGCCTATGCTGCTCTATCCCTGCTCCGGAACACACTACACTAGGCCGCCGTGCTGGCGGCCTTTTATAGTGTGGGGCGTGTACTAAACACCCTCAGCAATAATTGGCCACAGGCATCCTGCCTGTGGCCAATCATTGCTCTCCTCGCTGCCGGCGCTGTGATTGGCCAAGCATGCGGGGTCACAGTGCATGCTTGGCCAATCACAGCGCCTGGATGACACTGCGATGGCGTAGTGCATTGTGGGCCGTTCGCGTCACTCGAATTTGGCGCGAACGGCCCAAATCGTTCGATCTTCGTCGAACGATCGAACAGCCGATGTTCGAGTCGAACGTATGTTCGACTCGAACACGAAGCTCATCCCTACTTGTAAGACATTTTTTAGATCTGAGCACCGCCACCAGTGGCTAAGGCGCAATTTTTCAGCCCCTGTTTAACAGGGGCGTGTAATTAAAATTTTTGATGCAATAATTTGCAACAGGGCTCATTGCTGTGCTCCAAGTACAGTATCTGTGAGGGGTTGCAGTGTTGTGGCACCAGTGCCTAAGGCCCAATTTTTCTGCCCCTGTTTAACAGGGGCGTGTAATTACAATTTTTGATGCAATACTTTGCAACAGGGCTCATTGCTGTGCTCCAAGTACAGTATCTGTGAGGGGTTGCAGTGTTGGGGCACCAGTGCCCAAGGCCCAATTTTTCTGCCCCTGTTCAACAGGGACATGTAATTACAATTCTTGATCTAATATTTCACAGCAGGGCCCATTCCTACCAAGAGTAACTGTGAGGGCTTACAGTGTTGTGGCAACACCACCACCACCACCACCAAAGGCCTAATTTTTCTGCCCCTGTTCAACAGGTGCATGTAATTACAAATCTTGATATAATTTTTCACAGCAGGGCCCGTTCCAGCGCCCACCAAGAGTAACTGTGAGGACTTAGTGTTGTGGCACCAGCACCACCACCACCAAAGGCTCATTTTTTCTACCACTGTTCAACAATGGCATGTAATTACAATTCTTGATATAATAGTTTACAGCAGGGCATTCCAGCGCCCACCAAGAGTAACTGTGAGGGCTTACAGTGTTGTGGCAACACCTAAGGCCCAAATTTCTGCAGAGTATATAGGGCAGGCCCCTACTTTCAAACATCCAACTTACAAACGACTCCTACTTGCAAACGGAAGGAGATAGCAGGAAGTGAGAGAAAATCTACCCCTAGGAAGGGAAATTCTCTCCTGTAAGAGTTAATATGGGAAAAATGTGTCTCCTCTCCACTGATGCTTTATCACCAATCCTTGTTTCACTAAAAACCCCAAATTTTCAAAAAACATTTGTCATAATTGACAGAAAGTGAGGTGAAATCTTCTGAAGAGGTGCACAGACAGCAAAACAAATGTTACAGGGGTGATAACCCTTCCCTATGTTTTCCAAAAAGCTTAAGAATAGATTTTTTGGCTGGAGCTACACTTTAAAAATGTACCAGTTCAAAATTACAAACAGATTCTACTTAACAACAAACCTACAGTCCCTGTCTTGTTTGCACAGCCTGTATACTGCTGTTTAGAGTATATAGGGCCTTTCCTTTTTTTAATTTGGGTGCAGGGTTCCCCTTAATATCCATACAAGACCCAAAGGGGCTGGTAATGGGCTGGGGGGGGGTACCCATGCCATTTTTCTAAATGATTTTCATCCATATTGCCGGGACCAGACATTACATTAAAGCCACAAGCAGTTTTAAATGACCTTTTGTGCAGGAACAGTTCTAAACACGGGAAACACGTGCCACTTCACAGGCATACTTTAGACACCCCCCAGGTACGATATTTAAAGGAGTATTTCACTTTTTTTTACTTTAAGCATCATTAAAATCACTGCTCCCGAAAAAACTGCAGTTTTTAAAACTTTTTTTTGCATTGATACATGTCCCCTGGGGCAGGACCCGGGTCCCCAAACCCTTTTTAAGACAATAACTTGCATATTAGCCTATAAAATTAGCACTTTTGATTCCGAACGTTCGAGTCCCATAGACTTTAACAGGGTTCTAAAGTTTGCGCAAACTTTCGGTCCATTCGCAGGTTCTGGTGTGAACCGAACCGGGGGTCTTCGGCTCATCCCTACTCTGGAACACTTTTCCACATGCTATCTATTATTAACCAGCCCCATGAGCTCTAAAATATAACCTCAGAATCCATAAATTGACTTGTACGTTTTTCCATGGGCATTGCTGGCAGATCACTGTTCTTTCATTTTAGACTGCAAAAAACATTTGGGCATGATTCTTCTTATTAACTTACTGGAAAAATCTTACTGGAAGGTATTTGTTTAACCACTTCAGCCCCAGAAGGATGTAAATGACCCTCTTAATGACCAGGCCATTTTTTTGCGATACGACACTGTGTTACTTTAACTGACAATTACACAGGCGTGCTACGCTGTACCCAAATAAAATTGATGTCCTTTTTTTCCCACAAACAGAGATTTATTTTGGTGGTATTTGATCACCTCTGCGGTTTTTAATTTTTGCGCTATAAACAAAAAAAGACTGACAGTTTGAAAAAAATATATATATATTTTTACTTTCTTCTACATATCCAAAAAAACAAAAATAAAAATGTATTCATCAGTTTAGGCCAATATGTTTTCTGCTACATATTTTTGGACAAAAAACAAACAAAAAAAAACCCCTGCAATAAGCGGATATTGATTGTTTTGCAAAAGTTATAGCGTCTACAAAGTAGGGGATAGATTAATGGACTTTTAATGTTTTTTACTGATTTTACTAGTAATGGCGGCAATCTGCGATTTTTTTTTTGCTGGACTGCGACATTGCGGTGGACAAATCTGACCCCAGGTGACACTTTTTGGGGACCAGTAACATGAATACAGTGCTCAGTGCTAAAAAAATGCACTGATCACTGTATAAATGACACTAGCAGGGAAGGGGTTAACACTAGGGTTAACTGTTCCCTCAGTGTGTATCCTAACTGTGTGGGGGATGGGCTCACTGGGATCGCTGTTCCTGATTACTAGGAACAGACGACCTTAGTGTTGTCCCCTGTCAGAAGGGGGATCCGTCTTGTTTATGTAGCGCCCTGCTCCTGTTGGGTAGGCGCTATGTGTTAAATCTAGTTGTCTGAGCTGTAGTTTAGCCCAAAAGGATTATGCTAAATTGTTGGCTTTGTTTCAGTCCAGCTGGGTTGCACATTTTTCCACTTGACAGTCACTGTCACCACAGGTCAAGGTTGGAAATGCAGCAGGCTGGATGTATTGGGTATTCCTTTCCCAGAAGTGACTCAGGGGGCGTGGTCAACCCGCTGTGCATTCTGGGAAGGGATACTTAAGGGACAGAGACCGCGCTATCGGGGCTCGTTTGCCGGATCCTGACATGAGGGCCCTCCTTGCCTCAGGAATGAGAGTAGGCCCAGGAGTTTCTGAGGCCTACTAGTCCAGGGATGGTCCTACGCGGTCTTGCCTGTGGGAAGAAGCAGAACAATTGGGGACTCAATTGAAGGACGCATCCTGGTCAATTTACCTCACGGTGCTGCCGGCTGGCTGAAAGATTCTGGCACTGTGAGCTGTGTACTTTCTGAAGGAACTTTTGCAAAGTGTCAGTGTGGTTGCATTATCTTGTGGCAAAAGATTGTGAAACGACTCAACGGCACTCATCAAGTCTGTGGCAGAGACTTTGAACGAGCTTCGCACCGGTTGCTAGGCCAGTGTGAGTAGGCCTATCCCTCTACCCCTCTGTTGGAACTGTTTAATAAAACTTTTGAAGAAAAAGAAACCAAGTGTTGGTGTGGACATTCATGAAAGCTCTTCAAGAGGGACCCCTAAGACAAGTGTGGTGAACAGAAAGGTAATGGCAGGCCCAAATCTTAAACCAGCGGCCCCTTCGGGGGTATTGCTATGTAGCGCTACCCCCAGCTAAGAGAGCTGCTGGTTTGATTTTTCTTTGGGCCCTGAGTACAGCTCCACCAACCCCCGGCAATCTACTCAACCCACTTATGGCACAGTTAGTCTAGGGGATGTTATCTATCACAATCTATACCTGATTGTACACACACCTCAACTATATTAAGAGGCAAGCACTATGTGCAATGATAACACACTGATAGCAAGTGGTAAAGTATAACTCTTTTACTTTTGGTTAAAAGGCATAGGTTAGAACATAACACATAACTTGCTTACAGAGCCCTGCAGCTTCTGATATAGTATACACTAATAGCGCAGCACGGTCATACACCTCGTGCAGCTATTAGTATCTATGCACCCTGTGGCGCACCAAACAATATTCTTCCCCCCGGTCAGGCCTGAAACAGATTTAACTTAGTCCTTAGAATAACACTTTCTTCGCATTCAACTTGAACGGTGGTGCACATACAGGAAACAACACTTGTAATCCACAGAGTAGGCAATCAAAAAGAACAGTTCACTGGAGACCACTCACTCAGTTCCGCTACTAGTCTCCAGTAAAATAGCAAATAAAGGCCGGTGGGCCAAGGCAGTCTCTAGGCCTAGCAACAGTACAGCCTATTGGATTGAGCAGATGCTCGCTCACCACTCCGGAAGCGATCCCAGTCCGGGACTTCCACCACTGTGTCTCCGCACACAGCGTCTGAACGATCGGGTCTCTGATCCAACGGATGTCAGCAACTTGAAGAAAGTCAGATGCCACCCAGGCTCGCAACAAGGTGGAAGGCTCTTTGGAAGTTGTACCAGGCCCCAGGCTTCAGGCCTGATACTCCAGCAGATCCGCACAGGAAGACCGGTTGATAGCCGCGCGGTGTCCAAAGAGGCCGAGCCTAGCCTCGCCTCCTCCTTTTATCCCCCCTCCCACAAGTCTCTGCAATGGCAACAATGCACCCTGGGTGCCAAACGGGGTTCTGGGAAATGCAGTCCATAGAGTCTTAAAGGAGACCTCGCTACAGCTACATTTACATAGGCAGATCCCTGTTCTGCCTCTCTGTGAATCGATCGCGGGTGGCTGACACACATCGAGTCCCTCACACGCACTACCCCTGGTGTGCAGCGGCCACGTGCGCCCACACTATCTTTTGCATAAAACAACATACAGGCGCAGTATATACGCGGTGGGCGGTCTTTAACTGGTTAACTGGAAATGTAAGAAAGCCCCGTCGGCATCTGTAGGCTGATTTATGTAGGATATTTTATATATATATATATATATATATATATATATATATATATATATGTAGCGGCCTCACCCCCTCTTCTTTGTCTAGGGGTATTTCATATGTGAGGGTGAGATGCGCTACGGCCCATGTCCTCCCCATGGCAGTGAGTGAGGTGAAGGCCAGTACCAGTTATTTTCCTCGGGCCTGTGCGTTTCAGTTAAGGACCAAGTCTTGCTGTGCTGACACTTCCCTCTGCTCCCATTAACCAGAATACCACACACCGATAAAGGGTCCAACTCTTGTTTTATTGTCACACTCACAACCAAACAGTTCTTTACCAACCAACTGGTTGAGACCCAATAACAGTTCAATACGGTGGGGTGAGCAGGTTGAGGCACTATCCTGGTTGTACACCAAACCACTGTGGTTTCACCAGCGGTTACTATAGCCATTGGCTAGAGAGAGAACTTAGAACTTGTGAGTCTCTACCAGCGACTCAAGAGAATGTAGATAGGAGTACCTCCGCTGTGTTGTGGCCCCTGTCAGGGGGAGATGTCCCTCCAAGGGAGTTACCGGAGGCCCATCCGTCACCGGGTTGATGCTGCTCCGGACTCTCCGGACGGGTGACCTCTCCAGCCTCCTCACCTCAGACATGGGCCCCATCCACCTCAGGGACCCTCGGACTCCTCCGCCCTCGCAGGACCCAGTCGAAGTCACAGGGCCCCAGGCCTCTGGTTTAGTATCTCACCCCAGGCTAAAGGTGCCTGGGATGGACGCCAACTCCGCTCCGGCCAGGCCTAGGGCGCCTGGGCCGGAACTCCGGACCGCCCGCACCCAGGCCTAAGGTGCCTGGGCGCGTGATGAAGAAGATCCCGAAGACCTCGTGGCAAGGGCGTCTCCCCCTTTTATCTCCTCCATTGACGCCACGGCAGGTTCCCCGCCCTCGCCGTACCATCTCCGAAAAGGGACAAAAAGGACAGCACTGCAGCAGCAAATCTACCTTGAGCCTGCGGGTACCTCGCCACCGACAAGGCCAAGGAGAATAATACACCACCCAGTCCTCCACGAATACAAATGGTCCAAATCCTCTCATGATTTACACACCTGGGTCATACTATTACCAAGGTGTATCCCACCTAAATTTAGAGACCCCGCTACATATATATAAATATATATATATATATATATATATATATATATTACACAGTATACAGTTTTGTAATGTGTACATAGTTGTGTACTAGGCCTAACACATAGCTGGCATACAAATTGCATTTTACAAAAGGGTTCAAAGGACGTTATCTACAGGGGATTGTAAAATGTAGATTTGCTTGATCAGACTTGAAAGGAATAGTATAGGTCCATGGGTATTTTGAATGCAATTTGATAAGGACGCCCTTTGGCCAGTATCTAATGACATGAAAAGGGGCCTTAAAGGGTAACTCCACTTTCAAGGGGGAAAAAATTGAAAATAAAAGAAAAAATATAGGACATATACCGTATATACTAGAGTATAAGCCGACCCGAATATAAGCCGAGGCACCTAATTTTACCACAAAAAACTGGGAAAAATTATTGACTCGAGTATAAGCCTAGGGTGTCCATCTCCATGCCTCACTGTGCCTCTCTTTTCCTCACTGTGTCCATGCCTCACTGTGCCCATGCCTCACTGTGCCCATGCCATACTGTGCCCATGCCTCACTGTGTCCATGACTGACGTTTAACATGGGAGTCTATGGAAGGGGTAACCGGCTTTGAAAAATTGGTGCTCCCCGGCTGTAGGTTCCCCAGACAAAAAACTTTGCACACTTATAGAGGTAAAATGGGGCTACATGTATGCAAAGTTTTGGGTCCAAGGGACCTACGACCGGCCAGTACCGGGTCCCCAAATTCACCGGAGAAATGACCGTTTAACATGGGAGTCTAAGGAAGGTGTACCCGGGTTTAAAAAATCAGTGCTCCCCGGCCGTAGGTCCCCGAGACAAAAAACTTGGCACACTTGTAGATGAAGAGTGAGGCTACATGTGTGCCAAGTTTGGAGACCTACGGCCGGCCAGTACCGGGTCCCCAAATACCGGGTGTTCAGGCGCAAAAAGTTGACTCGAGTATAAGCCGAGGGGGGCATTTTCAGCACAAAAAAAATGTGCTGAAAAACTCGGCTTATACTCGAGTATATACGGTAATTGCGACACTAATCATATTGTAATTGAATGCTCCCAAAAATTACCTTTCCTTTTCAATCTGCAGCCACTGTAATGTTCTGAGAATGCATTGCAAAATGGCTACATGGAGTTGTTTTGTACAGAGTGTGTACCGACCACTCCCCAGAAACATAATTTCCTGCTTGTGTGATTGACTCACCAATTTTCCCAGAAGTCTGCCTAAGATACAATTTAGATTTCAGGCATCCCCTGCAACAAAAATGTCCTTTTTGGAGAGATACTTCCAATAGGAACCCATCTAAAGGGATGCATGCCCAGCAGATTTCCTCGTTAGTGCCCTGCAGCTGCACACCTGACAGTTAATTATGAAACCACTCCCATTAGACCCACTAATTACAGAGGCACAGACAAACACACATGGATTACTTCAGAATTAGGGATGAGCTTCGTGTTCGAGTCGAACATACGTTCGACTCGAACATCGGCTGTTCGATCGTTCGACGAAGATCGAACGATTTGGGCCGTTCGCACCAAATTCGAGTGACGCGAACGGCCCACAATGCACTACGCCATCGCAGTGTCATCCAGGCGCTGTGATTGGCCAAGCATGCACTGTGACCCCGCATGCTTGGCCAATCACAGCGCCGGCAGCGAGGAGAACAATGATTGGCCACAGGCAGGATGCCTGTGGCCAATTATTGCTGATGGGGTTTAGTACACGCCCCACACTATAAAAGGCCGCCAGCGCGGCGGCCTTGTGTAGTGTGTTCCGGAGCAGGGAAAGAGAAGCATAGGCAGGGACAGTGTCATTTTTTTTCCTTTACTAATCCTGGATTCCTTGTGTTTAGGGACAAATAAGGATAGGTAGGGAGAGTGTCAGTGACAGTGTGCTATTCTGTGCTAATCCTTGTTTGTAGGGACAGAGAGGTACAGTGAGGGAAACTGACAGTGTGCTATTGTGTTCTAAAACTATTTTGCTGAACCATATTTTCAATCCTTGAGTTGAGGGACAGAGAGGTACAGTGAGGGAAAGTGTCAGTGTGCTATTGTGTTCTAAAACTATTTTGCTGAACCATATTTTCAATCCTTGAGTTGAGGGACAGAGAGGTACAGTGAGGGAAAGTGTCAGTGTGCTATTGTGTTCTAAAACTATTTTGCTGAACCATATTTTCAATCCTTGAGTTGAGGGACAGAGAGGTACAGTGAGGGAAAGTGTCAGTGTGCTATTGTGTTCTAAAACTATTTTGCTGAACCATATTTTCAATCCTTGAGTTGAGGGACAGAGAGGTACAGTGAGTGAAACTGACAGTGTGCTATTCTGTTCTAAACCAATTTTGCTGTTCCATATTTTCAATCCTTGAGTTGAGGGACAGAGAGGTACAGTGAGGGAAAGTGTCAGTGTGCTATTGTGTTCTAAAACTATTTTGCTGAACCATATTTTCAATCCTTGAGTTGAGGGACAGAGAGGTACAGTGAGTGAAACTGACAGTGTGCTATTCTGTTCTAAACCAATTTTGCTGTTCCATATTTTCAATCCTTGAGTTGAGGGACAGAGAGGTACAGTGAGGGAAACTGACAGTGTGCTATTCTGTTCTAAAACTATTTTGCTGAACCATATTTTCAATCCTTGAGTTGAGGGACAGAGAGGTACAGTGAGGGAAAGTGTCAGTGTGCTATTGTGTTCTAAAACTATTTTGCTGAACCATATTTTCAATCCTTGAGTTGAGGGACAGAGAGGTACAGTGAGGGAAAGTGTCAGTGTGCTATTCTGTTCTAAACCAATTTTGCTGTTCCATATTTTCAATCCTTGAGTTGAGGGACAGAGAGGTACAGTGAGTGAAACTGACAGTGTGCTATTCTGTTCTAAACCAATTTTGCTGTTCCATATTTTCAATCCTTGAGTTGAGGGACAGAGAGGTACAGTGAGGGAAAGTGTCAGTGTGCTATTGTGTTCTAAAACTATTTTGCTGAACCATATTTTCAATCCTTGAGTTGAGGGACAGAGAGGTACAGTGAGGGAAAGTGTCAGTGTGCTATTGTGTTCTAAAACTATTTTGCTGAACCATATTTTCAATCCTTGAGTTGAGGGACAGAGAGGTACAGTGAGTGAAACTGACAGTGTGCTATTCTGTTCTAAACCAATTTTGCTGTTCCATATTTTCAATCCTTGTGTTGAGGGACAGAGAGGTACAGTGAGTGAAACTGACAGTGTGCTATTCTGTTCTAAAACTATTTTGCTGAACCATATTTTCAATCCTTGAGTTGAGGGACAGAGAGGTACAGTGAGGGAAAGTGTCAGTGTGCTATTGTGTTCTAAAACTATTTTGCTGAACCATATTTTCAATCCTTGAGTTGAGGGACAGAGAGGTACAGTGAGGGAAACTGACAGTGTGCTATTCTGTTCTAAAACTATTTTGCTGAACCATATTTTCAATCCTTGAGTTGAGGGACAGAGAGGTACAGTGAGTGAAACTGACAGTGTGCTATTCTGTTCTAAAACTATTTTGCTGAACCATATTTTCAATCCTTGAGTTGAGGGACAGAGAGGTACAGTGAGGGAAAGTGTCAGTGTGCTATTCTGTTCTAAACCAATTTTGCTGTTCCATATTTTCAATCCTTGAGTTGAGGGACAGAGAGGTACAGTGAGGGAAAGTGTCAGTGTGCTATTGTGTTCTAAAACTATTTTGCTGAACCATATTTTCAATCCTTGAGTTGAGGGACAGAGAGGTACAGTGAGGGAAAGTGTCAGTGTGCTATTGTGTTCTAAAACTATTTTGCTGAACCATATTTTCAATCCTTGAGTTGAGGGACAGAGAGGTACAGTGAGTGAAACTGACAGTGTGCTATTCTGTTCTAAAGCTATTTTGCTGAACCATATTTTCAATCCTTGAGTTGAGGGACAGAGAGGTACAGTGAGTGAAACTGACAGTGTGCTATTCTGTTCTAAACCAATTTTGCTGTTCCATATTTTCAATCCTTGAGTTGAGGGACAGAGAGGTACAGTGAGTGAAACTGACAGTGTGCTATTCTGTTCTAAACCAATTTTGCTGTTCCATATTTTCAATCCTTGAGTTGAGGGACAGAGAGGTACAGTGAGTGAAACTGACAGTGTGCTATTCTGTTCTAAAACTATTTTGCTGAACCATATTTTCAATCCTTGAGTTGAGGGACAGAGAGGTACAGTGAGGGAAAGTGTCAGTGTGATATTGTGTTCTAAAACTATTTTGCTGAACCATATTTTCAATCCTTGAGTTGAGGGACAGAGAGGTACAGTGAGGGAAAGTGTCAGTGTGCTATTGTGTTCTAAAACTATTTTGCTGAACCATATTTTCAATCCTTGAGTTGAGGGACAGAGAGGTACAGTGAGTGAAACTGACAGTGTGCTATTCTGTTCTAAAACTATTTTGCTGAACCATATTTTCAATCCTTGAGTTGAGGGACAGAGAGGTACAGTGAGTGAAACTGACAGTGTGCTATTCTGTTCTAAAACTATTTTGCTGAACCATATTTTCAATCCTTGAGTTGAGGGACAGAGAGGTACAGTGAGTGAAACTGACAGTGTGCTATTGTGTTCTAAAACTATTTTGCTGAACCATATTTTCAATCCTTGAGTTGAGGGACAGAGAGGTACAGTGAGTGAAACTGACAGTGTGCTATTCTGTTCTAAACCAATTTTGCTGTTCCATATTTTCAATCCTTGAGTTGAGGGACAGAGAGGTACAGTGAGGGAAACTGACAGTGTGCTATTCTGTTCTAAAACTATTTTGCTGGACCATATTTTCAATCCTTGAGTTGAGGGACAGAGAGGTACAGTGAGGGAAAGTGTCAGTGTGCTATTGTGTTCTAAAACTATTTTGCTGAACCATATTTTCAATCCTTGAGTTGAGGGACAGAGAGGTACAGTGAGGGAAAGTGTCAGTGTGCTATTGTGTTCTAAAACTATTTTGCTGAACCATATTTTCAATCCTTGAGTTGAGGGACAGAGAGGTACAGTGAGGGAAAGTGTCAGTGTGCTATTGTGTTCTAAAACTATTTTGCTGAACCATATTTTCAATCCTTGAGTTGAGGGACAGAGAGGTACAGTGAGTGAAACTGACAGTGTGCTATTCTGTTCTAAACCAATTTTGCTGTTCCATATTTTCAATCCTTGAGTTGAGGGACAGAGAGGTACAGTGAGGGAAAGTGTCAGTGTGCTATTGTGTTCTAAAACTATTTTGCTGAACCATATTTTCAATCCTTGAGTTGAGGGACAGAGAGGTACAGTGAGTGAAACTGACAGTGTGCTATTCTGTTCTAAACCAATTTTGCTGTTCCATATTTTCAATCCTTGAGTTGAGGGACAGAGAGGTACAGTGAGTGAAACTGACAGTGTGCTATTCTGTTCTAAAACTATTTTGCTGAACCATATTTTCAATCCTTGAGTTGAGGGACAGAGAGGTACAGTGAGGGAAAGTGTCAGTGTGCTATTGTGTTCTAAAACTATTTTGCTGAACCATATTTTCAATCCTTGAGTTGAGGGACAGAGAGGTACAGTGAGGGAAAGTGTCAGTGTGCTATTGTGTTCTAAAAATATTTTGCTGAACCATACTTTCAATCCTTGAGTTGAGGGACAGAGAGGTACAGTGAGTGAAACTGACAGTGTGCTATTCTGTTCTAAAACTATTTTGCTGAACCATATTTTCAATCCTTGAGTTGAGGGACAGAGAGGTACAGTGAGTGAAACTGACAGTGTGCTATTCTGTTCTAAAACTATTTTGCTGAACCATATTTTCAATCCTTGAGTTGAGGGACAGAGAGGTACAGTGAGGGAAAGTGTCAGTGTGCTATTCTGTTCTAAACCAATTTTGCTGTTCCATATTTTCAATCCTTGAGTTGAGGGACAGAGAGGTACAGTGAGTGAAACTGACAGTGTGCTATTCTGTTCTAAACCAATTTTGCTGTTCCATATTTTCAATCCTTGAGTTGAGGGACAGAGAGGTACAGTGAGGGAAAGTTTCAGTGTGCTATTGTGTTCTAAAACTATTTTGCTGAACCATATTTTCAATCCTTGAGTTGAGGGACAGAGAGGTACAGTGAGTGAAACTGACAGTGTGCTATTCTGTTCTAAACCAATTTTGCTGTTCCATATTATCAATCCTTGAGTTGAGGGACAGAGAGGTACAGTGAGTGAAACTGACAGTGTGCTATTCTGTTCTAAACCAATTTTGCTGTTCCATATTTTCAATCCTTGAGTTGAGGGACAGAGAGGTACAGTGAGTGAAACTGACAGTGTGCTATTCTGTTCTAAAACTATTTTGCTGAACCATATTTTCAATCCTTGAGTTGAGGGACAGAGAGGTACAGTGAGGGAAAGTGTCAGTGTGCTATTGTGTTCTAAAACTATTTTGCTGAACCATATTTTCAATCCTTGAGTTGAGGGACAGAGAGGTACAGTGAGTGAAACTGACAGTGTGCTATTCTGTTCTAAAACTATTTTGCTGAACCATATTTTCAATCCTTGAGTTGAGGGACAGAGAGGTACAGTGAGTGAAACTGACAGTGTGCTATTCTGTTCTAAAACTATTTTGCTGAACCATATTTTCAATCCTTGAGTTGAGGGACAGAGAGGTACAGTGAGGGAAAGTGTCAGTGTGCTATTGTGTTCTAAAACTATTTTGCTGAACCATATTTTCAATCCTTGAGTTGAGGGACAGAGAGGTACAGTGAGGGAAAGTGTCAGTGTGCTATTGTGTTCTAAAACTATTTTGCTGAACCATATTTTCAATCCTTGAGTTGAGGGACAGAGAGGTACAGTGAGTGAAACTGACAGTGTGCTACTCTGTTCTAAAACTATTTTGCTGAACCATATTTTCAATCCTTGAGTTGAGGGACAGAGAGGTACAGTGAGTGAAACTGACAGTGTGCTATTCTGTTCTAAAACTATTTTGCTGAACCATATTTTCAATCCTTGAGTTGAGGGACAGAGAGGTACAGTGAGTGAAACTGACAGTGTGCTATTCTGTTCTAAAACTATTTTGCTGAACCATATTTTCAATCCTTGAGTTGAGGGACAGAGAGGTATAGTGAGTGAAACTGACAGTGTGCTATTCTGTTCTAAACCAATTTTGCTGTTCCATATTTTCAATCCTTGGGTTGAGGGACAGAGAAGGACACTCGTAGAAATTATCAGTGTGCTATTCTGTGCTAAATCTTGTTTGTAGGGAGGGACAGAGTAGGACAGTGAGTGAAACTGACAGTGTGCTATTCTGTTCTAAACCAATTTTGCTGTTCCATATTTTCAATCGTTGAGTTGAGGGACAGAGGACACTCGTAGAAATTATCAGTGTGCTATTCTGTGCTAAATCTTGTTTGTAGGGAGGGACAGAGTAGGACAGTGAGGGAAAGTGTCAGTGTGCTATTCTGTTCTAAAACTTTTTTGCTGAACCATATTTTCACTCCTTGTGTTTAGGGACAGAGAAGGATAGGCAGGGGACAGTGTCAGTGTCATTGTTGCTAAGCCTCCTGCACAATATACACCTGAAGGTAGCCCTTATTGCTGTTTTTCCCATCTCCCTGCAGGCCATCCATTAAAATGTCTGGAAGGCAACCAAGGAGAGGCAGACAGTCAGGAGGCAAAAAAAGAGGGCAAGCAGGCTCTGTGTCTGGGGGCAACAGTGCTGGTCATGTACGCGGTGCATTGTCATCAGCACATGGCCATGGGACACGCTTGTCCTTGTTTTCGGCAGCTGGACATGTTGAGCCACATCATGCCGAAGACTTGGTAGAGTGGATGACCAAGCCCACCTCATCCTCCTCATCCTCTCTCACCCAGGCTCAGGGTACTGGCAAAGCAGCTGCCAAAGCGTCCTCTTCTCTGGTATCATTATCTTCATTAGTCAATCCTTCCCTAGACCCACCATGCCCTCCTCCTGAGGAGTCCCCCGAACTATTTGAGCACAGTGTTGGGTACATGCTCCAGGAGGATGCCCAGCGTTTGGAAGGATCTGATGATGATACCCAGCTAGAGGAAGGCAGCAGCGTGAGAGCAGAGAGAGGGGATGCTCAAGAAGGACACCAATCTGGCAGTCATGTTCCAGCAGCTGCAGCATACTGCCAGATTGGCTCCAGTGATGAGGAGGGAGGGGATGATGAGGTCACTGACTCCACGTGGGTGCCTAATAGGAGAGAGGAGGAGGAGGAGGAGGAGGCACATCTCCAACGAGGCAGGATGCCCTTGAGTGGCCAGCGTATGGGCAGCACACCGACGGAATCACACCACAGAGCTCCGCCTGTGCAGGGCGCTGCCTCTGCCCGTCATTCAAAAAGTTCTTTGGTGTGGGCCTTTTTTGAGGCGAGTGCATCAGATCGCACAGCTGCTGTTTGCAACATATGTCTCAAGCGTATATCGCGTGGCCAAAACATCAGCCGCTTGGGCACCACATGCTTGATCAGACATATGTTGACCTGCCATGCAGCTCGTTGGCAAGCCTACCTTAAAGACCCACACCAAAGAACAAAGCTGACCTCTTCTTGCACCGCATCAGCTGGGATCTCCAACCCCACTGTACCTTCACTCCTCTCTGAAACCTGCTCTGAGAGGAATGAAGGTGTAGAATTAGGTGTGTCACAGGCAAGTACTTGCGGGCACTCTGCTAGCAGTACACCAACGTCCGATTCTAGCAGGCAAATTTCCCTGCCCCAGCTGCTGGACCGTCGAAAGAAGTTCACTCCCAGCCATCCACATGCCCAGTGGTTGAATGCTAGCTTGGCTAAATTGCTAGCGCTTCAACTGCTGCCTTTTCAGTTGGTAGACTCGGCCCCCTATTCCGGCTCTCTACAGGCATGTGGAAGGCAATGTCTTGGCCTCGCTGGACAGAGCGGTCAGCGGTAAGGTGCATATTACCGCTGACTCATGGTCCAGCAGGCATGGACAGGGACGTTACCTTTCTTTCACGGCCCATTGGGTCACTCTTTTGGCAGCTGGGAAGGATGCAGGACAAGGTGCAGTAGTGTTGGAGGTTGTTCCACCGCCACGCCTCCAAAATGCTACTACTGGTTGTGACACACCTCTCTCCTCCACCCCCTCCTCTTCTTCTTCCTCCATGGCCTCTTCCTGTGGTTTGTCCTCGGAACCAGCGGTGCTCCGTAGGCGTTCAAGGGGCTACGCAAGTACGCAGGCAAAAAGATGCCATGCCGTGCTTGCGCTGGTGTGTTTGGGGGACAGGAGCCACACTGGGGCAGAGGTCCTGTCTGGTCTGCAGGGGCAGGCCGAGAGGTGGTTGACGCCACGCCAGCTTAAGCCAGGAATGGTGGTTTGCGACAATGGCACCAACCTCCTCTCCGCCCTCCGACAGGGACAACTGACCCATGTGCCCTGTATGGCTCACGTCCTTAACCTGGTGGTGCAGCGGTTCTTGGGCAGGTACCCGGGCTTACAGGATGTCCTGAGGCAGGCCAGGAAAGTCTGTGTGCATTTCTGCAGATCTTATAATGCCAGTGCTCGCCTGGCTGAGCTTCAAAAGGAGTTGAACCTGCCCAAGAACCGCCTTATATGTGACATGCCCACCAGGTGGAACTCAACGTTGGCCATGCTGCAGCGGCTGCACATGCAGCAGAGGGCCATCAATGAGTACCTGTGCGACTACGGCACCAGGACAGGGTCAGGGGAGCTCAGGTTTTTTTCACCACGCCAGTGGGGCATGATCAGGGATGCATGCACTGTCCTGGCACCATTTGAGGAGGCCACGAGGATGGTGAGCAGTGACAGTGCATGCATCAGTGACACTGTACCTCTTGTCCACCTGTTGGAGCACACGCTGCGTGGAATAATGGACAGGGCACTTGAGGCAGAACAGAGGCAGGAAGAGGAGGACTTCCTTGCCTCTCAAGGCCCCCTTTACCCAGACAGTGTTCCTTCTGTCCCACCCATCGCACAGGAAGAGGAGGAGGAGGAGGAGGAGGAGGAGGAGGATTGTGTCAGCATGGAGGTGGAGGCTGGCACTCAGCATCATCAGCAGCAGTCTTTTAGGGATGATTTACAGTCCCAAGAAACCAGTGGACTTGTACGTGGCTGGGAGGAGGTGGCTGCGGATCATGTCGTCCTTAGTGACCCAGAGGACTCCGGACTGAATGCCTCAGCTAACCTACGCTGCATGGCCTCCCTGATCCTGCAAAGTCTGCGGAAGGATCCTCGTATTCTTCGGATCAAGGAGAGGGACCATTACTGGCTGGCCACTCTCCTTGATCCACGGTACAAGGGTAAGGTTGCGGACCTTATCATACCGTCGCAGAGGGAGCAGAGGATGAGACAACTCCGGGAGGCCTTGCAGAAAGGTCTGTGCAACGCGTTCCCAGAGACTGGGAGGTTACAAACTCCTGGTCCTGGACAACGAGTTGCTGAGGCTTCGGGCAGTCAAAGAAGGAGCGGTGGGGAAGGTGGCCGTCTGACCGATGCGTTCAGACAATTCTTTAGTCCGCAGCCCCAAAGTATGATCGGTTCCAGCAACCATCGCCAGCGTCTGATATACATGGTGCAGGAATACCTAGGGGCAAGGTCAGACTTGGACACCTTCCCCACCGAAAATCCTCTGGCTTACTGGGTCTTGAGGATGGATCACTGGCACAGTATGCAATTGAGCTACTGGCCTGTCCTGCATCCAGCGTTCTTTCAGAACGCACATTCAGTGCTGCTGGAGGATTTGTCACGGATCACAGGGTGCGCCTGTCCACCGACTCGGTTGATCGACTGACATTCATCAAGATGAACCAGTCTTGGATCACCACCAGCTACCACACACCAGATGCTGATATAACAGACTAATTGATTTTAAAATGTCACATCCCTTCAAGACTGATGCTGATGCTGAGTGCCTGTGCTGTTATGTTGACTAGCTATCCTCCTCCTCCTCCTCAATGATACGATTAACGATGATAGCTTGGAAGATAATTTTGGTTTATGGGTGACGCCACCAGTGGCTAAGGCCCAATTTTTCAGCCCCTGTTTAATAGGGGCGTGTAATTAAAATTTTTGATGCAATACTTTGCAACAGGCCTCATTGCTGTGCTCCAAGTACAGTATCTGTGAGGGGTTGCAGTGTTGTGCCACCAGTGCCTAAGGCCCAATTTTTCAGCCCCTGTTCAACAGGGGCATGCAATTATAATTATTGATCTAATAATTCACAGCAGGGAGCATTGCTGCGCCCACCAAGAGTAACTGTCAGGCCTTACAGTGTTGTGGCACCAGCACCACCACCACCACCACCAAAGGCCCAATTTTTCAGCCCCTGTTCAACAGGGGCATGCAATTATAATTATTGATCTAATAATTCACAGCAGGGACCATTGCTGCGCCCACCAAAAGTAACTGTCAGGCCTTACAGTGTTGGGGCACCAGCACCACCATCAAAGGCCCAATTTTTACTACCACTGATCAACAATTATATGTTATTACAATTCCTGATATTATACTTGACAGAAGGGCGTTCCAGCACCCACCAAGAATAACTGTGAGTGCTTTCAGTGTAGTGCCAACACCAACACCTAAGGGGCCAATTTCTGCAGAGTATATACGGAAGGTCCCTACTTTCAAACATCCAACTTACAAACTACTACTACTTGCAAACGGAAGAAGACAACAGGAAGTGAGAGGAAATCTACCCCTTGGAAGGAAAATTCTCTCCTGTAAGAATTAATATGGGAGAAAGGTGTCTCCTCTCTACTGATGCTTTATCACCAATCCTTGTTTCAATAAAAACACCACATTTCAAAAACAGTTGTCATTGGGACGCAAAGTGAGGTGAAATGTTCTGAACAGGGGCACAGACAGCAAAAAAAATGTGACAGGGGTGATAACCGTTCCCTATGTTTTACAAAAAACAAAAAAAAAGGAATTTGCCATGGAGCTCCACTTAAACAATGCAGCTGTTCAAAATTATAAACAGATTCTACATAAGAACAAACCTACAGTCCCTGTCTTGTATGCACCGCCTGTATACGGCTGTTTAGAGTATATAGGTCCTTTTTTATTTTGTGTGCGGGGTTCCCCTTAATATCCATACAAGACCCAAAGGGGCTGGTAATGGGCTGGGGTAGGGGGGGGGGGTTGATGGGGTAGCTATGCCATTTTTCCTAAAGATTTTCATCCATATTACCGGGACCAGACATTGCATTAAAGCCGCAAGCAGTTTTAAATGACTTTTTTCCCTTTAGAAATGTTATTTTGTGCAGGGACAGTTCTAAACACGGGAAACACGTGGCACTTCACAGGCATACTTTAGACACCCCCCAGGTACAATATTTAAAGGAATATTTGACTTTTTTTTTTCACTTTATGCATCATTAAAATGACTTCTCCCGAAAAACGACCGTTTTTAAAACTTCTTTTTGCATTGATACATGTCCCCTGGTGCAGAACCCGGGTTCCCAAACTCTGTTTCGGACAA
Organism: Rana muscosa; assembly: GCA_029206835.1. Lineage (NCBI taxonomy): Eukaryota > Metazoa > Chordata > Amphibia > Anura > Ranidae > Rana > Rana muscosa. The sequence goes on from CM055125.1 coordinate 59,027,706, forward strand.
TAACATGGATAATAGTCGTTATAATTAGCACTTTAGAATCCGAACGTTCGCATCCATTGTATTTAATAGGGTTCTAATGTTCGCGCGAACTTTCGGTCCGTTCGCGGGTTCTGGTGCGAACCGAACCCGGGGGTGTTCGGCTCATCACTATTCAGAATAACAAAAGGTAGGAATCTGCAACAAAGGTTGTTATAATCCTTGTAATGTACATAGATCGCCCAGAGGGGAATGTTTTTTTCTCAACAAAAGTGGAGTTACGTTTTAAGTATTTATTGAGTATTTGTTTATGGCAAATAGCATTTTTCACAGGGGAACTTGTTTACCCACTTAAAGAGGTTGTAAAGGTTTGTGCTTTTTCTTTTTAAAATAACAAATACGGTATACTTACCTCCTCTGTGCAAGGGTTTTGCACAGCGTGGCCCAACCCTCCTCTTCTGTGGTCCCCCAGCAGCGCTCCTGGCTTCTCCCTGCATCGAGTGCCCCATTGGAGACCCGCTTTCCAAGGGGGCACTTGTGAGGGCACACTCCCGAGTCCTGCTGCTGTTGCGTCCATTGACACAGACAGCAGAACTTGGCCTCGTCCCCGTCTCCCGTGTCACAGGATTTCATTGACAGCAGCGGGAGCCAATGGCTCCTGCTGCTATCAATCTGTTCAATGATGACCGGAGACAGCGGCTGGAAATGCTGGACTCGTTCTCGTCGCTGGAAAGATCGTGTTCAGGTAAGAAAATTGGGGGCTGCTGCACTACAGAAGGTTTTTCACTTTAATGGACCACTCATATTGTCTCTAATCACTGCCACCCACTCAGTGTCACTAATCACTGCTAGACCACTCAAAATGTCCATGATCACCACCACACCAGTCATATTGTCCCTGATTACCACCCCACCACTCATATTGTCCCTGATCACTGCCACACCACATAACTACTTGCCACCCAAGCCTATTTTGACACTTCTCATATACATGTAAAAATCTGCATTTTTGTTTACCAGATAATTACTTAGAACCCCTAACCATTATATGTTTTCTGAAAGCAAAAGGCCTGGGGGAGAAAAAATATATTTGTGCAGTGGTTTTTCAAACACAAATTTTTATTGAAAATTCACACTTTTTACTACATACAAACACAATATAATACCCTATTGTTTGTTATAATATAAAAAATGATGTTATACTGAGTAAATAGATACCCAACATGTCACGCTTTAAAACTACGCTTGCCCATGGAATGGTAACATACTGTGGTACCTAAAAATCTCCATAGGCAGCGATTTAAAAGCCTTAAAAGATTACCAGTTTAGATTTATACAGAAGCTTTGGTTCTAGAATTATTGCTCTCGCTCAGACGTTCGCAGTGATACCTCATATGTGTGGTGCGATCGCCGTTTACATATGTGTGCGGGACCAGAATACACATTTGCATTTGCACGTAAGCACAGGTGAGCTTTCTTTGTTTATTTTTTTCATTATTTATTTTATTTACATTTTTTTACACTGTCTCTTATTTTTGATCAACTTTATTGCTATCACAAGTGTAGCGCCCTCCCCAATTTAGGGGGCGCTATGTTCAAATTTAGGGGTTGGTCTGAGCCAGGGTTGTCAACTTTCAGTAAATTTACAAACAGTTTGTAAAACCCGTACTTTTTTCATCTGTCCTTGAATGTCTATTACAGACATGTAGGCTGCATTTCCGTAACTGACATTCATGGACAGATGCAACAATTACGGATTTTACAAACTGTTTGTAAATTTACTGAAAGTTGGCAACCCTGGTCTAAGCCAATAGTTGGACTCCTAAAAACTTGCTTCTGCTCTGGTGTGATATTGCCTGGCTGCAGTGTTCCCTGTTGCCTGTAGGTGGCATTGTCATCTCTGGCTCAGGTAGAACCACAGGGAGTATCGCAACACCATATAAAATTATGGAGCAATCAGCGCAAACAAAAATATAGAAATAAAAATAAAAAACGTTAAGCAGCTGAACACATTAGGGTCATCACAAACCTATAAGATAATAGCAAAAACAGGGGTATGTGCAGCGCATAAGAACAATATATAAAACACCATCAAATATGTGGTCGGCAATATAAGATCTAATACAATTCTATCACTGAGAGAGAAAAGTCCTCTTAAGTTCCCAGAATGGTATAGCAGGAAAAAGGGATGAGATTCCTCATGTGATGAAAGGAGGGGGATGCAATCTTCTGCCCAAATTGTGCTGATACAATCCTCCACCGTAAATATATTAGGCTTACCAGATACGATGGACCGCTCCGCTAAGAGAAGGTCATACAGGCATGTATCCACCCTGGGATAATGGAATCGAGTGACTGCAGCACGAATCCTTCCACAGATAGCCGGACTTGGTGGCCAAAAGGTGGTATAGATATCCTCCTAAGAATGGTGCTGGATGCAATGATATAGTATCCAATGGTCCCAAAAAAAGGGAAGAAGGGAGACAGCCTAAGTGCACTCCACAAAAATTTATTAAAAGTCAATGTAAATAAAACAACATTGGCGCCTAGATAAAAAGCCGGTATACAGCCGGAACTGACAATATGAATGAACGCTTGTGGACATCCGTCCAGCATGGAGATGGCAGCGGGTGACGTCCGTGCATGAGCTCCTCCCCCCGTGCTCCTAGTGCTTGCCGGAGACCTATAATATATTTTTTACCTAAAATTCATAAAGACTCTCGGTCTCCCCCGGGTAGACCGATTGTCAATGGTATTGAGTCGGTCTCAGCCAGACTAGGTCAGTACATTGATCATTTCTTGAAACCATTAGTCACCACCACTACAGCGTATCTTAAAGATACAAAACACATCATACAAATCCTGCAGGACATTCCCTGTAAAGATAACAGCTTGTTGGTGACAGCTGATGTCAGTTCTCTGTACACCATCATAGGGCATAGAGATGCCATAGCATCAGTTGAATGGGCTTTAAACAGATCAGATCTCCCACCTCATTTGAAAAACTTCCTTATTAAGGCTTTGGAATTTTGCCTAGCCAGGAATTATTTTTGGCATGATGGGAAGTATTATCTGCAGATACTCGGGGTTGCCATGGGAGCTCGGTTTGCACCTAGTGTAGCCAACCTTTTTATGGCCTTGTGGGAAGAGAATTTTGTTTTTGACAATCGACCTACTCAGCTTGTATGTTACCAACGATACATAGACGATTTAATCATGATCTGGGAAGGTGACCTTATCAGCTTGCAGATGTTCATGTCTAGGCTAAATGGGAACACGAAAAATATACGTCTTTCTTGGAATGCGGATGCTTCAAATATGACATTTTTAGACTTGGAGATATTTAGGGATGGAGATTGTTTTAAAACAAAAATTTTTTTCAAACCCACCGATCGTAATGGGTTTATACCATTGGACAGTTGTAACCATCATTCGTGGCTATGTAACATTCCCAAGGGGCAATTTATACGTCTACGACGAAATTGCACCCTAGATTCAGATTTTTTCACACAAGCCAATGTATTGGCAGACCGTTTTTTTCAAAAAGGATACACTAGGGATCATATCCTAGGGGATATCGAATCAGTGGGGAATATGGATCGCACCATTCTCACTGCTGATTCTAAGAAAAAGGAAAATAACTCGGGATTCAATAGTAATTTTGAGTATAAGATCATCTTAGATTATAACATCCAATATAAAAAATTTGAACAAATAATTATGCGCCACTGGGATATTCTAAAAAAAGACAATGTTTTGGGTGCAGTGTTGCCTTCACGCCCCAAATTCATTTACAAAAGGCCTCCTACCCTTAGGGATATTCTTGCCCCGAGTGTCATAGACCCTCCAGTGATTAGAGAAAATAGAATTTTTAATTTTCTGTCTGGTTTTTATGCTTGCGGTAAATGTCCAGCATGCAGGCAATGCAAATTTAATCAAAAGAAAAAGAAAGATTTTACAGCCTTTGCCACCAAGAAAAATTACCAGATAAAAAATCTCATCACATGTGACACTGTTGGGGTTGTATACATGTTGGAATGCGATTGCGGACTCCAATATGTGGGAAGAACATCTAGACCCATGGGAGTACGCATAGCAGAACATGTAGGCAATATTAGGAGGGGGGTAAAAACCCATAATGTATCCAAACACTTTAGGATCTTTCATGATAGGAACCCGCGATGCCTCAAATTTTGGGGCATTGAGAAGGTTACCCATCACTGGAGAGGGGGTAATTTTATTAGACAGTTGAGTCAGCGCGAATCCCTGTGGATACATGAGACCAAGGTTTCTGTACCTAGGGGGTTAAATGTGGAGTTTGACCTCAACTGTTTTATTTCTGATAAATGATCATATGTTTTTTATTTTTGTTGCAGTGATAAGTTTATGGAGGTTCTATTATTAGTTTTATTGTATTTTTCAAATAGGAGATGGCCGCGGGTAATTTTTTAACGATCTATGTTTTGTATTAAACTTTCATGTATATTTCCAACCATGGGGATAAGTTGATCACTTTGACAGTGTTTTCAACCTGTTTTATATCATTAGCAAGGGCTGGTAAGTAGGTGACACTTTTAGGGAGAGCAGCCGGCGAGTGTCTCTGACTTCCGGTGTTTGCGCTTGGCTTCCCTGTCACCATGACGACCGCCCTGCTATTTCTATCAGCTGGGTGACACCATAGCTCCACCCTCGCTGACGAAGTCCTGCTGGACGTAACGCCGCGTAAAAAACGGGGGGAGGAGCTCATGCACGGACGTCACCCGCTGCCATCTCCATGCTGGACGGATGTCCACAAGCGTTCATTCATATTGTCAGTTCCGGCTGTATACCGGCTTTTTATCTAGGCGCAGAGCGCCAATGTTGTTTTATTTACATTGACTTTTAATAAATTTTTGCAGAGTGCACTTAGGCTGTCTCCCTTCTTCCCTTTTTTTGGGACCATTGGATACTATATCATTGCATCCAGCACCATTCTTAGGAGGATATCTATACCACCTTTTGGCCACCAAGTCCGGCTATCTGTGGAAGGATTCGTGCTGCAGTCACTCGATTCCATTATCCCAGGGTGGATACATGCCTGTATGACCTTCTCTTAGCGGAGAGGTCCATCGTATCTGGTAAGCCTAATATATTTACGGTGGAGGATTGTATCAGCACAATTTGGGCAGAAGATTGCATCCCCCTCCTTTCATCACATGAGGAATCTCATCCCTTTTTCCTGCTATACCATTCTGGGAACTTAAGAGGACTTTTCTCTCTCAGTGATAGAATTGTATTAGATCTTATATTGCCGACCACATATTTGATGGTGTTTTATATATTGTTCTTATGCGCTGCACATACCCCTGTTTTTTGCTAGTATCGCAACACCATTGGGGGTCCTCTCTCGGCAGCTGTGCAGTGGGGGTGGTCGGCCCACTGTGCATGCTGGGAGAGGATACTTAAGGGGCAGACGCCATTAGGCGTGAGGAGATTCCAGGGGAAGATTCCAGGAGGGGACCCCTTGGTCCTGCTCGGCACGCACACCCGGCCATGAGGGCCACCAAAGGTGTGTTTGTGTTTCGGTCTCGGACACTTTTAGCCCGAGGCTGCATGGCTGCAGGTAGGCCCAGCACCTTTGGCTGGGGCCTACCCAAGAAAAGGAGTCCTAAAGGAGGGTGACCCACTCTGAAGGAGAGGAAGCCAGGGGAGGATCGGTCCCAAGGGGATTAGTGAAGAAGGATTCCTATCCGCCAGAAGCCTGGTAATGTGCCCATTGGCACCTAAGGACTAACTATTACTAGGCCGGGAAGTTCGGGACTTAAGGATTCTGAGGTAGAGGATCTCCTGATCGTATCTCAGGGAAATCACAAGTAGTTGTTTCGTGCTCCACACCGGCTGCTAGGACCGTTCTTAAAGGGACTATCCGGGTGAGCAAAACCCACTCAGGCTTGAGTGGCGACTAGTGTTGCTTGAGTGTTGTGTGCCTGAACCTTCCCCTTCTTGTCGTTTCTACTCTCTTTCTCTTCCAAGTTTTGCCTCAAGAAAATAATAAAACCTTGCTGCTTAGGTTTTTTTACACCTGTGTGGACATTGGCTTTATTACAAAAGGGACTTCCACCTAGACAACGGAGACCAGGGATCCACTCTAAGGAGGCAACTTGCCGCAAGGCCCAAAGAAATCTAACACCGCTCGCCTCTCAATACCTGGAGTTGGACAACGGGCAAGTAGCAGGTGTGCCTCTCTGCTAAGAAAGATGGAGCGGAAACGGTCTGTGTGCTACACAAGGGATGAACAACATCCTTTGTGATAGCAATAAACATGGCAGGTCCTCTTTATGGAGAGATCTGGGGTCTACTAAACCCAGGTCTGTCCTCTGCTTTCAAAAGCATCCGATAAAACCGAGATCAATTTGATCAGATGCTTTCACCACCAGTAACGGCTTGTAAACAACAAACCAAAACCGGAAGTGACAAAATGCTTTTTGCTTCCAGTTTCATAGACCATGGAAATAATTGGGGAACTTCCACATACCAGTAGGCTAGGCTTGCTTGGTTTATATTAACTGGGTCTGCTATAGGTGATGCTACACTAAGCTATTTTCCTTGACCACTCATATAGAGGCGACCATTTCAGTAGATTCAATCAAGGAAGACGCCGCTCCAGGTGAGCAATCACTACCGTCCGCATATACTGGGTGCAAGCCACGGCTCGCCACCAACGGTCAATAGGAAGAAAAAAATGGCTGCACACCACAGGGACATTACAACGTTTTTATTCCAAAAATAGCAAATGACAGCAACAAAGACAGAGTGTCTGAACCCAGGGTTCGGACACTCTGGGGGTTGTTTACGAAAGGCAAATCCACTTTGAACTACAAGTGCAAACTACAAGTGCAAAGTGCACTTTAAATTGCACCAAAAGTGCAGTCGCTGTAGATCCAAGGGGGACATGCAAGGAAAATAAAAAACAGCATTTTAGCTTGCACATGATTGAATAATAAAATCAGCAGAGCTTCCCCTCAGTTCAGATCTACCCATCAGATTTACAGTGACTGCACTTCCAAGTGCACTTTTAGTGCAATTTGCACTTTTAGTTTTGCACTTGTAGTGCAAGGTGGATTTGCCTTTTGTAAATAACCCCCTCTGTCTTTATTGGCTCTCATTTGCTATTTTTGGAATAAAATCATTGGAACGTCCCTGTGGTGTGCAGCCGTTCTTTTCTGACCTTTTTCAGTGCATTGGTTTTGAAACCGTTTGATTTGTGTGATCCACAAGATACAAAGGAGCTGATTTACTATGAAAACTGCACTGCGCCGGTTCATACCTTAATTGGTTCGCCGGATAAATCAATGATTGGGCGTGCGAACCGGCGCATGCAGACGCGCACCGCAATAATAAATATGTAAACGGCAACTGTTGCCAGAGTAACTGCTGTTTTCCTATTGATAATAGCGCACGCTCAGCTCATTGGATGTGTCTTGTTAGGCAATTAGTGGGTGTTCTCACTTAATTAACCCTTGTGATGCTAATCTCATTCCTATTACTTCTAATATATCTTTGAATCTTTTTTTTATTTTTTCACACAAATCTTTCAATACATTACAAAGAACAGAAAAGTGTTTCTAAACCCAATAAATTAATATTTTCAGATCTTGATCTTTAACCACTTTACAACCACCTGCCGACAAATAACGTCGTCAAGGTGGTTGCTTAACTCTGGGAGGACGTTATATAACGTCCTCCCAGAATCGCGTTCCCGCGCGCCCCCTGGGGCGCGCACACGGGAAACTCCGTGACCGCCGGGTCCAGAGGACCCGGCGGATCACGAATCGCGGTAAATCGCCGCTGATAGCGGCCGTTTACCACGTGATCGCTCCGTCAAATGACGGAGCAATCACTTGTAAACAGACCGGCGTCATGTGATGACGCCGGTTCCTCCCTCCCCTCTCTGTACCGATCGGTACAGTGTGAGAGGAGAGGGGAGGGAGCGGATGGCAGCAGCAGCTCTGTGGGCTGGATCTGTGACAATTGCAGTCACAGATCCAGCCATCCATCCATCCCTGCTCAGCCATCCCTGGTGGAATACCCTGCCAATACTCTGCAATACACCCTGCCAATACTCTGCAAAATACCCTGCGCAATACTCCGCAAAATACTCTGCAATACCCTGGTGCAATACTATGCAATACCCTGGCGCAATACTCTGCAATACCCTGCGCAATACTCTGCAATACCCTGCGCAATACCCTGCGCAATACTCTGCAATACCCTGTGCAATACTCTGCAAAATACTCTGCAATACCCTGCGCAATACTCTGCAATACCCTGCGCAATACTCTGCAATACCCTGCAAAATACTCTGCAATACCCTGCGCAATACCCTGCAAAATACTCTGCAATACCCTGCGCAATACTCTGCAATACCCTGCGCAATACTCTGCAATACCCTGCGCAATACTCTGCAATACCCTGCACAATACCCTGCACAATACTCTGCAATACCCTGCGCAATACTCTGCAATACCCTGCGCAATACTCTGCGCAATACCCTGCGCAATACTCTGCGCAATACCCTGCGCAATACTCTGCAATACCCTGCGCAATACTCTGCGCAATACCCTGCGCAATACTCTGCAATACCCTGCGCAATACTCTGCAATACCCTGTGCAATACTCTGCAAAATACTCTGCAATACCCTGCACAATACTCTGCAATACCCTGCGCAATACTCTGCAATACCCTGCGCAATACTCTGCAATACCCTGCACAATACTCTGCGCAATACCCTGCGCAATACCCTGCGCAATACTCTGCAATACCCTGCGCAATACTCTGCAATAGTCTGCGCAATACCCTGCACAATACTCTGCAATACCCTGCACAATACTCTGCAATACCCTGCGCAATACTCTGCAATACTCTGCAATACCCTGCGCAATACTCTGCAATACCCTGCGCAATACTCTGCAATACTCTGTGCAATACCCTGCACAATACTCTGCAATACCCTGCACAATACTCTGCAATACCCTGCGCAATACTCTGCAATACTCTGCAATACCCTGCGCAATACTCTGCAATACCCTGCGCAATACTCTGCAATACCCTGCAAAATACTCTGCAATACCCTGCAAAATACTCTGCAATACCCTGCGCAATACTCTGCAATACCCTACACAATACTCTGCAATACCCTGCACAATACTCTGCAATACCCTGCGCAATACTCTGCAATACCCTGCGCAATACTCTGCGCAATACCCTGCGCAATACTCTGCAATACCCTGCGCAATACTCTGCAATACCCTGCACAATACTCTGCAAAATACTCTGCAATACCCTGCACAATACTCTGCAATACCCTGCGCAATACTCTGCAATACCCTGCGCAATACTCTGCAATACCCTGCGCAATACTCTGCGCAATACCCTGCGCAATACCCTGCGCAATACCCTGCAATACCCTGCGCAATACTCTGCAATACTCTGCGCAATACCCTGCACAATACTCTGCAATACCCTGCACAATACTCTGCAATACCCTGCGCAATACTCTGCAATACTCTGCAATACCCTGCGCAATACTCTGCAATACCCTGCGCAATACTCTGCAATACCCTGTGCAATACTCTGCAATACCCTGTGCAATGCTCTGAAATACCCTGCGCAATACTCTGCAAAATACTCTGCAATACCCTGCACAATACTCTGCAATACCCTGCACAATACTCTGCAATACCCTGCACAATACTCTGCAATACCCTGCAATACCCTGTGCAATACCCCGTGCAATACCCTGCCATACTCCGCAATACCCTGCCATAGTCCGCAATACTCCGCAATGCCCTGCAATGCCCGGCAATACTCCGCAATGCCCGGCAATACTCCACAATGCCCACTTCCCGCCCGCCGGCCGTCATATGACGTCCTTGACTTTGTGCAGGGATATCTGAATGATGGGTGCAGCTACAGGCATCATTCAGATATCAGCTTTTTCAGCCGGCGATTCCCTACACCATAAGAACAATCATAGCGGCTGTTCCGCTGCTTGATCATTCTTACAGGAGGCAAGAGGGGATGTCCCCCCCTCCCGCTGCCCTCCGGTGCTTCTACCGACTCACCGCTACGATCAAAGCCAGGATTGTTGTTTTTTTTTTGTTTTTTTTTCAGGCTTCCCAGCCTAGAGGTGAGATGTGGGGTCTTATTGACCTCATATTTCACTGTAAAGAGGACCTGTCATGCCATATTCCTATTACAAGGGATGTTTATGTTCCTTGTAATAGGTATAAAAGTGATCAAAAAAAATTTTGGGGCGGAAAAACATGTCAAACTAAAATAAAGTAAAATGAACAATAAAAAAATATATATTTTTTTTAAAGCGCCCCTGTCCCCGTGAGCTCGCATACAGAAGCGAACGCATACGTAAGTCCCGCCCACATATGAAAACGGTTTTCAAACCACACATGTGAGGTATCTCTGCGAACGTTAGAGCGAGAGCAATCATTTTGGCCCTAGACCTCCTCTGTAACTCAAAACACATGTAACCAGTAAAAATATTTAAAGCGTCGCCTATGGGGATTTTTTTAAGTAGCGAAGTTTGGCGCCATTCCACGAGTGTGTGCAATTTTTAAGGGTGACATGTTAGGTATCTATTTACTCGGCGCAACTTCATCTTTCACATTATGCAAAAACATTGGGCTAACTTTACTGTTTTTTTTTTTTTTTTTTTAAGCACAAAACATTTTTTTTCCGTAAAAAACGCGTTAAAAAAATTGCTGCGCAAATATCGTGCGAGACAAAAAGTTGCAACAACCACCATTATATTCTCTAAGGTCTTTGCTAAAAAAACATATATAATGTTTTGGGGTTCTATGTAATTTTCTAGCAAATAAATGATGATTTTTACATGTAGGAGAGAAATGTCAGAATTGGCCTGGGTGCTCCAGAACGCCTGAAGGTGCTCCCTGCATGTTGGGCCTCTCTATGTGGCCACGATGTGTAAAAGTCTCACACATGTGGTATCGCCATACTCGGGAGGAATAGCAGAATGTGTTTTGGGGTGTAATTTGTGGAATGCATATGCTGTGTGTGAGAAATAACCTGCTAATATGACAATTTTGTGAAAAAAAAAAAAAGAGAAAAAAAAAATCTTGATTTTGCAAAGAATTGTGGGAAAAAATTACAACTTCAAAAAACTCACAATGCCTCTTTCTGAATACCTTGGAATGTCTTCTTTCCAAAAAGGGGTCATTTGGGGGGTATTTGTACTTTTCTGGCATGTTAGGGTCTCAAGAAATGAGATCGGCCGTCAGTACTTCAGGTGTGATCAATTTTCAGATATTGGCACCATAGCTTGTGGACTCTATAACTTTCACAAAGACCAAATAATATCCACCAATTTGTACTTATTTTTACCAAAGATATGTAGCAGTATAAATTTTGGCCAAAATTTATGAAGAAAAAATAAAAATTTTCTAAATTTTATAACAGAAACGAAAAAAAAAACATTTTTTTACAAAATTTTCAGTCTTTTTTCTCTTATAGCACAAAAAATAAAAAACCCAACAGTGATTACATACCACCAAAAGAAAGCTCTATTTGTGTGAAAAAAAGGACAAAAAATTCATATGGGTACAGTGTTGTATGACTGAGTAATTGTCATTCAAAATGTGAGAGCACCGAAAGCTGAAAATTGGTCTGGTATTAAGGGGGTTTAAGTGCCCAGTGGTCAAGTGGTTAAAGGTGACCATACACTGCAATCTTAAAAAAATTATAACAATTATAAAAATTAGATTAGGCAAGAGCCTGTTTGATTTCCAAAAATGTAAATTAATTGTTCAAGTGTGTATTCCTATTACCTATTCTGCCGAAAGCTTGAGTTGTACAGAGATGGGCCAATCAGATTGCATAGTGCATTACCATCCTAAGTGCCAAATTTGGAATGTAGATGTGCCATGATCCACTTGTATTTTCACAAGTGGACACAAGAACCCACATCTCTAGATACATATTTGTGCAGCACAGTGGTGTAGTGGTTAGCACTTTCACCTAGCAGCAAAAAGGGTCGCTGGTTTGAATCCCGGTCGTGACACCATCTGCCTGGAGTTTGCATGTTCTCCCTGTGCCTGTGTGGGTTTCCTCCAGGTAATCCGGTTTCCTCCCACAATCTATTAACATGATGTAAATCGGATCCTGTCTAAATTGGCCCTAATATGTATGAATGTGTGTTAGGGACCCACACAAACACCACTCCATGTTAAAAAAAAATTAATAATTTGCAAATAAGTATCATCTCTTCCTCAGAGAACTTAGCAGCAGTACAAGCAACTTCCTGTAGGGGCATGATGTCATTCCTGTGTGCTGGCCACCACTTTCCGAGAGGCACATATGTGCATACCTGTGCGCACACAGCAGTTGCGCATCTCATATACACAGCGGTCGTGCATCTACATACAGTTGGGGCATCTAGCTGCAGGAACTCACTTTTTATGGAAATGAATAGTAAAGCTGATGCAGATTTCCAGGACTGGACTAACAAATGTTTCTAGTGAAAGGCAACTGGTGTTTTCTATTAAACAAGGTCTAAATGGGCCATTGACATGCATCACAGTTGTACTTAGGAATGTGTCTTTGCAAAGTTAAACTAAATGAAATCCTTTCTTATTTTTGCTTGGGGATAGAGTGTAGAGGGATTAGAAGTCTGCTCAGTTTTGGGGATGTCTGCACCCCTGATAGGGTGAAGACAACTCCCAAATTTTGCTACTTTCTCCTTCAAATTTATTCACTTTTTGTCACATAGCCAAACAGGAAGTGAGGGTAAATCCCTACCAATGTCTTTCCTCGGGGACACACAGGTCAATCTAAATAGTTTCCCCCATTATGTAAATTGCACTCCAGCATTTTGCTGGGTACAACCCAAATTATTAGGTATCTTGGACTTTGGGGTTTATTTACTAAAGGCAAATCCACTTTGCACTACAAGTGCACTTGCTGGATATCCGAGGATGACATGAAAGGAAATTAAAAAACACCATCTTTGCTTCTACATGATTGGATGTTAAAATCCCCAGTGCTTCCCCTCAGATTTTCAGCAACTACACTTGTACTGCAGAGTGGATTTTCCTTTACTAAACCCCAAACTACCTAATGATTTGGGGTGTACACAACAAAGTGCTAGAGTGCAATTTGCTTAATGGGGACACTAGTTAGATTGATCTGTGTGTCCCCAAGAAAAGACATTGGTAGGGTTTTACCTTCACTTCCGGTTTAGCTGTGTGACAGGAAGTGAAAGCCAATTTTACTAAAAAGGACACAAAGCCCAACCTAAAAAAAACAAGCAGGGGTTCTAACACTCACTTGGTTTCCCTCAAATGCCCACAATTAGAATAGTATTGCCATGAGCTAGATTTTAGTGCAGTGCTCTAAATCAGTGCTTCTCAAGTACCCCCAACAGGCCATGTTTGCAGGTTTTCCTTCATCTTGCACATGTGCTTTAAAACACAGTCAATGGCTTGGTATTTTGGACAGTAATTCTTGATAAGATAAATTCACAAAACATGTCCTGTCGGGGGTACTTGAGGACTGAGGCTGAGAACCACTGCACTAAAAATGAAAATTTAATACTTACCGCTCTGTATTTTTCCTTTCCCGGTGACTATCCATGGCAGCACACAATCCATGCATATGCTACCATGAAGGCACCAGGTTAGACAAATCACACCTGTTATGTTTTGACATGCCAATCAGCCTAGTTAAGCTGCAGCTGTGAAATTTGTTGCATGGTAAACAAAAACAAACATCAAAATTTTAATCAAATTTTATTGGTCAACAAAACAGGACTTGGAAAAAAGCAAGGAAAGCAAAAAAAACATGTATGTTAATTTGAAACATTAGTCACAACATCTTGAGAAATATTTAGCAAAATAATGCAGCACAGACAATTAAATCAAAGTGAACAAACTACACACATTAACAACATCAAAAATATTTCAGGGGAAAACATCCCCCATCCAAAAAAATACAAGAAACAAAAGTAAAACAAACACTGGTGGGGTTACCAACCCCATTTGACACACCCGGATATTTGATCCGCTCTCTAGTCCCATCCAGTTCAGCACCCATGGTAAGACTGTTTTGACAGAGCCTGGCATTTATGGTTTGGGAGTAGCCTGGTTGCTTTTTATTCTGAAATGTGTATTTTTTACATCCACAATATTTATTATGTTTTCTTTTAATTCAAAGTGACGTGACAACACAATTTCCTCATATGTCCATTGAAAACCTATACATATTTAGATAGAATCCGCTTCGTCAGGAGCTATTTCTTGAATCATAACGTGAAACATGTAGAGCACAGTATATTATGTATGTACAGTTGTATTCTTTTCCATTGATTGTAATGGTACAATACATTGAAATGTCACGAAATTATCATTGTTTCAATGAAATGTAAAAATATTTGTTCTTATTTTGTAATAAAAATTATTTTACTATTTACTCTTAACTGGTCATCAGTTAGCATAAGGTGCCAACATAGTCCACAACCAGCCTCATCCCTCCCTCCATAAAACAAACATCTGTTTTCCAAACACATAACAAATAGAGTTGAGCGGACACTTGGATGTTCGGGTTCGACGGGTTCGGCCGAACTTCGGAAAAAAGTTTGGGTTCGGGACCGAACTTTAACCCGAACCCGGACCCGAACCCGAACCCCATTGAAGTCAATGGGGACCCGGACTTCTAAGGACTAAAAAGGCTCTAAAAAGGTAATGGAAAGGGCTAGAGGGCTGCAAATGGCAGCAAAATGTTGTTAAGAGCATGGCAAGTGCTCTGCAAACAAATGTGGATAGGGAAATAACTTAAAATAACATAAAAAAAATAAAAATAAAAAATAATAATCTTGACCTAGGAGGACGAGGTCCATATGGAGTAGGAGGTTGAGGTGGCGGTGGATGTGGCTGTGTAGGTGGAAGCGGCGGTGGAGGAGGACGAGGTAGCCACTGATTCAAAAATACAACAATGGCTGGGTAAGGCCGGTGATGTGTCGAATTCTGTCCCCCCCGTCAAATAGTGTCCACCCTGTACTGCGCTTGCTCAGTATGTAGGACAAGGGGATTTTGAAAATCTCCCAAGACGAACGGCGCCTGCGTATCGAGTTCAGGTGAAGGCCACACCATCCGTGGTTCAAGCCGAGCCAAGTGAGGCCGTGCCCGAAGCGTGGCGATCGAACCGAGCCCGTGAGGGGCCCTGTTACTATGTGCTACCGTATGTCCACTTGGATGGTGGGGCTTGAACCTGCACTCACAGCGCAGGCGCCGTTCATCTTTGGAGATTTTGTGAATCTCCTTGTCCTCTGTACTGCGCAAGCGCTGCGCCTTCGCAGTATGGGCCGGACACAATCCGATGGCCGGACAGTTTTTGTCACAACACCGGTATACATGTCTATTCTGCACAAGGTACGGACAAGTCCTGTGGGATCCATGCCTGGTTCATTTTAATGAACGTGAGCTTGTCCACATTGGCTCTGGACAGGCGGCTGCGCTTGTCTGTGATAACGCCCCCTGCCGTGCTAAATACACGTTCAGATAATACACTGGCTGCAGGGCAGGCCAGCACCTCCAAGGCATAGAGGGCAAGCTCAGGCCATGTGCCCAATTTGGAGACCCAGAAGTTAAAGGGGGCAGACCCGTCATCCAGTACGTGTAGGCCTGTGGACACATACTGCTCAACCATGTTGGTGAAATGCTGCCTCCTGCTAAGACGTTCCATCTCAGCTGGTGGTGCTGGTTGTTGTGACGTGCTGACAAAGCTTTTCCACATTTCAGCCATGCTAACCCTGCCTTCTGAGGTGCTGCCGGTGGCCCGGCTGCGTTGGCGACCTCTTCCTCCTCCTCTGCCTTCGCCTTGTGCTTCCACCGTACGCCCGCTGTCAGGTGGGAATGCCACCAGCAGCGCGTCTACCAGCGTGCGCTTGTACTCGCGCATCTTACGATCCCGCTCCAGTGAGGGAATTAAGGACGGTACGTTGTCCTTGTAACGGGGATCCAGCAGGGTGGCCACCCAGTAATCAGCACCAGTTAAAATGTGGGCAACTCGGCGGTCATTGCGGAAACACTGCAGCATGTAATCGCTCATGTGTGCCAGGCTGCCCAGAGGCAAAGAAAAGCTGTTCTCTGTGGGAGGTGTATCGACTGTGTCCTCTGTATCCCCCCAGCCACGCACCAGTGATGGCCACAAGCTGGTCTGGGTGCCACCCTGCTGTGAAAATGGCTCCTCCTCCTCCTCCTCCTCCTCCATCTCCTCCTCCACCTCGTCATCCTCCAGAACTGTGCCCTTTCTGCCGGACAATTGTGTACCTGCCGTTTGTTGGTGCAGGAACCCACCCTCGTAGCGACTTGTGAAAGACTGCCCTGAAAGCCTTTGAAATGATCCCGCTTCCTCCTCCTCCTCCTCATCCTCCTGTGCCACATCCTCTTCCATCATCGCCCGAAGCGTTTTTTCAAGGAGGCATAGAACTGGGATAGTAACGCTAAGAACGGCGTCATTGGCACTGGACATATTGGTGGAGTACTCGAAACAGCGCAACAAGGCACACAGGTCTCGCATGGAGGCCCAGTTATTGGTGGTGAAGTGGTGCTGTTCCGCAGAGCGACTCACGCGTGATTGCTGCAGCTGAAACTCCACTATCGCCTGCTGCTGCTCGCACAGTCTGGCCAGCATGTGCAAGGTGGAGTTCCACCTTGTGGGCACGTCACATATGAGGCGGTGAGCGGGAAGGCCGAAGTTACGCTGCAGCGCTGACAGGCGAGCAGCAGCAGGGTGAGAACGCCGAAAGTGCGCACACACAGCCCGCACTTTCTGCAGCAGCTCTGGCATATTGGGGTAATTTTTAAGGAACCTCTGGACCACCAAGTTCAGCACATGCGCCAGGCAAGGGATGTGCGTCAAACCGGCTAGGCCCAGAGCTGCTACGAGATTTCGCCCATTATCGCACACCACCAGGCCGGGCTTGAGGCTCACTGACAGCAACCACTCATTGGTCTGTTGTTCCATGTCCCTCCACAACTCCTGCGCGGTGTGGGGTTTTTCCCCCAAACAGGAAAGTTTTAAAACTGCCTGCTGTCATTTACCCCTGGCTGTGCTGAAGTTGGTGGTGAAGGTGTTACGCTGCCCGGATGAGGAGGCGGTAGAGGATGAGGAAGCGGAGTAGGAGGAGTTAGCAACAGGAGGCAAACTGAAGCGTCCTGCAATCCTCGGTGGTGGAAGGACATGCGCCAAACTGCTATCTGCCTCAGGCCCAGCCGCCACTGCATTTACCCAGTGTGCTGTTAGGGAGATATAACGTCCCTGACCGTGCTTACTGGTCCACGCATCCGTAGTTAGGTGGACCTTGCCACAGATGGCGTTGCGCAGTGCACACCTGATTTTGTCCCCCACTTGGTTGTGCAGGGAAGGGATGGCTCTCCTGGAAAAATAGTGGCGGGTGGGCACGACGTACTGCGGGACAGCCAATACCATCAGGCTTTTAAAACTCTGCGTCTCCACCAGACGGAATGACAGCATTTCAAAGGCCAGGAGTTTTGAAATGCTGGCATTCAGGGCCAGGGATCGCGGGTGGCTAGGGGGGTACTTCCTCTTCCGCTCCAATGTTTGGGAGATAGAGAGCTGAACGCTTCCATGGGACATTGTGGAGATGGTTGGTGACCCAGGTGGTAGTGTTGCTGGCAGATCCTCTGTTTGCGGGGTGGCAGGTGCCACTGTCACTACAGAGGTGGATGAAGAGGCCGAGACTGCAGCAGAAGAGGAAGCAGTACGAGCCAGAGACCTTTCTTGTTTTTTGAGGTGTCTACTCCACTGCAGCTCGTGCTTTGCACTTAGATGCCTGGTCATGCAGGTTGTGCTCAGGTTGAGAACGTTTATGCCTCGCTTCAGGCTCTGATTGCACAGCGTGCAAACCACTTGTGTCTTGTCATCAGCACATTGTGTGAAGAACTGCCACGCTGGGGAACTCCTTGGACCTGGCTTTGGTGTGCTCGGTCCCTTGCTGCGTTGGGCAGTAGCAGACATACTGTCTAGCTGACAGACGCTCCGCTTTTGCACCCTGCTCCCTCTTCTGCTGTGCTGGTGGCTCTGTGCGACCACCGCCTCTTCCTCCAAACTACACTGGTCACCTGCATAACGTTGATTCCATGTGGGGTCGAGGACCTCATCGTCCTCCACATCATCTTCCACCCAGTCTTCACCCCTGCCCTCCTTGTCTGTCTGCACAATTGCGAAAGCAGCAGCAGTTGGCACCTGTGTTTCGTCATCATCCGAGACGTACTGCGATGGTCCTCCCATGTACTCATCATGAAACATAAGTGGTTGGGCATCGGTGCACTCAATCTCTTCCACTTCTGGGGCAGGGCTAGGTGGATGGCCCTGGGAAACCCTGCTAACAGAGTCATCGAAAAGCAGAAGAGACTGCTGCATGATTTGGGGCTCAGACTGCTTGGCTGATTTGCAAGGGGGTGAGGTGAAAGACTGATGGACATGGGCTTCAGGTGCCAACTCTGTTCTTTCATCAGAAGAGTGGGTGGGAGACAATGTGAAGGAACCCGAGGCACTGTCAGCAACCCAATCTACTATCGCCTGTACTTGTCCTGGCCTAAACATTCGTACAGCCTCATTAGGCGCGACAAAATACTGCTGCAGGCTCGGTCGCCTACTCGCACCTGAGGAAGGTGTTTCACTTGTGCGTGTATCTGGCACAAATCCACCACGTCCTCTCCCTGCAACAGGAGCTCCACCAGCAGCACCACGACCGGGGCCACCACGTCCCTTTGACCTTCCCCTCATATTTTCAAAATTTAGGATCTTGCCCTAAATGGGTGTTTTTGGAAGCGCAGAACACAACCAAAGTACGTAACCGCTGAATCGCACAGCTACAGAACTGCAGAAAATGCTATTAAAAAAAAATGTTGTTTTTTTAGTATAGCACAGTAGGAGAAAACTATATAGAAATTGTTTATTTCACACACCTCAAAATATGTATAACACACTGCAAACTTTTTTTTGTGCCCCTAAACGGCGTTTTTTTGGAAGAGCAGAACACACCCACAGTACGTAACCGCTGAATCGCACAGCTACAGAACTGCAGAAAATGCTATTCAAAAAAAATGTTGTTTTTTTAGTATAGCAACGTAGGAGAAAACTATAAAGAAATTGTTTATTTCACACACCTCAAAATATGTATAACACACTGCAAACTTTTTTTTTTTGCCACTAAATGGCGTTTTTTGGAAGAGCAGAACACACCCACAGTATGTAACCGCTGAATTGCACAGCTACAGAACTGCAGAAAATGCTATTAAAAAAAAATGTTGTTTTTTTAGTATAGCACAGTAGGAGAAAACTATATAGAAATTGTTTATTTCACACACCTCAAAATATGTATAACACACTGCAAACTTTTTTTTGTGCCCCTAAACGGCGTTTTTTTGGAAGAGCAGAACACACCCACAGTACGTAACCGCTGAATCGCACAGCTACAGAACTGCAGAAAATGCTATTCAAAAAAAATGTTGTTTTTTTAGTATAGCAACGTAGGAGAAAACTATAAAGAAATTGTTTATTTCACACACCTCAAAATATGTATAACACACTGCAAACTTTTTTTTTTTGCCACTAAATGGCGTTTTTTGGAAGAGCAGAACACACCCACAGTATGTAACCGCTGAATTGCACAGCTACAGAACTGCAGAAAATGCTATTCAAAAAAAATGTTGTTTTTTTAGTATAGCAACGTAGGAGAAAACTATAAAGAAATTGTTTATTTCACACACCTCAAAATATGTATAACACACTGCAAACTTTTTTTTGTGCCACTAAACGGTGTTTTTTGGAAGAGCAGAACACACCCACAGTACGTAACCGCTGAATCGCACAGCTACAGAACTGCAGAAAATGCTATTCAAAAAAAATGTTGTTTTTTTAGTATAGCACAGTAGGAGAAAACTATATAGAAATTGTTTATTTCACACACCTCAAAATATGTATAACACACTGCAAACTTTTTTTTGTGCCCCTAAACAGCGTTTTTTTGGAAGAGCAGAACACACCCACAGTACGTAACCGCTGAATCGCACAGCTACAGAACTGCAGAAAATGCTATTCAAAAAAAAATTTGTTTTTTTAGTATAGCACAGTAGGAGAAAACTATATAGAAATTGTTTATTTCACACACCTCAAAATATGTATAACACACTGCAAACTTTTTTTTGTGCCCCTAAACGGCGTTTTTTGCAAGCGTACATTAAAGTGCAAATTTTTTTTTTTTTGCCCTAAACGGGTCTTTTTTTGCACAAGCAAAATAAAATGCTTTTTTTTTTGCCCTATGGGTCTTTTGGAAAAGAGAACAATAAAGTGCCTTTTTTTTTCCCCTTAAAGTTAGATTTTCTCTGACACTGGGCTCATGGCAGTGTAAAAAGACTGCACTGCAACACAAATAGGTAAACCTATGCAGATCGCTGATTTTAATCTCTGAATCTGGACTCCTATATAATATTCTCTCTCCCTGAAAGCACCAACACAGGAACCTGGCCCTACACTACACTATCCTTCTATCTTTTCCCTCAGATTGTAGAATCAGGACTACCTCATCTATTTATTTTTCTATCTCTCCCTAAAAGCAGCAGCAGCAGACTAGATTCTCTCCCTATCTATTCTGAAGCAGAGTGACATGTGTGCTGTGTGCCTCTAGCTTATATAGAAGCTGGGTCACATGTTGCACTGACCAATCACAGCCATGCCATTAGTAGGCATGGCTATGATGGCCTCTAAGGGCACACCAGCTAATCAAAAGGTGATTGGCTGGCCCCTGAAGCAATTCTAAATGCGTTATTAGATTGCCGAACCCGAACCCGGACTTTTGGGCAAAGTCCGGGTTCGGGTTCGGGAAAAAGCTAAAGTTCGGTACGGACCCGAACTTTACAGTTCGGGTTCGCTCAACACTAATAACAAACAAAATACATGTGTTACAAACTCGATAAGGACACCAAAAAGTACTTTTTGCCGGCCACACACACAATCTTTTCTCTTTTCAGGTCAAGGAAGAGAATGCTATCTGCAAGCTTTATATAACCTAGGTTTGTGTGCTAATGAGGCAATTGAAAACACATGCACAGTCCATGAAACACACAAAACGCAAGTTCACCCAATGTAGAGACTGAACTTCAAAGTGGGTACACCTGTTAAGGATGTCCTTAAATTACTAACCCAAAAAACACGCTCTCTGAGCATGCCCAGAAACATCCTAGTGCTGTTCACACACAAAAAGCACCAAAAAAAGCAAAGTCCCTGAGCATGCTCAGACCAACCCAAATGCATTTAACACACCAAAAGGCACAGGAAAAAAATGGAAAATTTAATTCAAATACTTACCGTAATTTTCCTTTCCTGATGAGCTCCATGTCAGCACAACTGGGTGAGGCCCCGCCCACCCCTACGTGATCAGGACTTAACTATACATTTTTCACTCACCTCAGCCTCAGCGTTTCGTAACTATTACTACTTAACTGGGCGGGTTCTGTGCTGACATGGAGCTCTTCAGGAAAGGAAAATTACGGTAAGTATTTGAATTAAATTTTCCGTTTTCCTGACGGCTCCATGTCAGCACAGCTGGGAATTACCTAGTCAAAACAGGGGAGGGATAATGCTACACACTCCAATTCTGACTAAAACAGTAACAGAAACCATGATGCCTCTGACAAACTCAAATGTCATGAATATGAATATTTTTGGTGTCCACATTGTTGTATTGCAGATAGTTTGAGACACCTGGCCTGCTGTCACTCTCAAGGTCCGGACCCTTCTAGTGAGAGTGCCGTGATTCTCCTGGCACAGCCAGCCCTACAACCTGCAGGCCAAGGAGATGATGTTATCAACCAAGAGATAATAATCTTGCTGGAAGCCCTAAAATCATTATGTGTTCCACCTGAAAATGACAAACAGATGTACAGACCTCCTGATGGCAGGATTCGCCTTGATGAAATATTTTCGAGCTTTGCCCACATCTGATGGGCTAACTTCTTGAGTACTCCCCAAAGGGAACATAGGAGGAAAACCTCTTGTGTGATATGAGCTCTGAAAGTCAGTTCAGGCACAAATTCGAGCATTGGCATGAGCACCATCCTGTCTGGGAAGTACGCGAGTATGGGTTCTCTAAACCCCAAGGACACCAATGCTGATGTAATTGCCACAAGTAAATCAGTTTCAGTGAAAAAGTACCACGGGGTGATTGAAGGCATCCGATGAAAAAACATCCATCAGCATTGGTATATCTCATTCCGGAAACAAGTTGAAGTTTCAACCAAATTGCATCTTGAAAAAATGTATAATTAAGCATTGGAAGCTTGCTGAATGCCGGTGAAGACAGAGATAGCCAAAATGCATGCCTATAGCATGCTTCCGCATAGAACTAAGTCAAGCCACGCCTGTAGGCATTCGGAGCAGGCTTCTGAAGAGTCCAGCGTAAAATCTTGATCAACTAATATACTGGGCATATATGCTCTGTTCCACTATAGGCATGCTTAGCGCTGTCCTTTCTTGTTTCGTAGAACTATTCAAATCTTCACAGAGCATTCGACATCCATTAGGCTCTGCCTCTCCCGACCCAGGCCATCAGCCTGAGCCTGTCAGATGCTGGATGAATGGGACTGGAGAAGATTTGATCTACCAGGCGTGACTCCTTGACACTCATCAGGATGAGTAGCGGGTACCAAAACTGTCACCTTCCCTCGCCCCAGCCTTAGCTGGAAGCTGAGAATCAGAGGGAGCAGCTGAAAAAGGCATAAGCCGTCTTGGCGATCTATTCTGCTGTCAGCACCTCCACTCCGAGAGCTTGTGGATCCTGGGCCCTGGAAGGGAACTTCAGCAACTTAGTGCCGACTGGGAATGTAAGCGGTCTACCTCTGGCAGACAAAACACCAAGCTCTGTTAGTTCTCGAAAGACTCACAGTAGTCTGGATCATCCATTGTCGTCCAGACTTGACCTGGACAAATAGTTTGTCTGAGGATTCTTCCTACCAGGCATATAGGTCGCAGATCCTTGGGAGGATTGACTTGGGTGAATTCTAAAATTAGAGAAAACTTCAGAAGTGAGAGACTGAGCCTTGTTTCCAGATGTAGGCCACAGTCGTTGTGCTGTCCAACTTTCCCAGGACAGGCTTACTCTGGATGAGGTGACTGAAGGCTAAGAGCCTGAAAAGGCTGCCCTCAACTCCAAGACAGAGTCTTGGATCCTTGACAAAAGACCATTGGTCCTGAGCTCATTGTTCCTGAAGTAGGGCTCCCTTACCTTGGCTGGTATCTGACTGAACCACCAGGTCGTCTGAGCTGCTGGGGCGAGACGATTTCTATGGCTCAATCTGAGACGTGAAGGATGACAGATCTCCAAATATGGACCAAAACCCCTTCCTTAGGGGATGACGTGTCCATCCCCAAGCCGTCCCTATGTTCACAGAGGAACCACATAATGCCCCTAGGGTATGTATGGGTGGCAAAATCCCAAAATAACAGAGAGCATCCTGACATGGAAATTTTTATTGACTTCTTGGTCTATGCATTGGCTTTCTTGTCTTTCCTGGACTCCCATCCAGAAAAGCGCAGGAGCTACGCTCTCTGGTGTTGGCGTGAGCGTGAGCGTGGACACTGACTCTTGAGTTTTCGGTCTTCTTTAACTCAGTAGACCTTCATCTTGAGGTAGGAAGCCAAACTGGCCACTATTCAATTTAGGCTTGCCCTTCTGCAATTAAGAAAAAAAATGCAGTGATCGCATTTGTCCTTGAGGGTCACACCTTCTGATGGTAAGGTCATGTAAATGGCCAATCCCACAAGGGACACATACTGACCAGCGGGGTGATCCCAACCCCTGGACCTCTATTCGTTCAAAAGGACATCAATTTGACGTCCTGCTGTGACGATATCCTCCCATCTTGATGAACAGGCATTTGATCCATTCCACATCCAGTTGTCTTCTGGAAGTACTTAAAACACTTCCAAAGCTTCACCTCTATACACAGGCGTTTGACCAACCTTACCAATCTGGACACAGGTCGTCCTCTTTTTCCTGTTTAGAAGAGACTGGAGAGAATGGATTGGCCTGAGCAGGCCCTGAAAGAAGGCTGGACAATGCCAAACAGACGGTCCCCGCACAAGACAAATCTAGTCATTCCTTTAGAGTGTCTTGACCATCTGCTTAATTGTGACAATTGGTTAGGTGCCGTCGTCATCTTTATCCTAGGTTGCTTGACCTAGGCAACATCCTTGCAGTCATATTCGTCTGTTTCTCTTTGGAAGGATCTGAAGCGGATTTTTTGCTTAAGAATGCTTGGAGACTTCACAGGGTGAGTGGAAACACTCTTTAGAGTGTATTGACCACATGTTGCATGAATGCGACAACCTGTTAGGTTCCGTCATCCTTATCCTTGGTTGCTTGAACAAAGCAGACTGTGTGCAGTCATGTCCATCCGGAAGTTTGGAAAATGGGCTGCTTCACCTGGTATGGACAGGCAGCTTCTCATTGTCAGAGCAGATAACCCTTTCACAGGGTGAGCCGAAAACACCCCTTTAGAGTGTATTGGCAATTTGTTTATTGGGTGTGACACCTTTTAGGTGTCACCCTCCTCCCTGGCTGTTTAAGCCAGTGGGATACATACTGTCATGCCCATCCATGTATTCCTCTCATAGAGCTTGGGGAGGGATGTTTGCTTGTGAAAGCTATGAGACTGCTCCTTCATGTTCATCCATGTCTTCTTATTGAAGGGCCTGAAGCATGTTCGTTCTGAGATTGGTAAACACTAATAGATAACCTCATCACAGGGCTTGCGCACCATTCAGCAAACCAACCCATAGACCCGGATCACACTGGTGCCTTTTTGACATGCGACCCGACCAGTCAAATCGCATGAAAAATGGGCGGCAATCGCACTGCCCTAATCAGTGCAACGCTGCATCAGCGGCGCCGCACCAACTTCAAAAAGGCAGTTTTGTGCTACCTTTGCGATTTCGGGTTGCGACCTATATTGACATCCGCACAGAGACTTGCCCGGATGTCTCTGAAAATCCCGACCGGAATCGAGACTGACCAGCGGGAGACAAAGCTGAATAGCACAGCCTCATTCCCGCAATCCAGTGCGATCCTGGACAAGGGAAAAAAAACGGTTAAATGCAGTAAATTGCTTGTTTAGTAACAAACCCTGAGGGGTTAACCACAGCTAGAGGGAGGCAGAAGCTTCCATCTACAGCCCTGTTAACCAGGTGGAGGTTAATTGGGCTAGAATCTAATCCTGGAGGAATCAGGTCATGATGAAAAAGTTTATTTCAGAACAGCAACAAAAAGGTAGGAATTTGTAACAAAATTACAACCATCTGCAGTGTACACAAACCAAGGGAATTGAGGAAAACCAAAGATCACATAGAACGACTTATCTTGGGTGTAAAAAAGAGGGGGGCGTGACCGGATGGAGTAAGGAGTGAGAGTGTGAGTGTGAGTGTGAGTGTGAGTGTGTCTCCGCTCTCACCTGCCCTATGACCGCCGTGGACTGTGCTTGCTGACCTCCGGCTGAGGAAGCTAGATGGCGGCACTGTAAGCTGGAAATCCCGCCGAGCAACCCGCTTCCTCTGCCTCTTCCGGACCGCCCGTGTGTGCGGTATATGGTGGGGGGAAAAGCCGCAGAGCTCTGCAGCGATACTGGAGAATGGAGACGCGGGGATGGATGCAGTAGGCAGCAAGGCGTTAGGGAGCAGCCTGGAACCGTAAAAGCACTGGGAAGCACCAGAGGAGACGTTGGATTAGCGCTGTGACTATGAGTGCAGAAATTCCCACTCTGATCCCTGTGTCCCAATCAAGCCACAAGTTTGGTATCTTGGACCGGAGGATCTCCCCCCCCTGTAAATCGAAAGGTCACATGAGTACAGGATTGATCCAGGAGCTTTGTCTCTAGGATTGGGTGAAGCCCTAAAGAGAATGTATATATTGGGAAAGATATAACTGAAACACTCTTAGATTGGATTTATACAAGCTCGGATTGGGACGTTTGCAATAGTCTGCATATGTATGTGCATCACTGCCATGGTTGAGGATTGCTGTAAATATTCTCCACTGCTGCACAGGAACCATATTTCTATACCGGTCTCTTGAGGAACAGGACTATGGTTGCAGAGATCTCCTCTGAAATCGCAGATCATTAACTCCAGGTGGCCCGGGGGTTTTTTTTTTTTTCCTCTGTTTTTTGTTTTGCTTTTTGGTTGTCCTGGGGCGGGCCTGCTGGCTGAAGCTGCAGCACAAGGAATTGCCTGTTGTTGGTCAGTGTATAAAGTTTTTTTCTACTGCTTATGGATCTCCCTTACATTTAAATTTCATCTAAGTCCTATATAAGACTGGCTTGTTATTACCTATTAAATTAACCGGCAGAGGAAGCACCTACCCGCTGAATATATTTGTTTGGACGCTTTGAAACCGCAGTTCAGGTCTCATTGGATAGGATACACTGCTAGAGCTGTCCCTTTTTTTTTTTTTTCTTGTGTGTGGGGTATGTGCTGATATAACTTAAAAATTCTATATAAATTAAATCAGACCTGCAGCTAGTCATTAACTGGCGTTAACTACACTTTATTACACAGCAGGGAAAATAGTGCATAAAACATTATGTCCGGGAAAAAAAAAGGGGGTGATAACCTTGGCCAGGAGAATGTGGGACCACAATCTCTAAAATCGGCCAAAAGTAACCAGGCAGCGGCGGCAGCTGCCAAACTGGAGAGATTTGCTCATGCCCCAGAACACACTCCAGTTAGAGGGGGAGCGCAGACCCAGGCCAAAGGGACAGCAGACAGGAGAAGCCAAGATCATACTGTAGCAGCTACAATTAAAAACAACAAGAATAGAAGCACGACCACGGCCATCCAAGGGACAGAGATAAACCTGGGATCAAATATTGCCATAGAGGGGATTCCCACACTACAGGATGTGTTCTTAGTGGTCAATGCGTGTAAACAGTCATTGGAGGAGGTATGTGACCAGATGAAAGGTATTAAGGAGGAATTAGTTTCAATGCGGTCTGAACTCCAAAAGACAAATGAAAGGATCTCTGAAACAGAAGGTAGGATCTCACAGATAGAGGATGAACTATACCCGGTAAAACAAGAGCACAGAAAACTGATGGAACAAATGACTAAGTTTGAGGAAAAAATGGACGAAATGGAGAACAGACATCGCAGGGACAACATAAGATTGGTGGGACTACCAGAGAAATGTGAAGGGACCAATCCTATAGAGTTCCTGGAAGATTGGTTCATAAAGTTGTTTGGAAGAGAAAGTTTTTCGCAACAATTTTCGATAGAAAGAGCACATAGAGTCCCCTCTAAACCCCCTCCCATGAGAGGGTACCCACGTTCAATGTTAATGAAATTCCTTAATTACCGGGATAAAGTAACCCTACTAAAAAAGGGTAGAGAGATGGGGTCCATTTTTTATGGAGAAACCAGGGTATCATTATATCCAAATTTCTCCCCTTATCTGCAGAAGCAAAGGGCGGGTTTCAAAGAAGCCAAACGTAAACTGAAAACTCTTGATGTCACGTATGCACTACTGTGCCCAGCACGACTACGGGTGGTGGCACTGGGCGGGACACAATTTTTTGATACCCCTGAGGGAGTGCTGGGGTGGTTGGAAGAAAAAAAGGATCAACTACCAACAAAGTGAAGTGACATTTAGTTTAATTATGTGATACATTTAGGTTTCACTTGTTGATTATCCCTTTCTGTCCTTTCCCCCCTTCCCTTTTTTTTTTTTTGTTGAAGGGAAGGGAAAAGGAAAGTTCACAGATGCGAGGATGAGGGGGAGGGGAGACACACATCACTGGAGGAGTTAAAGAATGGGTGGAGAATGTAGTAAAATAGAATTTGGGGGGGGGAGGATGGAAGATATAAAAGGGGGGAGTGGGGAGATGTATGGACCGTTCACAAAAAAAGCCCCTAGGGAATACCTAGAAAGGTGGAGGGGGGGG
The DNA here is from genome assembly GCA_029206835.1 of Rana muscosa. Taxonomy (NCBI): domain Eukaryota; kingdom Metazoa; phylum Chordata; class Amphibia; order Anura; family Ranidae; genus Rana; species Rana muscosa. The sequence continues at coordinate 59,055,708 of CM055125.1, forward strand.
GGAGGGGGGGAGGGATCAAAATGAATTATTACTAGGAACACAAAAAGGTTGGAATTTAAAATCATGGCTAAAATTTACACAAATATATATATGGAGCACATTTGTTTTCCTTTTTTTTTTTTTCTCTCTTGAAAAGGGAAGGGAAAAGAAAGAAATATAGCACTTTTTGCAGGGGTAAAGGAAAGAAAAGAGTACAGTGACGTCACTAAATAATGATAAAACAATTACCGTATTTATCGGCGTATAAACACGCACTTTTTTCCCCTGAAAATCAGGGGAAAATCGTGGGTGCGTGTTATACGCCGATACTGACATCCCTGAGCTGTCTCCGCTGACTGTGAGCGGAGCGGAGCGAGATACACATAGCCGAATGTACTCGGCTATACTCGGCTTTTCTCGGCTCCGCTCACAGTCACGCCCAGTCCCGCCATTGGACCTGTGTTATGTCCATCATAGGGCGGGACTCGGCGTGACTGTGAGCGGAGCCGAGAAAAGCCGAGTATAGCCCAGTACACTCGGCTATGTGTATCTCGGCGGCGGCTCCGCCCAGTCCCTGCGTCCCCGGCGCTCTCGGCGGCGTCCGCACAGTCTCGGTGCCAATTTTAAAATGATGCACGGCGACACTGGGGCAAGGCTGCACGGCGACTCTGTGGCAAGGCTGCACGGCGACTCTGTGGCAAGGCTGCACGGCGACTCTGTGGCAAGGCTGCACGGCGACTCTGGGGCAAGGCTGCAATGGACACTGACAAGGCTGCACTGTGACAAGGCTGCAATGGACACTGACAAGGCTGCACTGTGACAAGGCTGCAATGGACACTGACAAGGCTGCACTGTGACAAGGCTGCAATGGACACTGACAAGGCTGCATTTAAATGTAAGTTATTTTTCCTTAAACTTCCCTGCTAAAAGTTTTTTTCCCTAAAATTTCCTCCTAAACTTGGGGTGCGTGTTATACGCCGGCGCGTGTTATACGCCGATAAATACGGTAAGTAAATCGGTAGTAAAAAGTGGAGTAAATCACATAATCACATTTTTTTTAAAGAGAAGGGATGGGAAAAGAAAAGGATAGAATATTTTTGCACTGTGTGGTATAGGTGGAAGTCAAAAGTTTTAATCACAGTGTATCGCTATGAGAGATTTATGATTTTTCTGGTAATTTATTTCAGGCAACTTGTGTATTGGTTAGTTGATACCTTCTTGAATGAATTGATTGTTTTATGCAGTCCAGAGTAATGAAAATGGGGTCTTGGAATGTCCGTGGGTTGGGTACCCCTGCTAAGAGAGCTGCAGTATTATAAATAAACAACAAGAATATAAAATAGCAATGATTAAAAAATCTGAGAATAAAAGATTATTTCAGAAACAAGCCGCATTTGGGGAGGGGGAGAGTGTCGGAAGAATGCTGGCACATTTAGTGCGAACCAATTCCTCCCCATCCGCAGTACCCGCGATTAGGACTTCGAAAGAAGAAATCTCTATTTGGGTATCAGAGATCACAGATACCTTTAGGGAATATTATGATAAATTATATAAATCGCAGGGTGCAGCGGGAGAGGAGGAATTGGAAATATTCTTTGGGAAAATTAAAATACCAATTCTTACTGAAGCAGAGAAAGAGGGAATGGAGGCCCCAAGAACTCTTGAAGAAGTACAGTTAGCAGTTGCAGAGACGGCCAATCAGAAATCGCCTGGACCTGATGGACTCCCTATAGAAACTTATAAACATTACGGGAAAGTGCTATTGCCGGAACTTCTTAAAACACTGAGTTGGGCAAGGGAGGAGGGGGAGCTGCCTAAGTCAATGTCAGAAGCAATAATTAAAGTCCTGCATAAGGAAGGGAAAGATCCACTAGAGACCTTATCCTATAGGCCCATCTCCCTGCTTTGCTCAGACGCTAAAATATTGGCTAAAATAATGGCAACTAGATTAAACAAAATTATTTCAAGACTAATACATCAAGATCAAACTGGGTTTATCCCCAGTAGATCAACTAGTATGAATATTAGAAGGGTATTCCTTAACCTACAAACTCCAACACAGAATATGGGTACTAGGGCAGTTATGTCCTTAGATGTGGTTAAGGCATTCGATAGCTTGGAGTGGGGATATATCTGGCATGTTCTAGGAGCATTTGGTTTTGGTCCATCAGTGATTAGATGGATAAAAATCCTGTATAGTGACCCAAGCGCAAAAATTAGAGTCAACAATGATTACTCAGGTAAGATTAAATTGGAGAGGGGCACAAGGCAGGGGTGTCCATTGTCACCCCTGCTTTTTGCGCTAGCAATGGAGCCATTGGCCATAGCAATAAGAACGAACACAAAAATGGAAGGGTTTGTGAGACCGACAGGAGAAGAGAGAATCACATTATATGCGGATGATGTTCTTCTCTTCTTGGGGGACACAGATCATTCACTTAAGCAGGCTATGAGTATCTTTGGAGAATTTGGTAGACTCTCAGAATTGGTTATAAATTGGGAAAAATCAGCTTTGATGCCGGTGGACCCTATTGCCAATCAAACCCTAGCAGAAATACCCCAATTAGAAATGGTGGATACAATGAAATACCTGGGAATACATATAACAATTGACCCCAATAAATATATAAACAACAACATAGCTCCTCTCCTGTCTAAATTTAAAAATAAAATTCAAATATGGCGGCGGCTCCCATTGTCAGTTGCAGGGAGATGTAACCTGATCAAAATGCTGTGGATGCCACAATTACTATATGTATTGCATAATACACCAACATGGATACATAAGAAATGGTTTAAGAAAATTGATACACTATTTAGAGAATTAATATGGAAAGGAGGCCAAGCGAGGATAGGACTACAAACCCTGCAACTGTCAACAAGGGAGGGAGGTATGGCGGTACCACACCCACGGAGTTATTTCCTGGCAGCACAGCTGCAGCAGATAGGAATGAGACCAGAGATGGGAGGGGATACAAATGGGCGGCTGATGACAATGGGGTCACCCCACAAGTTGGTGATGGAGGCATTGGAGGCAAACTCATTTTTATACAAATCCCCTACGGTCAAGATGGTAATAAATGGTAATGGTAGGTGTGGAAAGCTGTGAAAGCAATAGGGGGATTAGAAGGAGAGACAGAATATACACCGCTTTGGCATAATAGGAATCTTCAGGAGTTGGAGCTGATGGGGAAAATTAAGGAATGGGAAGGGAAGGGGATAACTAGGTTGGCCCAGCTGTATGAGGGAGAAATCCTAAAAACTTTTGCTACACTTAGAGAGGAATATGATGTCCCCAAACATACAGATATTTGCAAATTAGACACGCATTAAATATGCAGTTTGATAGACAGGGACCAACCTGGCATAAATCCCCTATCTTACAGAGATTGGGCAATCAGCGTGAGACTGGGGGCCGTATATCTGAAATATACCCACACTTATGTAAAGGAAGTATTACAGCTCCTGAACATCTCAAAAGCAGAGAGAAATGGGAGGAAGATCTGGGGCCCATATCCGGGGGGCAATGAAAAAAGATACTAGAGAGTGGACACCTTGTATCTGTTTCACCGGCCCAGAAATGTTCATTCTTAATGCTATTACATAGGACATACTATACACCGAAAAGGCTGTTTGATTTTGGGTGGAGAGCAGATGCAGGGTGTCCCAGATGTCAGGACACAGGGGACCTGATACACATGCTATAGAGGTGCCCGAAATTATTTAGGTATTGGACAGGGGTACTGGACAGCATGAATAGGACAACAATAGAAATGGACCCTAGAATATGTGTCCTGGGACTAGAGGAGGGAACAAGCAGAGCGACCAGCATAACAAAAGCAGTGCTTAGATGTCTTTTTCACGCTAGAAAATTGATAGCGCAAAGATGGCAGGCAGAAGACCCCCCCTCAGTAAGAGAATGGGCTAACATAGTTACCGCAACAATATGGAAGGAGAGGGTAGTATATATTAAGAGAGGGAACACAAGAGAGTTTGAAAAGGTGTGGAACCCGTGGTTGGAAAAAATAGGGATATCCCTGTAAAGCGGAGCGTGAGAGGGAAAGAGAGTAGGAAAAATGACATAAGGAAAATAAATGAAAACAAAAATAAACTTTGAATAAGGTGTAAAAATGGAAGAAAGGAAAATAGGAAAAAAAACTAATATGAGAAACAGTAAAGGGGGAGGGGGAAGGAGGGAGGGATGAGGGTTAACAGAGTGAAACTTACACTGATAATATTTTGCTAATTTATTGTTGTGAAAAATAAATACACATAAGCATGTACAATCTTAATTTGAATATGCAAGAAAATTAATAAAGAGAATATAATAAAAAAAAAAAAAAAAAAGATCACATAGAAAAATACAAGGATATCCCATATCTCCACAGACCATGGCTGGATCCAGTAGACATCCCAGGTGGCTCCAACTACCTTCTTTGGAAAATGCTGGTCTTTGGAGGGGTTTTGGCATAATGGCACGACAGTAAGCAAACATGAGAAGCCACCAACAGATTATAGCCATGTGTGAACAGACAAAATGTTACTTTGTATATCTGTTATGCAGAGTACTCCCTGTCCAGTAATGCATCATACATTGGATACAAAGCATTTAGCTCACCCAACCTCCGTCATCCGACCGTCGACACTGGCACAGCGCGCGTGCATAGGGGAACACTCTGCCACGACCGCTGTCCATCTTCTTTGGACCGTGCGGACCCCAGACATGGCTGTTAGCCATGATAAAGCCGTCCCAAGGACCAGCAGTGGGGCTCCCTGGATTATGGTCATTTAGACGAGACACCAGGGACTTCGTTCAGCTTCATCTACACGTATGGACGGCATGCCAGCCATTTAGACCAGCTAGGTAGAGGAGCACACCTACGTCCTGCATGTAGGAGGAAAAGAGAAGAACGCTGAGGTGAGTGAAAAATGTATAGTTAAGTCCTGATCACGTAGGGGTGGGCGGGGCCTCACCCAGCTGTGCTGACATGGAGCCGTCAGGAAAGCAAAGTCCCTGAGCATGCCCAGACCAACCCGAATGCAGCTAGCACAAAATAAGCCACCCCCTGTCCAAAATTAAGCACATCATCCAGCATGCTACTAAATTAGAGATGAGACAAACACCCCCCGGTCCAGGGGGGCAAAAAAAGAGCCTAACATGTTAGACAACAAATACCTAAAGTAAACTTGCCCTAAAGCTATTAACTTGGGGGGGGGGGGGGTTACTCTGCCTGTAAAGTGGTGCATCTGTAGCATGTATCTAAAATGCTGCTTCGAAGATGTACGGTTTTAGAGCAAACCTACAAATCGACATTGCAGCTGCAAGATTTTAACTCCAAAATAAAGAAGCCTGCCCCCCCCCCCCCAATACATACAAGGCCATTTGGGTCTGGAAAGGCGTGAAATGAGAACCCCCACATAAAAAAAAACCCCTTCCACATACTAACAAACCCCTAGCCAAACACAGCAAGCCAGCTAATGAAAGGCTGTGGATGCTTGGGGACAGGAGGGGCTCAGGCACCCCAAAAGTGGTTTGGATTGGTAAAGGCAGCTCACAGTATTTGGAGAATGGAGTGTAGAGTTCCCCTTTAAAAGCAAAAACTAGCCCAAATAAAACATATGCATTAGAGGGGGAAGGTTAAATGCCCTTTTAGGAGGAGCTATAGTAGCGAGAGTCATTTTACATAATTTTACCAAGGTACATGTAACATGTTAACAACGTAACACGCTAACACGACCTGTGTGCAAATATCCTTAAAAAAGACATCAAAGTGAACCAGCATTAAAAAAAAATGTCAAGTTTAGAGGTGCGCCTGTTCAACCCACGCAAATGCATTTACATTACTTGCCATTTACTAAGAAACTTACTAACCAACGCACTTGAACGTACGCAAATGCCGCTTGCGCAGTGCAAAAAAAGACCTCACGCAAATCTAAACGTACTTGCAGGCGCAGCAGGCTTGTTCTGAAAAAGTTACTTTCTCATTCTATTTTGGCCATATTTGTTACTTGGGCACTTGTTACTATACTTCCTCACATCACCCCACATCACCCCATAATATTGGCACTTCCAGCTTCTTTTAATTTTGATTTGAAGATGTTGTGCGCCAGGTCCATAGTGGCGCACTGAGCGCCTCCTCCCGTGCGCCGAGAACACTTTAGTAAATGGGGAATAGCGCTGCGTTACCGGTGCAAACGTTTCGTAAATACCAAAATGGCCGTTGCGCCTCGGCGTGTGCCGCAACTCAAGGCACAAACGGTTCGTAAATCAGCCCCAAATGTCTTGTATATATTCAGTCCAAAGACTGAAAAAGTCTCAGACATGTGGTATCCTCATATTATTATTATTATACAGGATTTATAAAGCACCAAAAGTTTACGCAGTGCTTTACAATATAAAAGGGAGACAATACAGTTATAATACAATAAAATACAAAGGATTAACAGGGCCCTGCTCAGAAAAGCTTACAATCTAATAGGGTGGGGCAGGTGGTACAAAAGGTTGTAACTGTGGGGAATGAGCTGATGGAATTGGAATTGATCGTTTTTCAAATATATATATACCATGGTTTGTAGACTGTATAACCTTCAAAAAAACTAAATATACACTGATTTTGGTTATTTTTTTATACCAAAAAAGGTAGCAGAATACATTTTGCCCTAAATATATGATAAAATATTATTTATTTGCATCATTTTCAGTATTTTTTCATTCATGTAGCAAAAAATTAAAAAAACAGTGTTGATTACATACTACCAAAATAAAGCTCTATCTAAAAAAAAGAAAATATATTTTTTTTTAATTTGGGTATGGTGTTGCATGCCTGAGTGATTGTCATTCAAAGTGTGACAGCACTGAAATCTGAAAATTGGCCTAGACTGGAAGAGGGTAAAGATGTCTGGACTTGAAGTGGTTCAATAAACACACGCTACATAACGTTAGTTGGTGGTCAAGCAGTGTTTTACCAAATATCTAAGTAAATTAATCAAACAAATAAACCTTTGATTACAATAAAAACAAACTTAAAAGCAAAAACGTAAAATTACCAAAATACGATTTATGCCTTGCACACACGATCGGATTTTCCGTCGGGATAAACTCTGACGAATTTTTCAGACGGAATTCCGTTCAAGCTGTCTTGCATACACACTGTCACACCAAATTCCGACCGTCAAGAACGCGTTGACGTACAACACTACGACGAGCCGATAAAAATGAAGTTCAATGCTTCCGAGCATGCGTTGACTTGATTCTGAGCATGCGTGTTTTTTTTCTCCGTCGGAGACAAACAGAATTTCCGATAGGAATTTTTTTCCATTGGAAAAAATAGAGACCATGTTCTCTTTCTAAATTCCGACGAAAAAAAGTCCGATGGGGCACACACACGGTCGGAATATCCGATGAAAAAATTCCGTCTGACTTTTTCCATCGGAAATTCCGATCGTGTGTACAAGGCATAAGGCTAGGGTTTTTAAATCAGATAGATCACATTTAGTTTGCTAAATCACTGTGTGTCATAAATATTTGCCATGTTTTTTTTCTTAAAAAAAATGTTTTCTCCTTTTATAGCCTCTTTTATATCTGTTTGCCTCCAAAAATCTATCAACCATGTTACAGTTTTACTTTGGTGAATACAGCACAAAATGTAAGCACACTGTTTGTTGGCATAGTTCCTTGCAGCAGAACTTAGATGCACACAGAAATGGGTGACCATTCCTTAGCTTAAATGAGAGTTGTCACCTTAAGAAGAGAAAGTGTAATCAGTGGCGGCCCGTCCATTAAGGGCGCATGGACGCCACCCCCCATCCATGCGTCCGGCCCCCTGATCTACACGGAATGGAGGGGGGTGTGCTTTTTTGAAGCACGTGATTAGAGCCAGAGTCTCTAATAGGCTTCAAAAAAGGGTAGGCTACCTAGTTCTGTGACAATAGCGAAATCCGGCCGCTGCCTGTAGGAGCCCGCAACCCGCCTGCAACCTTGAATGTACCACATCCAAAGTGTGCAAAGTATTAACATCGTGAGAGAAAAAAATCAAAAGTCCATTCATAAATATCCGTAATGCACCTGTGACTCCCTCTACCTCCTCACACACAGCCTCTTACTGACACTGAAGACCCCAAGGTACAGTATAGGAGGTGTTCCCTCTTTATATACTGCTACAAGTTATCTGCTGATGAACCCCAATAGGCCTTAACAGGACTGTTCTTGATTGGATGGTCTGAATCAGCAAAAGCTCATGCATTGCCTCAAAGACTCACCTGATGACCATTCACTAACTTTCCTGCCATGTAAATAACATTTACTCTGGTAACCACACACCATGCCAAGTCATGGGTCAAACAAATGGTAGTAGCCTCAGCTTATTCTGTCTAGGCAATCCCCATGCATTTCGCCCCACCACAGGGATTAACAATTGATTAAGCTCCGGGGCAGGGCGAAACACATCGGGGGCATAGCGTAGATGGAAAGAGCTGAGGCTGTTACTATTTTTGACACCTGACTTGGCATGGTGTGCGGTTACTGGAAGGTTTTATATGCGTTTACAGCAGGGGTCAACAAACTTTCTAAACAAGTGGCCAGTTTACGGTCTTTCAGACTAGGAGGGCTGGACTGTGGCCTGTGGAAGTAGAAGATGCCCTGGCATCCAGTGGGATTAAACAGTGCCCTTTCTTTGGTGTCAATGGGGGGACTAGTGCTCCATTGTTGGTGTCAGTTGGATAAATAGTGCCCCATCGTTGATGTCAATGGAAATAATTCTGCCACATTGTTGATGTCAGTGGGAGGAATTGTACCCTTTTGTTGGTGTCAGTGGGTGGAATAGTGCCCAACTGTGGGTGTCAGTAGGAGGAATAGTGGCCTATCATTGGTATCACTGGAAGGAATTGTGCCTCATCAATGGGGTCAATGGAAGGAATTGTGCCCCACCATTGGTGTGAGTGGGAGTAATTGTGCCCTTTGGATGGTGTCAGTGGTAGGAATAGTGCCCCATTGTTGGTGTCAGCGACAGGAATTATGCCCCATTTTTCGTGTCAGTGGAATGGAATGGTGCCCCAAGGGCTGGATAAATGCAAGCACAGGGCAGCATCCGGCCCCAGGGCTACAGTTTGGTGACCGTTGGCTTACAGAGTACTCTGAGTTAGGACGGACTTGCTTCCAGTCTGCACCCTTTGTGGAAACCCGTTAAATAGGACCAAGGTAGCCTGAGTAGAGATCCATTGCTGCATGTAGGTTGAACATTTACCAAGGGGTCATTTGTTCTTGGGAGTGTTGTGTTGGCAATAATATTTTATATCTTGAACTAAATAACAATTTACTCTACATACAGTAGAAAATAATTTACAGTATCAAATAATATTTCAAGCCCAAAGTTAAAACAAACCCACTTATTTCATTTTGTATGATGAGATGAACGGTTAGAACCTCTGCCAGGTTTTTACTTTTGTTTGTGTCCTTAGTGGGGAGAGTCTCAATTCCTCTCAGGACAGGTAGTGATAACAAATCTCTCCAATGGAGATAAAGAAACAGAAAAGAACATAATTTTAATAGAGTGAGGAAGGGTTAACATTTTGGACAATGTTATTATTGCATGGGGTCACAGGCACAGGAAGTAAGGCAACTTCCCACCCCCCCAGTGGTGTTCGAGACTGAAATTAAACCTGACATACATTTTGCCCACTCTATCTAAAACTAGCTGGAGTTAGGATTTAATCTCCAACTGTCAGAGCTATACATCCTTCAGAAACCACTTAGCTATTTGATGAACGACCTGATATCTTGGACTCTGCTTTATGACTGCACATGCTTTACAGTAGTGATATGACCATCCCCCATCTATCTTTACATAGTATCGGGATCTCCATTTGAAATACTTTTGGTACTTCACATCATCTTTGTCCAACTCAAGAAGATAATCGGCCAGCTCCTTTGGAAAATCATCAACATGAATGAAGGCATCTCCTGGGACAAACTGCTCATAGTTCTTACGGGATGTTCCTAATACAACTGGAACAGCCCACGAACCTAAGGCATTTGACCAAAGCTTCTCAGTGATATAGTCTCTATACATGGAATTCTCAAAAGACAAATAAAATTTGTACTGAGATATTGTTGGGTGGAAATCTTTATTGCTCAGTGGCATGTGCTTTGCTCCATAAACATCTACTGAAATATGTTTTTTCAGCTCTTCATAATAAGCAATGCGACGAACACCAGGATACCACTTGCTGACCACCCAAGATACCAGCTTGGACTTCTTGGGAATGGAGTAGTTTTGAGTCTCTTTCATTGTTTCTATTTTGCCATATGGGATAAAAATATCTGAATCCTGCCGGAATGTCATAGTTGCATTGAACAAGTTGTCCATCATCTCCAAGTTTCTAATAATCAGTGGAGGTTCTAAGTTAAGCCACAGCCAACGCTGGAAAGAAGGTCTTGGCTGTTGAGGTAATGCATTTTTACTCCCTACATCTGCATGATGTATAACAACGGCATCGGCAATACCATATAGGCTCCTGTTTGTTGAAAGCTTGCATCCAGGAAAACCAAATTCTGTACACTTGTTTAACGCAAACTGCTGCCCCCATGGCCAGTTCCAAACCAGAACAATAGTGTCTTTTGGTGTTGGTGTTGGCGTTGGATTTGGTTTCACTTTTGTCTTCTCCTGGACCTCATTGTCTTGCTTATGTATCATTTCTGGACATTCTGAATTATAATGAACAAAGTCTGACCGGTACCAGGAGAACGAAAAGAGGAAAAAAAGGATCAATATGAGAAACAGGATTATATTTTGCTGACTGATTGATGCCGAAATCATCTTTCATCTGTGGAGAAATTAAAAAGCAACACATTACTTTTCAAGCTTGTACCATTATTATTATTATTTTTTTTTTATTCTTTATTTTATTTTATCAAAAGTACAAGGATACAAAATATAAGTATACAAAGTAATAAATACCGTACAACCTCTTGCAGCCCTTGTATCCCATTAACTTCTGGATTGTCCAGCCAGGAGTCCCCACCCCTCCCTCTCCCCACCTCCCTCTAGGCTCTGCCTCAGACATTCCATAATACAGGTCCTTCTCAAAAAATTAGCATATTGTGATAAAGTTCATTATTTTCTGTAATGTACTGATAAACATTAGACTTTCATATATTTTAGATTCATTACACACAACTGAAGTAGTTCAAGCCTTTTCTTGTTTTAATATTGATGATTTTGGCATACAGCTCATGACAACCCAAAATTCCTATCTCAAAAAATTAGCATATCATGAAAAGGTTCTCTAAACGAGCTATTAACCTAATCATCTGAATCAACTAATTAACTCTAAACACCTGCAAAAGATTCCTGAGGCTTTTAAAAACTCCCAGCCTGGTTCATTACTCAAAACCGCAATCATGGGTAAGACTGCCGACCTGACTGCTGTCCAGAAGGCCATCATTGACACCCTCAAGCAAGAGGGTAAGACACAGAAAGAAATTTCTGAACGAATAGGCTGTTCCCAGAGTGCTGTATCAAGGCACCTCAGTGGGAAGTCTGTGGGAAGGAAAAAGTGTGGCAGAAAACGCTGCACAACGAGAAGAGGTGACCGGACCCTGAAGAAGATTGTGGAGAAGGACCGATTCCAGACCTTGGAGGACCTGCGGAAGCAGTGGACTGAGTCTGGAGTAGAAACATCCAGAGCCACCGTGAACAGGCGTGTGCAGGAAATGGGCTACAGGTGCCGCATTCCCCAGGTCAAGCCACTTTTGAACCAGAAACAGCGTCAGAAGCGCCTGACCTGGGCTACAGAGAAGCAGCACTGGACTGTTGCTCAGTGGTCCAAAGTACTTTTTTCGGATGAAAGCAAATTTTGCATGTCATTCGGAAATCAAGGTGCCAGAGTCTGGAGGAAGACTGGGGAGAGGGAAATGCCAAAATGCCTGAAGTCCAGGGTCAAGTACCCACAGTCAGTGATGGTCTGGGGTGCCATGTCAGCTGCTGGTGTTGGTCCACTGTGTTTTATCAAGGGCAGGGTCAATGCAGCTAGCTATCAGGAAATTTGGGAGCACTTCATGCTTCCATCTGCTGAAAAGCTTTATGGAGATGAAGATTTCATTTTTCAGCACGACCTGGCACCTGCTCACAGTGCCAAAACCACTGGTAAATGGTTTACTGACCATGGTATTACTGTGCTCAATTGGCCTGCCAACTCTCCTGACCTGAACCCCATAGAGAATCTGTGGGATATTGGGAAGAGAAAGTTGAGAGACGCAAGACCCAACACTCTGGATGAGCTTAAGGCCGCTATCGAAGCATCCTGGGCCTCCATAACACCTCAGCAGTGCCACAGGCTGGTTGCCTCCATGCCACGCCACATTGAAGCAGTCATTTCTGCAAAAGGATTCCCGACCAAGTATTGAGTGCATAACTGAACATAATTATTTGAAGGTTGACTTTTTTTGTATTAAAAACACTTTTCTTTTATTGGTCGGATGAAATATGCTAATTTTTTGAGATAGGATTTTTGGGTTTTCATGAGCTGTATGCCAAAATCATCAATATTAAAACAAGAAAAGGCTTGAACTACTTCAGTTGTGTGTAATGAATCTAAAATATATGAAAGTCTAATGTTTATCAGTACATTACAGAAAATAATGAACTTTATCACAATATGCTAATTTTGAGAAGGACCTGTATATGTTTTCTCTACTGTAATTAACCACTCTCGGATTGAGGGGCCTTCCGATTCTTGACACTTTTAAGGATAAGTCTTTTTGCGGCATTCAACATATGTGGGATTACTGAGTCTTTATATTGTTTTACTGATCCTTCCACCCCATGTAGCAAGGCTATCCACGGGTCCTCTGGTATTTCTTTTTTAGTGATTTATTTTATTAGCTGCAAGATCCCTCTCCAATATTTTTAGATTTTTGGGCAGTCCCACCACAGATGGGCCATCGTTCCTACCACCTTACATCCTCGCCAACACTCTGCAGATTTTCCCGGTTGGTACCTGCTGATTTTATTGGGCGTTGACCTTGTTAAACATTTATAATTCATTCCAGAGGTTCTGGTGTCAACTATGGGTTAGTTTCAGGATTTTACTAATAGTGACTTTATCTATGTGTGACCCCAGTTCCCTTTCCCATTTATTTATGAATGGCCGGATCTCCAGCTGCTCCACAGCCAACAATATTTTATAAATTCGAGATATACCACCTCCTGTGTTTTCTGTGATACAGAGCCGCTCTAACGGCCTTAGGTCCGTCTCTGTTCTTATTGGCTGGGGTAATTGCTCGACAAAGTGCTTCAACTGGAGATACCGCCACTCATTTATCACCATAAGTTCCATAAGTTCCGGTTTGTGCTTCAACTCTTGAAATGGTATAATTTTCCCCCTTCTAACTTATTATCCAATTTAAATCTCCCCTTACTTATTTTGTGGATTGCGTCCCAGATTTTTAGTGCATTTAAGGTCAGTGCGTGTGTGTTGTCACCTAGTTTTCTAAATTGTGGGGGGTTCCAAACTATACTTCTTAAGTGTGCCTCACTCATTGTGTTCTCTAACTTCACCCACCTTTTTTCACTTTGTCCCCTAGTCCATTCCACTACTCTTGATATCACCATGCCATATAGTATTCTTTAATATCGGGAACCGCTAGCCCGCCTTGTTTTTTCCCTTGTTTAAGTACTGCAAGTGAGATTCTTGCTTTTTAAATTTTGCCAAATAAATCTCCTTATCATGCTTATTAGTACCCTAAGATAGGATTGTGATAGTGCCATAGGTAACATTTGGAACTTGTATATAATCTTTGGTAACAATACCATATTCAAAAGTACTAATCCTCCCTATCCATAATAGGGGTCTATACATCACTCTTTATTTCATTTTTAATTTCATCCAGTAGGGGTATGTAGTTGATTTTATATATTGTCTCCATAGAGTTAGCTAGTTTTATTCCTAAGTACTTTAGCTCTTTTTTTCATGGGAATTGGAATTCATTCTGTAAGTCCGCTGCTTCCTGCTTACTTATGTTATTATTCAAAATCTCAGACTTGGTTAAGTTTATTTCAAAATTCTCCAAGTTGCCATTTTGTTTTCATATTTTTAGTAGGTTCTTCCTCACCTGCCCTGATGCCTCTTATATCGGGATTATTTCGGATCGTTGTGAGGAGTGGTTCCAAAGACAATACAAATAGAAGGGGGGAGAGGGGGCACCCCTGTCTCGTCCCGTTTTTCATCTCGAAGGGGGAGGATGGCGCGCCATTGATTTTTATATTTGTCGTAGGGTGATGGTACAGTACTTTGATCCTCTGGATCATTCTTGGGCCAACACCCATTATTTCCAACGTTTTTATCATGAGTCCCCAGTCTACCCTGTCGAATGCTTTTTCGGCATTGATCGACAGGAATAGACCTGGGGACCCCTCTTTTTTTATTTGCTGGAGGAAGAGCAATGTTCTCACCCCGTTGTCTCTCCCCTCTCTTCCTGGGATGAATCCCACCTGGTCCGGGTGGTCTAGTGTGGTCATCGAGCATTTCATCCGTCCTGCAAGGATTTTAGCGTATAGTTTAGTGTCCGCATTGAGCAGCGATATCGGTTGTCTCGGTTGTCTCTCCCCTCTCTTCCTGGGATGAATCCCACCTGGTCCGGGTGGACCAGTGTGGTCATCAAGCATTTCATCTGTCCTGCAAGGATTTTAGCGTATAGTTTAGTGTCCACATTGAGCAGCGATATCGGTCTGTAATTTGAACAAAGCGTGCCATCCTTCCCCTACTTCGGGATTACTGTTATTAATGCCCGAAGGGCCTCCCTGCTCATATCGTACTCTTCCCCCAGTCCATTCATGTGCTGGCACATCCTTGGCGTCAGGATTAGGGATGAGCTTTGAGTTTGAGTCAAACTCATGTTCGACTCGAACATTGCCTGTTCGCCAGTTTGCCGAACAGCGAACAATTTGGGGTGTTCCAAAAGCCGCGGAACACCCTGTAAAAGTCTACGGGAGAAATCTAAAGTGCTAATTTTATTGTCATAAAAAGTGTTTTTCTCTCTCAGGGCATTACTGTTTCTGCCACTTCCTTATCTTGGAAAAGTTCTTTGTTTAGTCGCCATGTAAATGGTTGTCTTTGAAATCCGGGTGCAGTCATTTTCATTCTCACGGGGGCGTGGTCGGATAACATAGAGATTTCTATATTCGACTCAGTAACATTATCCAAGGCCCTATGATCAACCAGGATATAGTCTATTCTTGAATATGTCCCGTGCACAGGAGAGTAGAATGTGTAGTCTTGTGTTTTAGGATGCAAGACCCTCCATATGTCCATTAATTGGCACGCATGCATTTTCTGTTTAATCTTTTTTAACTGTGCATTATTTATCTCCTGTGCACCCCCGGGTCCATGCAGAAATTCATATCACCCATTATTATTACGTATCCTTTCTTAAAATCCATCAATTTTGCTAATACCTCATGCAAGAATTTTATGGGGTTCCTATTGGGGAGTATATATTAACTAGTGTGCATGTCACATAATTTGCCCTTCAGGAAGATATATCAACCTGTCCTCCAATTTGAACCTCATAGCTTTGGCAAATCCAATTGCCACTCCCCTTGCTCTCCTTGTTGTTGAACCAGCATAGTACCATGTGGGAAAATCCGCGGAGTGCAATTTCACGTTTGTATTGTGTGTGAGATGGGCCTCCTGAAGGGACACCACATCGGCGCCGTTGTGTTTAAACTCTTTAAGGATCTTATGTCTCTTTGAGGGTGTGTTTAATCCCCGTACATTATACGTCATATAATTTATTGATGTGATCTATACTGAGTCACCCTCCCGCATCAAATTTCCTGTGTAGTATAAGAGGTACCTCATCCCCCACACCCTTCCCCTCCCTTCCTCAACTCCCTCCTCCTCCACCCTCCCTCCCCCCCACCCCACCCCCCAACAATGTGAGGGAAAATTGGCTTCCCTGAAGCCCAGTGAACCATAGCCCTCCTTATTCCTCCCGGCCCCCTGGTTCATCCCCCTAGAGGTTGAGCTCTAAGATGGTCCTAGAAACAGGGCTGATGCATTTTCCCGACCTGGGGTCTCCCGCAAACCCAGCTCTTGTCCAGAATATCCTAGTCTCATTTTCAGCTATTTCTAGTTTCTCTCTTTTTTTATTTTTTTTATTTAGCTAATAACATGTTTTCTTTTCTTCCTACTTCATTTCTTCTTTGTTCCTGCTTGTTTCTTGTTCCATGCTGGGTGCCAGGACTTCTTCTTCCCACTAGCCCGGGATCTCCACTAATGGCATATTCAGTCTATTACAGAATTCCGGGGTATCTTCTGGGAATCTTAGAGTTGCTGAATGACCTTCTTTACATCCAATTAGGCAGGCTGGGAATCCCCATGAGTATTGGATGTTCTGCGTCTTTAGTTGTTCCAATACCGGTTTGAGAGTTTCTCTCCTGGACAATGTCTCAGTTGCTAAGTCTGGGAATACCTGCAAAGTTGAGTCTCCAAATTTGGCAAGTTGGTTAGTTCTCATGTATGCCCTTATCTGTTCCTTTTCTTGATAGTTATGAAATCTTGCCATAACGTCTCTTGGAACATCCCCTGCTATTTCAGCGGGCTTTCTGATCCTGTGGATCCTTTCAACTTAATTTGTTTTATTCAAATCTATTATTCCCAGCATATGGCCAAATATTTTGTCCATTTTATCTTGTAAATCCTTATTTTCTCCTTGCTTCTCCGGTAAACCTCTAATCCTAATGTTTTTCCTTCTATTTCTGTTTTCTTGATCTTCGATTTTATACATCATATATCTTTGTTCTCTATACATCCCTTCCATCTGTTCCTTCAGTCCTTTTATTTCAGCACCATAATTAGCCAACCTTTATTATTTTTAAGCAAAGAAAACGGCTAGATCTACTATTTTACAACAAGTATGTTAAAGTAGATGTAAACTCAAACTGAATGACATTTAGCTTGCTAAATTTTTATGTATCATAAAAATTGCTTCTTTTTTAAAAAATAAATGTTTTTGCCCTTTTTTAAGCCTTTTGTTGCATCTCAATGCCCCTTTTTTCTGGAACGCTATTCCACATGTTATATATTATTAAACAGCCCCATGAGCTTTAAAACATAACCTCAGAATCCATATATTGACATGTAATTTTGATTCACTCAATCTTTAACCCAGAACATGATTTGTGTTCTTTTTCTACGGGCATTGCTGACAGATCACCTTTCTTTCATTTTAGACTGAAAGCGCATTTGGGCATGAGTCTTATTCCTACTGCTTTAATTATTTCAATATGTTTTAATATTATCGTGACTTGTGTACCTCACCACTTTCTACAGTGATACAGAAGAATATTTTTCTATACAAATTAATAACTACAATTAACTACTTGCTGCCCATGAGATGTATAAAAACATCCTGGATTCAAATGGTTATAACAAGCTCATGGGTGCAGCTGCAGTCAGTTGGTATCCTTCTTTACAGCCAGTGATAAGCCATTCAGTAAAAGTGATCTGGATGGCTCTAGTAAAGAGTAAAGAGCAGTAAACAGTAAAGAGCCAGGATAGCAAACCACAGAGAAGACTGAGGAATAACCATTCCCCGATTTCCTCTGTAACTAATGAACCCAGAAGCGACAATCATTTTGTTACTTTTGGTTTCAAAACTTTAATCTCCTTGCTGGTACAGCCAGGAAAGCAGCTAAATATGCGCAATCTCTGCTTGATCAACTGCATTGGAGGACAGGGGAAACACATGGGGTCTACTTAGGCCCTGATGTTTTCAAAAAGAGTACCTGTCATCTGCCCATGCTAGCGCAAAGGGGGCTTGTTAGCCCCCTTGTGATAGCAATAAAGTTAAATAAAAAAAATTGCCTGCAAAGTTCTAGGGCAAACACCACTTGGCAGAGCCAGCTGCATGAACACAGTGATCTTTTAAGAAGTTTGCAAAGGTTGCATTCTTCCCACTAACCCCCAGTGAATTGAGGTTAACAGGATTTTCCGAGTCTTGAAAATTATTACAAGATTTAAATCAGGGTAAAAAGGTTGGGAAAGTCTGGCCCAGCCTTTCTCAACCGGGGTGTTGCCTGGGATCATCAGGGGTGCCTAAGAATCCTGGTTGGGAAAGGCATTCAGATCAGACCAAGCTCCCACTGCTGCACTGAACTGTACATCAGCACGAGGGATGGGCCGAACACCCCCGGGTTCGGTTCGCATCCATAACATGCGAACAGGCAAAAAATTTGTTCGAACACGCGAACACCATTAAAGTCTTTGGGACACGAACATGAAAAATCAAAAGTGCTAATTTTAAAGGTTAATATGCAAGTTATTGTCAGAAAAAGTGTTTGGGGACCCGGGTCCTGCCCCAGGGGACATGTATCAATGCAAAAAAAGTTTTAAAAACTGCCGTTTTTTCGGGAGCAGTGATTTTAATAATGCTTAAAGTGAAACAATAAAAGTGAAATATTCCTTTCAATTTTGTACCTGGGGGGTGTCTATAGTATGCCTGTAAAGTAGCGCATGTTTCCCATGTTTATAACAGTCTCTGCACAAAATGAAATTTCTAAAGGTAAAAAAGTAATTTAAAACTACTCGCGGCTATAATGAATTGTCGGGTCCCGGCAATACAGATTAAAGTCATTGAAAAATAATTAAAATAAAAGCGTGGGGGTCCCCCTAAATTCCATTACCGGTCCCTTCGGGTCTGGTATGGATATTAAGGGGAACCCTACGCCAAATAAAAAACAAAATGGCATGGGGTTCCCCCCAAAAATCCATACCAGACCCTTATCCGAGCACGCAACCTGGCAGGCCGCAGGAAAATAGGGGGCACGAGAGAGCACCCTCCTTCATGAACCGTACCAGGCCACATGCCCTCAACATGGTGGAGGATTTCCCCATGTTGATGGGAACAAGGGCCTCATCCCCACATCCCTTGCCCGGTGGTTGTGGGGTCTGCCGGCAGGGGGCTTATCGGAAGCCCCCTTTAACAAAGGGGAACTCCAGATCCTGGCCCCCCCCTATGTGAATTGGTAATGGGTACATTGTACCCCTACCATTTCACAAAGAAAAAGTGTGAAAATGTTAAAAACCACAGGAGACGGCTTGGGACAAGTCCTTTATTAAAAAAACAAAACATTCCAGCGATATAATCCAGTATCTCGATGTCCAGCATTGTTATCCATTCTCGATGTCCAGCGATGATCCATTCTCCAGCGAGGAACAACGCACGATCCTTCCTGCACCGGAGGCACCCGGCCTAATGACGCGCAAGCTGTTTGACAGGTTTTTTATTACCGAGGGCGGGGCCACCCGTGACGTGGACGGGTGACCCTGCCCCCTCTGATGCGTCACAGGGGGTTTCCCGTGACACGTTAGAGGGGGCGGGGTCTCACGTCACGGGTGGCCCCACCCTCAGTTATTAAAGAACTGTCAAACAGCTTGCCCGTCATTAGGCTGGGTGCCTCTGGTCGAGGCAGGATCGTGTGTCGTTCCTCGCTGGAAAGCATCGCTGGAGAAAGGATCATCACTGAACTTCGAGAAAGGATTCCAACGCTGGACGGACTGGATTACATCGCTGGAATGTTATTTTTATTTTTTATTTTTAATAAAGGACTTGTCCCAAGCCGTCTCCTGTGGTTTATAAAATTTTCACACTTTTTCTTTGTGAAATGGTAGGGGTACAGTGTACCCTTTACCAATTCACATAGGGGGGGCCGGGATCTGGAGTTCCCCTTTGTTAAAGGGGGCTTCCAGATTCTGATAAGCCCCCCCGCCCGCAGACACCCACAACCACCGGGCAAGGGATGTGGGGATGAGGCCCCTTGTCCCTATCAACATGGGGACACGCTCCCATGTTGAGGGCATGTGGCCTGGTACGGTTCAGGAGGGGGGTCGCTCTCTCATCCCCCCCTATTTTCCTGCGGCCTGCCAGGTTGTGTGCTCAGATAAGGGTCTGGTATGGATTTTTGGGGGGAAACCCCACGCCATTTTTTTTAATTATGGCGCGGGTTCCCCTTAAAATTCATACCAGACCTGTAGGGTCTGGTATTGATTTTTGGGGGGAACCTCACGCCATTTTTTTAAAATTTGCAGTAGGGTTCCCCTTAATATCCATACCAGACCTGAAGGGCCTGGTAATAGTATTTAGAGGGACCCCCACGCTTTTTTTTAAAATTATTTTTCAATGTCTTTCAATGACTTTGACCTGTATTGCCGGGACCCGACAATTCATTATAGCCGCGAGTAGTTTTAAGTGACTTTTTTCCTTTAGAAATGTCATTTTGTGCAGAGACTGTTATAAACACAGGAAACATGCGCTACTTTACAGGCAGACTATTAACACCCCCCAGGTACGAAATTTAAAGGAATATTTCACTTTTATTGTTTTACTTTAAGCATTATTAAAATCACTGCTCCCAAAAAAACGTCAGTTTTAAAACTTTTTTCGCATTGATACATGTTCCCTGGGGCAGGGCCCAGGTCCCCAAACACTTTTTATGACAATAATTTGCATATTAACCTTTAAAATTAGCACTTTTGATTTCTCCCATAGACTTTTAAAGGGTGTTCCGCGGCTTTTCTAATTTGCCGCGAACACCCCAAATTGTTCGCTGTTCGGCGAACAGGCAATGTTCGAGTCAAACTCATGTTCGACTTGAACAGATAGCCCATTCCTAATCAGAACATCAGGAGCTCGATCAGAACAGTGTTCCCCAACACACAGTAATGGGAACCAAGCATTAGATTGGGGTGCCTCGAGATTAAAAATACTTTTCAAGAGTACCGTGACTGGAAAAAAGTTGAGAAACACTGTTCTGGCCTACACCATGAAATAAAGATTGTTTAAAGGTACCGTAATTGACTTTTGGGATAGTTCTAAGAAAAACACCAAAATTGCATGCAATAATTGTTAGTGAATTGACCACAAAGTGTGATTTATAGAGCAATGCTGTGTATTGTTATCTTGCTGTTAGTTATAGTTTCAGCATCCCAATAAAGATTTTACTGCCATTAAAATATATTTTGTATATTTTTAATGGGGCTATATGGCCATATAATGGCTATATGGCCATCATACTTATACACACCTCAGCAGCTCTCTCATCGCATCGCTCATCATCATCATCAACATCAGGATCATCATCGTTATCTACATCAACATCATCTCATCGCTTCATCATTATCAGCACTTTTTCAACATGGTTAACATTATATACTCAGCCGACACCATCCAAAGCCTAAAGAACTTCGCCACAACACTACCAACACCCATCCAAAAAAAAAAAAAAAAGAACGAATCCTAAGAATCAGTCGACTATCAACAGGAAAAAACATTAGAGCACCATGGCATCTACAACATCTATCAAGTGCCCTAATCAACACCAGATCTGCAGTCAAACACAGACAGGAAATCCATGATCTCATAACCCAACACAACATAGACTGCCTCTTCATCACGGAAAGCTGGCTAACACCCGACTGCAATACCATCCTAGCAGAACTAGTGCCGGAGAACTACCGCATCCTAACTGAGCATAGAACAGGACAAAGAGGAGGAGGCCTAGCAGTAATTTACAAAGACCACCTTACGTTCATCAAACCAACTCTACAGAACTCATTGCCTTTCATGGAAACACTCACTCTGCAACTACAAACTACACCCCAGGATGCCATCCACATACTGCTCTGCTACAGACCACCGGGACCCAAGACACACCTCCTCACACATTTAAATTAATTTTTCTCGACATACACCATGAAAACCAAAAATCTGCTGCTACTTGGAGACTTCAACCTTTGGGCCAACTCCCCCGAAGACCCTATCGCCACTGCCTGCATCGACCAACTAGAAAAACTAGGCTTGCAACAATTGATAAATACTCCTACTCATGTATCAGGTCATACTCTTGACCTAATCTTCAAACAAGATATGGACATCAACACACTGGACAACCAGCCTCTACCATGGACAGACCACCATGCCATCAAGTTTACTATAACGACCAACACGGCCCTCCAAAAATCAATACAATCAGCAACAACACACTGGACAAGATCACAGAAGAAACTATACTCTGAGCTTTTCAAAACCACGCTATTGAACAATATGGAAATGCTAAACCAAAACCACTCAACAGAAGAAACACTCAACTTCCTGAACAATGCTTTGCTACAGACAGCAGATACGGTTGCTCCAAGACGCAGAGCACTCATCCGCAAAAACAATGCAGGCTGGTTCAATGACGCTCTTACTTTACTGAAACAAGAACGCAGAAGAGCAGAAGGAGCCTGGAGAAGAAATGCAACAAAGGAGAACTACCCAATCTTACAAAGCACTCACTAGGAAATATCATAAAGCAATTTTCAAAGCAAAAAGAGACCATTTCGCTAACAAAATCGCAAAAGCCCTAAACCGCCCCCGCGAACTCTTCAAACTAGTAGCTCAGACCATGAATCCCACCTGTTTGGAGTCTTCAGCAAACGAAACACAGGAATTCTGCAATGAACTATCCAATTTATTTATCGACAAAATTGATAACATTAGGAAAATAATTCAGCAGGAAAAATCAAACAACCCCACACAGCCAAAGGAAGAAAAGAACCAGATAAATAATCTGCAATCAAAGAAATTTACTCTGGTCCCAATTACAATCGACACTACTAAAAACATCATCAGAAGCCTCCGAGATAGCACTTCACCGAACAACATCATTCCGGCAAAACTGCTGAAAGAATGTACCGACATCTTGGCACCCCACATAACACACGTCATCAACCAATCGTTCAAAGAAGGTATTGTGCCGACTTCCCTTAAACAAGGAATAATCAAACCCCTATTAAAGAAACCCAACCTCTACCCGAATGACCCAAATTTTAGAAGACCGGTAACAAGCCTGACCACCATCTCCAAGATTATCGAGAAAGTTGTAACACAACAGCTACAACTTCATTTGGATACCCACAATCTCCTAGACCCACTTCAATCGGGGTTCCGCCCCGGCCATGGGACGGAAACGGCACTTCTCAAAATATGGGACAACGTACTAGAAGCAGCAGATGACGGAGAATCATGTCTCCTGGTGCTGCTGGACCTCAGTGCAGCCTTTGACACAGTAGATCACAAAATCCTACTTACGCGTCTCACCGAAGTAGCAGGAGTCGCAGACACGGACCTACCATGGTTCGCATCCTTCTTAGAAAACCGATCCCAGACAGTGAAACTGGGAGCCTTTACCTCGGCACCACGCACAAATACATGCGGAGTCCCTCAAGGATCACCCCTGTCACCGGTACTCTTCAACATCTACCTTCGGCCACTCCTCAAAATCATCAGTGAACAGGACATGCGTTATCACTCCTATGCAGATGACACTCAACTATACTTTCGCATCAACAACAAAAAAGATCAATATTACGGACTGGAAAAATGCCTTACATTGATCAACAATTGGATGACAGAGAGCTCCCTCAAGCTTAATGGATCCAAAACAGAACTGCTCATTTTCCACGCTAACCGAAAGAAAAACGCCAGGACCACATGGATGCCTCCCACCATCCTGGGACAAAACATAACCCCAAGCACCAAAGTTAAAAGCCTGGGAGTTATCTTTGACTCAGACATGACTATGGACGCACAAATAGGATCAGTAGTCAGTGGATCCCACCACCTTCTCCGCCTGCTACGAAGACTCATCCCGTTCATCCCGGAAAAAGACAGAGCAGTAGTAGTCGGAACCATTATCAATTCACGGCTTGACTACGCTAACTCACTTTACCTAGGACTACCCAAATACCAAGTTGCACGTCTACAAGTCGTCCAAAACACAGCGGCCAGACTGGTAACAGGGAAAAAACCCTGGGAATCAATCGCACCGTCCCTGAAAAGCCTCCATTGGCTAGCCATAAAGGATCGGATCACATTCAAGACCCTCTGCCTCACCCACAAATGCGCACAAGGAAACGCTCCTGAATACTTATGCGAGAAAATAAAACACTACACCACTACCCGTGACCTTCGATCAACTAACCAAAACCTCCTCCACATCCCCAAGACCCGCTACAAAGCCAAGGGAGAATGAAGGTTTGCTGTCCAAGGACCAAGGCTATGGAATGCGCTACCCACGAATATCCGCATGGAAGAAAACCATCGGGCCTTCCGGAAAATACTAAAGACCCATCTCTTCTAATGATCTCAACGACACTGGATGCAAAGCGCCTTGAGGCGATTTAGTTCGCAATTGCAGCGCTATACAAGTTACTAGACATGTGCAATTCGTTTCGTTCCGAATTCGTTTTTTAACAAATTTCGACAAATTCGTTAATTCGGAAATATCCGAATTAACGAAAACTCATTTAACGAATTTTAACGAATATTCGTAAATTCAAATTTACGAATGTACGAATTTACGAATATACGAATTTACCAATGCACGAATTTACGAATGTACAACTATCCGGAAATTCGTAAATTTGAATTTCCGAATTTCCGAATATTCGTACATTCGTAAATTTGTACATTCGTACAATCGTAAATTAGTAAATTCGGAAATCTGAAATAATAATTAACTAATAACTTAACTATTACTAACTATTCAATTATAGGTATTGTAATTTCCTTTCAAATTTGGCTGTTAGTGAACTTAACGAAGTTACGAATTGTTTTCCGACATAATGAATGCCGTATCTAAACGAATGGAACGTAATGAATTAATAATAATAATAAATAACAATAATAATAATAAAAACGTTTTATTATTATTATTATTAATTTGTTCCGTTCCATTTGTTTAGATGCGGCATTTGTTATTTCAGGTTATGCGTAACTTCAGATAAATTTGTATTAGTTACGTTCGCTAACAGCCAAATTTGAAAGGAAATTACAATACCTATAATTTAATAGTTATTTTTTCAGATTTTCAAATTTTCGGGTTTTCGAAAATATCGAATTTCCAAATTTCCGAAATTACGAATGTATAAATTTACGAATGTATAAATTTACGAATGTACAAATTTACGAATGTACAAATTTACGAATGTATAAATTTACGAATGTACAAATTTACGAATTTACGAATTGCGATCATAACGAATGACCCGAAAAACGAAAAAAAAACAAAAACGAATGAAACGAAAACGAAAACTAACGAATTTTTTGGCAGTGCACATGTCTACAAGTTACTCACTCACTCACTCACAAAGAGAAAAAATAGGCAAACTTTTTTAATGGCCATTATTATTTAATTATCAGTGGTTTATTTGGGAAGGAATTTAGAGAAAGTTTTCCTGAGAAAAATGTTCAGGCTGTCATTGTGTTCTGCAAAGTTCTAAACCAAATTTTGTACATCCAAAAAAAAAAAAACAACACGATTATTTAGTCAGTTATGATTAAAAACATCCTCCCATGAAATCAGCGAGCTAAAAAAAAATAATTGTGGGAATTGTTTATGAAGCAACGAATTCAGAGCATTTGCTACTATAATGCAATCAATCGATGTTCGTATTCAACGTCAGTAGCATGAAAATTTTTCTCAAACTAATTTTTAACAGTTAATGTGGTTTTCCATTGGAAAAGGACATTCCTTACCAAATTGAATGTTCCAAACACAATTTTTATGTATTTTCAAACAACAGTCATGTATGTACTTTTACTTGAACTAGAATTTTCTTTCAAATTTTCATAAAAATTTTAGTTTGAAAATCTTCTAGTGTATGGCCAGCTTTTCCTTCATGAGCTGACTAAGATATACTAGATCAAGGGTCCTCAAACTTTTTAAACAGGGGGCCAGTTCACGGTCCTCAGACTGTTGGGGGGCCGGACTATAGTTTAAAAAAATATGAACCTATGATGCACATCTTATTTGAAGCGCAAAAAAACAGGAAAAAACAATACAATATTTAAAATAAAGAACAATTTTAATCAACATAAACTTATTAGTATTTCACAGACTCACCTCATCACAGAACCCCTCCCCATCACAGATACCCCCCCATCACAGACCCCCCTCACCACGGACCCCCCCCATCACAGATTCCTCTCCATCACAGATCCCCCCCATCAAAGATTCCACCCATATTAGGTCCCCCATCACAAAGCCCCCCAACACAAACTTCTCTCCATCACAAAGCCCCCAATAACAGACCCCCCATCACAAAGCCCCCCAATACAAACTCCTCTCCATCACAAAACTCCCAATAACAGACACCCATCACACAGACCCCCAACACAAACGAATCTTCATCAAAAAGCCCCCATAACAGATCCTCCCCATCACAAAGCCCCCCAACACAAACTCCTCTCCATCACAAAGCCCCCAATAACAGACCTCGCCCATCACAGACCCCCATAACAGATCCCCCATCACAGACTCCTCTCCATCACAGACTTCTCTCCATCACAGATTCCCCCCATCAAAAAGCCCCCATATCAGGTCCACCCCCTTAGCAGATCCCCCCATCACAAAGCCCCCCCAACACAAACTCCTCTCCTCAAATAGCCCCCATATCAAAGCCCTCCCCCCATCACAGATCTCCCCCTATCACAGATCTCCCCCATATCACAGATCCCCCCCTAATCGATATTACACTGCCGCCCCTTCTATAACATCACAGCACTCCTCCTCTCTGCTACCTCAATCACACAAGACGCAAAGCATGGCAGGTTCGGACAAAGAGCGGGACTTTGCTAATGAAAGGCAGGTGTTTGATTGCTGGGACCGCCCCGCTGCTTACCTCAAAAGACCCGCCTTTTGTCTGGACCTGTCATGTTTCTCATCTTGTGTGATAAAAGGTAGCAGAGGGGAGGGGGATTGCTGCGATATTAAAGGGGCAGTCCACGGGCCGGATAAATCACACTGGCGGGACGGATCCGGCCCGCGGGCCGTAGTTTGAGGACCCCTGTACTAAATGGTCAATGCCTAGTCTTGATGGTCAAGCAGTGTTTTACTAAATAACTACTTAAATGAATCAAAACAATAAATATATACACTACAGTATAAACAAACATACAAGCAAAACCTTAATAATGAACTAAACCTGATAAAGTATTGGGTTTTTAAAGCAGATTGATCACATTTAGTTCCCTAAATCACTGTCTCATATTTGTCATGTTTTTGGGTCATAAAATATAGTTTTCACCTTTTTTTGTAGCCTCTATTATCTGTTTGCCTCCAAAATCTATCAACCATCTTACAGTTTCACCTTGGTATATACAGCAGAACATGTAGGCACACTATTTGATGGCATGGCTCCTTGTAGCAGAACTTAGGTGCACACAGGAAAGGGTGACCACTCCTTAGCTAAAATGAGAGTTGTCACCTTATGTCAGGAGTTAGCACAGGAGGTGACCAAACACACATAACTACACAAAGAAACTGGGATCAAACAATGTATAATGAAGTAAATTTATTATGAGCCCTTTTACACTGGGGCGGTGGAGGCGGTAGCGGTAAAGTGACGCTAGTTTTAGCAGCGCTTTGGTGCCGCTATTCCGGCGGGATCGGGCCACTTTCAGCTCCCTAGAAGGGGTTAAAAAGGGGTTAAAAGCGCCTGTGAAGCGTCATTGCGGAATCGCTTTTCAGGCGCTTCGGCAGCACTGCCCATGCATTCCAATGGGCAGGGGCAGTGGGGGAGCGGTGTGTACACCGCTCGAAAACTGCCCCAAAAATTCTGCTTGCAGGACTTTTTTTAACGTCCTGCAAGCGCACCACCCCAGTGTGAAAGCACTCAAGCTTTCACATTGGGACATCAGATGAGGCATTTTTCAGGCGCTTTACAGGCGCTATTTTTATCGCTAAAGCGCCTGAAAAACGCCTCAGTGTGAAAGGGGTCTAACAGAATTTTTGATTGTTGCTTGTTGACTAGTCCAACACCTACATAGCTATTGCTATACAAGTTATCTTAAAGTGGAGTTCCAGTCATTTGTTTGTTTTTTAAAAGTCAGCAGCTACAAAAAGTGTAGCTGCTGACTTTTAATAAACAGCCACTCACCTGTCCTACGATCCAGTGGTGTACTCATCGCAGCTTTGTTCTATCCGTGTCCTCCCTCGGCAGGGCCAGATTCCTGACAAGGCCACCAAAGCCAGGCCTCGGGGCGGCAGTGAGTGCAGGGGCCGTGGCGGCAGTGCCCCCCCCCGAGCTGCCTTCCCGAGTCCCGCGGCCGTCTACCGCATAATGCAGCGCCCAACGGCTGGCTTGCTGCAGCGGTACTTGCGAGTACCATTGTGTGTGGGCGGGGGCGGAGTGCTTGGCCGGGGGGGTAGTGTGGACTGTGCCGAGCAGCTCACGCCTCCATAAGCGGCCGGTGACTGACTGGCTGCATGTAATTGGACTGGAGCCTTAAGCCCCGCCCACCCTCCTCCCTGCAGCTTGTGTTCACTGCATCGTCTCTTGGGGACTCGGGAGGGGTCTGTCCAGTGACAGGAGGAGGAGAGAGAGAAGCACACTGCACGAGGGGAACCTCCTGGCAAGGACAGCAGGTACAATTTAATAAATTACTCTTTTGTGTGCCAAGCAGCCAATGTGGAAATGAATATACAGGTCATGATTTTGCAATAAAGTGATCAGTGCTGTAAACTCATTAAACAGTCTCCCTTCAGTAAAAGTTCATGTTCTGCAAACTTTGCAGTACATGAACTTTCACTGAAGGTGGAGACTGTTTAATGAGTTTGCAGCATGGATCACTTTATTGCAAAATCATGATCTGTATGTAGCGGGGTCTCCTTTAAGGACCCGGGACTAACTTACCCAGAACCCCGTTCGGCACCCAGGGTGCATGGACCCACCGCAGAGACTCATGGGAGGGGCTATATAGGAAGAGGGAGAGGCTGAGCTCGGCCTCTTTGGACACCGCGCTGCAATCAACAGGTCTTCCTGTGCGGATCTGCTGCAGTGCAGGGCCTGAAGCCAGGGCCTTGCACAACTTCCAGAGAGCCTTTCACCCCACTGCGGAGCCTGGGTGGCACCTGACTTTATCGAGTTTGGACATCAGTTGGACCGGAGACCCGGCCGTTGCAGACACTGTGTGCGGAGACACAGTAGGTGGAAGTCCCGGACTGGGAACGCGTCCGGAGTGGTGAGCGAGCACCTGCTTATTCATATAAACAGTACTTTGACTAGGCCTAGAGACTGCCTTGGCCCTCCGGGTTCTACTTTACTGTCCCGCAGGAGACTAGTGGCGGAACCGTTTAGAGTAATCTCCTGTGAGGGGTTCATTCTGCCCTCTTCATTTTTCTACCCTTTGGATTACAAATTACTGTTCCTGTTGTGCACCACCAGTCAAGTTGCATGCGAAGAAACTGTTCTTCTAGAGACTGAGTTTAAAATCTGGATCAGGCCTGATCTGCAGTTAGAATTTAAGTTGCTGCGCCATAAGGGCGCATAGATAGAGATAGCAGTACTTGGCAGGTAATTGCCTGTGTTAGATTTTCTGCTGCAGTGTTCTGCAGATATATATGTGTTATGTGTTAACCTTATGCCCTTTTACTCAAAGTAAAGAAACGTTATATTTTTTATCTTGCTATCAGTGTGTTGCCTTTATGCAAAGAGGTTACCCATGCAATACAGATAGATGGTGTGCATATACTGTTAGATTGTGATACTAGAGAAATCCCTAGACTAACTGTGCCAGAGTGGTTCGAGTAAATTGCCGGGGGTTGGCGGTGCTGTAGACAGGGCCCAAAACAAAATCCAGCGGCTCTCTTAACTGGGGGTAGCGCTACACGTGGGGGCTCTTGAGTCTGGGATCCTGTTACAGCAAGTAACGCGCCAAAAGTTCCAGCATAGACCCACTGGAAGTAGAACAGTGGTGCAAGGCGGCCTACACAGATTCAGCCGCGGCAGTAGTCATAGAACTCCCAGGGACCTGGCAAGGTGAATCGGCTAGTTACGTCGCTGTCCCCGAACCAGAAGGTATGGGTGATGGATGTCAGAATGAGTTCCACACTGACCCACGCACTAATAGCTTGGATGAAGGAAATCCCAGAACATTTCAAGGGTCCAAGTATAAAAGCAATGGATGATCAGACCTATAGCTTAATACGTGCGCTGCCACTCATACCAGGAGGATAGGTTCAGACACCTAAACCATCATCCCCACAGGTATCTCCACCGCAGTCCCCAAAAGCAGAAAACCGGAAGGCTAAAGAGAGCTCCGGGTCATCTCCTGCCACCCTCAGCGCAAAGTTATGCGCGGTCCTGGGGGAGATTGTAGCCCAGTGTAAGAAGGATCCTACAGACTATCAAATGTCGGGATACAGAAAACTCAGAATATTCTCTGGGAGAAAACCTGTACCTTCGGGTGAAGAGGGGTTTGAGGAGTGGTTAGACGGTGCCACTCAGGCCTTAGAAGAATGGGAAGTCCCAGAACACAGAAAGAAGCAGAGAATTGCTGAAAGTCTGAAAGGGCCTGCTCTAGAGGCCATACGCAACCTCAAGATGAGCAAAACAGACTGTGATGCGCAGGATTATCTGGACATTCTACAGAATGTGTTCGGTGGAACAGAGAAAATCACTGAGCTCACTTACCAGCTGGAGCACTGCTACCAAAAGACAGGAGAGAAACTGACAGAGTTCATGAGGCGCCTGGACAAGATCCTGCATAAGATGATCCTGAAGAAGTGGATCGACCCGCGGAAGGTGGATGAGGCCCGTGTTCAGCAGGTGATGAGAGGATCTCAGCCCCTGGACCCCATCGCATTGGCGCTACGCACAAGACAGGACGGGAAGAGCCTGGAGTACCCTGACTTGATCCGAGTGGTCAGAGAGGAAGAAGCGATGCTGGAGGAGAAGAAGAGGAACCAACTAGTTGAGTCAGTTAATCCTCCTCCGGTGATGGTCAGGACGGCCATGACCCTGGAAAGAGACTCAGAGGTGGATACCTTGAAGTCACAGATGTCCCAAGTATTGGTGATGCTGACCTCCTTGATGGAAAAGGAGTCAAGGGTACCAGAGAGGGAAAGTCTGAGGAAGGAGCTGTTTCCAGATACCTCAGCACCCGCATCCCTACAAGATTGGGGGGACATGACTTGTCTCAACTGCGGAGGGGTTGGCCATGCGGCCAAAGTGTGTACCAGTCCAAAGAAAAAAAAGATGAATAACCGCAAGCCGCCGGAAAATTTCAGCGGGCCCTGGTGAAGGAGTCAACCGGGTGCCCATCATCTCCAGTGAACTCCAAACTGAATGAGAAGCACATAAAAAGAGTGGAGAAGACCCCTCAGAAGAAACACAAGGTTCCTTAGTGGGAACGTACCCCAAAGAAAGAGTGTAATGTCCCTCAGCAGGTAGGTACACCCATTAAAAGGAGGAAGATCAATGCATACCAGGCCCAAAAGAGACTTAAGTCCAAAGAGAAATGGAAGAAAGAAAGTCCAAAAGGAAAACGCAAAGATCCAAGGAAAGAGACTCCTTCGAAGTGATATCCAGAGAAGCCGGTAGGTCCCTCCCCGATAGTACCTGTCCAAGTGGAGGGAGTCTACACAAGAGCCATATTGGATACTGGGGCGCAAGTGACCCTGTTGTACCAGGACTTTTATGACAAGCATCTAAGCCACCTACCCATCCAGAAGATTGAAGAGCTGGAGATATGGGGGATCGGGACAGAGAGTTTCCCTTATGATGGCTATCTGCCTATAAAACTGACTTTCGACCCATCCATAGCCGGGAAGGCCGAAGTGTTCGATACCTTAGCTGTGGTGTGCCCTAATAATAGGGACCAACACGGATCTGGTCCGAAGACTCTTGGCCCCTCTTACAAAAGGAAAAGACCCCACAGCCCCTGAGATCCACCCAATGTTGAAGACAGCCTACCAATGACTGATCTTAGAACAGAAGGCCCCAGAGGAGGGGGTAGGGAAGGTCTGAAGGCTGGGAAGAAGAGGAATAGTGCTGCAGCCCGGTGAAGTAGCCTGTTTGAAAGCCACTGTGAAACTCACTTGGGAGCAGCCTGGGCCCTTTGTTATGTTGGAGCCCAACCCAAGGGGAGAACATTGGGGCCTAGAAGTAGTCCCAGAAGTGGTCCCGTTGAGGGCTCTGAAGAAGGCTCACTGTAAGGTACCTGTGAGTGTCAGGAATACTATGGATGGCTTCATGGAGATCCCAGCCAGGATGTTGCTGGGCCAGGTGAGCCCTGCCACCCCAGTTGCTTTGTCGAATGTGGAGAAGACAGATGGAGAAAGCACTGTGTGGGAGAAACTTTCCATGGAGAATTCAAACCTGCCCAGGGCTTGGAAAGAGAGAGTTAGGCCCAGTTGACCAGGTGGGAAAAATATACACCGCTCCTACAGCACCTCAAAGATGCTGCTTGCAGGACTTTTTTTAATGTCCTGCCAGTGCACTGCTCCAGTGTGAAAGCCTTCAGGCTTTCACATTGGAGCGAATTGAGCGGCTCTTTCAGGGCACTTTGCAGGCGCTATTTTTAGCGCTATAGCACCTGCAAAGCGCCCCAGTGTGATAGTAGCCTTAAGCTGCACTGATAAGGCAGCACTGATATGCTACACCGATGGCCACTGATAAGCTGCACTGGTGAGGCTGCATTGATAGGCAATGGTGAGGCTGCATTGTTGGGTGCTGGTGAGGCTGCATTGATGAGCACTGGTGAGGTTGCATTGATGGGTACCAATGAGGCTGCATTGATGGGCACCAGTGAGGCTGCTATGATGGGCAATTGTGAGGCTGCTATGATGGGCATTGGTGAGGCTGCTATGATGGGCACCGATGAGGTAGGCGTTGATGGGCACTGATCAGTCCGCACTGATGGCCACTGATAAGCTGCACTGGTGAGGCTGCATTGTCGGGCACTGGTGAGGCTTTGCTGATGGGCACTGGTGAGGTTGCATTGATGAGCACTGGTGAGGTTGCATTGATGGGTACCAATGAGGCTGCATTGATGGGCACCAGTGAGGCTGCTATGATGGGCATTGGTGAGGCTGCTATGATGGGCACTGGTGAGGTAGGCGTCGGGGGGGCACTGATCAGTCCGCATTGATGACCACTGATAGGCAATGGTGAGCCTGCATTGACAGGCACTGGTGAGGCTGTGCTGATGGGCACTGGTGAGGCTGCATTGATAAGCACTGGTGAGGCTGCATTGATAAGCACTGGTGAGGTTGCATTGATGGTTACCAATGATGGGCACTGGTGAGGCTGCTATGATGGGCATTGGTGAGGCTGCGCTGATGGGCACCGGTGAGGCTGCGTTGATGGGCACTGATCGGTCCGCACTGATGGGCACTGTCTGCACTGGTAAGGCAGCATTGATGGTCTCTGATAAGCCCCCTAGGTTCTTTTAGCCCCCTGGTTTCACATTTCCACGTCACTGCATTCAGCTGCTGAGGCAGCTGAATGTCAACACAGCGAGCAGTGGCTTGGAGCAATAGCCAGTCTGTTATTGTTTTCTTTTTAATTGCAATAGCAGGCTGGCTATTGCGCCTGCCCGCTGTCAATCAGCAGAGGAGGGAACTGAAGGCGAATGTTCACCTTCAGGTCCTCATCTGCTGATTGACAGCGGGCAGTGGGCGGGTGCAATATCCAGCCTGCTATTGGCAAATGAAATGTAAAATATCCAATAGCAGGCTGGCTATGGTTTCTAGCTGCTGATGGGTGACTTGACGCTGGTGTTCTATCAATCCAAGGGATTGATAGAACACAGGCAAAAGAGGGGCAAGGATGAGCAGAGAACGGAGCGGGGCAGGTGTTCTATCAAAGATTGCAACAGCGATGGAATGTGTGACCAGTCACATGGTCATACATTTTTACATAATCACGCCCACTTTTTTTTTTAAATATGTGACCGGCAAAAGGAGGAGAGTTCCAACACTTTCTCAGCTGTTCCAGGGCAGATTGAGCCATTGAGTCAGAACTTTTAAAAATGTTGTCCTACGAAGATATTATCGATGAGTTTGCCAAAAGAAAATTTAGAACTAAAAATGTTTAGGGAGTTTCTTACTGCTATAATCTTTAAAAGAAATTTTCTGCATTACAGAGTATTTTCAGTCTGTACAATTAAAGCCAGTTGTTTTCAGTGTTCTCGTGTGTGGAAATATGTTTTTAATTGATCTATTGTAGCAGTCATCAATAAAGGACGAGAATGGTGGTGTGTGTGTGTGTGTGGGGGGGGGATTGAAGGACCCGGCCTTGGGGCGGCAAAGGGAGTAAATCCGGGCCTGTCCCTCTGCGATGCTGGCATCTCTACTATGGGCACCCGGTTGTGACAGCTTGTGGCTTTGCAGCCGGGTGCCCCCCCTGCGCATGCGTGAGCGCCGCTGCTCTATGTGACTGGTCCCAAAATCTTCTAGGGCCTGTCATGTGTCCCAGAAGACTTTGGGAGGGAGAAATTCAGCTTCTGATCACCTAGGCAACTGGAACAGATGTGGGAGCAGGTACCTTTCAAGATAGTGTACCTGCTGCCCCCTCCTCCCCAAAAGCTCAGTTTCACAATCAGGAGCCAGGGAGGAGGCCTTAAAGCGGAAGTTCCGCTTTTGGGTGGAACTCTGCTTTAACATAAGATAATATTTTAACTATCTATAACTTATACCTGTGTCAATATTATACCACCACTAATCCTGTGAACTTCTCAAAAAACACAACATTAATCAAATTCATGTGTCCCTGATTGTCAATCAGTGTGTTGCACGTCAGTGCTATCAGGTGCTACCTGCCCCACATGTCATGCTTATCATGCAAATCAATATAAACATACAAAAATGCCAGTAAAGTGCAATGTGCAAAATTATATCATATAAGGCCGGGTTCACACCTATGCGAATTGGTTGCGGCTTACACCGCATCCAATTTGCATAACATCATAAAATACATTGATTTCAATGAGGCTGGTTCACATATGTGCGATGCATTTGGACTGCGCATTGCCGAAAAAACGTGTGCGTTCTCTAGGCATTGCGGTGCGGCTCAGGTGCGAATTCAGGCCCATTATGTTCTATGGGCACGCATCTGATACGCACATGTGTTGCGTTCTGAACAGGGATCTTGAGGGCGAACTCCACATCAAATTTAAAATAAAAAACCGGCATGGGTTCCCCTCCAGGAGCATACCAGGCCCTTAGGTCTGGTATAGACTTTAACAGGAACCCCTACGTTGAAAAAAACGGGGTGGGGGTCCCCCCAAAATCCATAGCAGACCCTTATCCGAGCACGCAGCCCGGCCGGTCAGGAAAGGGGGTGGGGACGAGCGAGTGCCCCCCCCTCCTGAACCTTACAAGGCCGCATGCCCTTAACATGGGGGGTGGGTGCTTTGGGGCAGGGGGATCCCCTGCGGCCCCCCCACCCCAAAGCACCCTGCCCCCATGTTGATGAGGACAGGGCCTCTTCCCGACAACCCTGGCCGTTGGTTGTCAGGGTATGCGGGCGGGGGGCTTATCGGAATCCGGGAGACCCCTTTAATAAGGGGGCCCCCAGATCCCGGCCCCCCACCCTATGTGAATGAGTATGGGGTACATCGTACCCCTACCCATTCACCTGGTGAAAAAAAAAATGTCAATAAAAACACTACACAGGTTTTTAAAGTAATTTATTAGGCAGCTCCGGGGGTCTTCTTCCAACTTCGGGGGTCTCCGGTGTCGTCTCCGCGCTCTCCGGTTCTTCTCTCGCTCTCCGGTTCTTTCTTCCTGCTGCCGGGCCTCCGCTATCTTCTTCCAGCTCTTTTGCTAGCGAGGGCCCGGTCTTCTTCATCGCCTTCTTCCCTCTTCTCTCCTGGAGATGTTGACTCGTTGCTGTCTCCGGCTGTAATGCCGTGTGCGCGGAGCGCATTCACTTATATAGGCATGGCCGTGGTTACCGGGTGATGCCACCCGGTGACCCCGCCCCCATATGGCGTCACAGTGCCATCATTCCCTAGGACTGTCACGTCATATGGGGGCGGGGTCACCGGGTGGCATCACGCCCATGCCTATATAAGTGAATACGCTTCGCGCACACGACTCGTCGCTGTCTCCGGCTGTAATGCCAACATCTCCAGGAGAGAAGAGGGAAGGAGGCGACGAAGAAGACCGGGCCCCTGCTAGTAAAAGAGCTGGAAGAAGATAGCGGAGGCCCGGCAGAAGGAAGAAAGAACCGGAGAGCGAGAGAAGAACCGGAGAGCGCGGAGACGACACCGGAGACCCCCGAAGTCGGAAGAGACCCCCGAAGTCGGAAGAAGACCCCAGAAGTCGGAAGAAGACCCCCGGAGCTGCCTAATAAATTACTTTAAAAACCTGTGTAGTGTTTTTGTTTAATTTTTTTTCCACCAGGTGAATGGGTAGGGGTACGATGTACCCCATACTCATTCACATAGGGTGGGGGCTGGGATCTGGGGGCCCCCTTATTAAAGGGGGCTCCCGGATTACGATAAGCCCCCTGCCCGCATACCCCCACAACTAACGGCCAGGGTTGTCGGGAAGAGGCCCTGTCCTAATCAACATGGGGGCAGGGTGCTTTGGGGTGGGGGGGGTCGCAGGGCGCCCCCCTGCCTAAAAGCACCCACCCCCCATGTTGAGGGCATGCGGCCTGGTACGGTTCAGGAGGGGGGCCGCTCGCTCGTCCCCACCCCCTTTCCTGACTGGCTGGGCTGCGTGCTCGGATAAGGGTCTGCTATGGATTTTGGGGGGGATTTTTTTTGACGCAGGGGTTCCCGTTAAAGTCCATACCAGACCTAAGGGCCTGGTATGCTCCTGGAGGGGAACCCATGGTGGTTTTTTATTTAAAATTTGGCGTGGAGTTCCCCCTCATGCTAACAGCGTCGAGACTTCCCAGGTCGGCAAGTCCGCAGCTAAAAACGCAAAGGAACCGCTGAACGACTGATTGAGAACTTGGCAAAGACTCCGAGTTCAAAAACGCAACGCACAAGTGTGAACCCAGCCTAAATCTTTCAATCCGTCACTTGACAATAAATAGAAAACTGTGAAAGGGCTACATTTGCCCCTCACAGATTTGAATATATCCACCTCCAAAAAAAAAAAAAAAAGGAAAGGTTCCTTGCAGAAAAAAAATATATATGTGCACAACAAAGTCCTTTGTGAATAATTTCTTTCAGTGATGATCAACTGTGCTTCCACCTTCACCACTTAACGTGCCTACACCGACACCAGATGAAATGGCCACTCACCAGATGGACCAGATAATGTGCCTTTTGGGTTATATGGATAACCACTCCCTCTCTCAGGTTTGGCAGCAGTCACTCCCCAAGCTTTGGATCTTTATCTATATCCGCTCATGTAACATACAGAAGAACATCATGGTATAGTATATCAAAGAATTTATTAAAGTTTAAAACATGTAAAACCTATGCACTAACATGGAAAGGTGCCTTGAAGCCGGCACTGAGCTGATCCAGCCGTAAATAGGAGTATACAAATGGATGCATGGTCCGCGCATGTGATTTCTCACTTGTGGCTTGCGTTCCTAGCTTCGCTTGTACTCAGACTGGACGTGACGAGCTAACAATGATGCTGCAGCCTCTATGCATTTCCCAACTTATTGCGTCATCACAAATATACAAATCTATATTCAACCCTTGAGGTTGCATATTTTAATTTATTGCAGCAGGACTTATATAAAAAATATTAGAAGCATCTCAGCGCCAGTGACACACTAAATTTTTTCACATATATAAGATAATATTAGTCCAGAATTGTGGCTAGCATATGGTGAAGGATAGGCAGGTACTGTCAGCATGTTTCCCAAATTTATCTGCTTATTCAGGAGTGTAATGAGTGTAAACTACAATAGTACAATAAAAATACACAAAGATCCAATACATGTATTTTTGCACATCAACAATATTCAAGATTGCCAAAAAACTCACGTATGCCTGGGTGATGTCAACATTGCTCCACTATAACAATAAGTGTCAGAACCTAAAGGACGAAGACATGAAGACCAAACTGGAGAAGAAAACTGGTTCTGCAGCCAGTTATAAAGCAGCTTAATACATCATGATCATGATTGCTTAAACCTCATCTGCATATAAAGAGGAAGGATACAATGATGAGAACGGATATTTGAGAATGTTGCTAAATTATTTTGTTGTAGTTAACATCCTCTAAATATTTGTCAGATACAGGGTCTAAATAATTTCGAATAAATTTGATGGACTTTAACCAAATGAACTATACTTAATTTAAAAATAGTGGCGCCACCCATACAATAAATTGCATAGCATAAGAATTCCTGCAGACTTATTCCACAATTTAAAATAAAGCCTGTTTTCAAACTACAAAAAGATAAAATATTCAGAGTTCTGGAAAAAGGGAAATTGCACAGTTCATAAAATGATGACAGTAATGCAACACTCAATTGAAAACATAATGTTCATATAGCGGCGCCAAGCAATAAGGCCAAACATTGTCCTTCATTAGGGATGAGCTTCGTGTTCGAGTCGAACATACGTTCGACTCGAACATCGGCTGTTCGATCGTTCGACGAAGATCGAACAATTTGGGCCGTTCGCGCCAAATTCGAGTGACGCGAACGGCCCACAATGCACTACGCCATTGCAGTGTCATCCAGGCGCTGTGATTGGCCAAGCATGCACTGTGACCCCGCATGCTTGGCCAATCACAGCGCCGGCAGCGAGGAGAGCAATGATTGGCCACAGGCAGGATGCCTGTGGCCAATTATTGCTGAGGGTGTTTAGTACACGCCCCACACTATAAAAGGCCGCCAGCACGGCGGCCTAGTGTAGTGTGTTCCGGAGCAGGGAAAGAGAAGCATAGGCAGGGACAGTGACATTTATTTTTTCTTGCTTAACCTGGATTCCTTTAGTTTAGGGAAAGAGAAGGATAGGTAGGGAGAGTGTCAGTGTGTTTTACTGTGCGAATCCTTGTTTCTAGGGACAGGGAAGGACAGTGAGGGAATTCTCCTTGTGCTATAGTGTGCTTTAAAAAAACATTTTTTCTAGGGACAGAAAACTATAGGTAGGGAGAGTGTCAGTGTGTTTTACTGTGCGAATCCTTGTTTCTAGGGACAGGGAAGGACAGTGAGGGAAATTCTCCTTGTGCTATAGTGTGCTTTAAAAAAACATTTTTTCTAGGGACAGAAAACTATAGGTAGGGAGAGTGTCAGTGTGTTTTACTGTGCGAATCCTTGTTTCTAGGGACAGGGAAGGACAGTGAGGGAAATTCTCCTTGTGCTATAGTGTGCTTTAAAAAAAAAAATTTTCTAGGGACAGAAAACTATAGGTAGGAAGAGTGTCAGTTTCTTTCACTGTGATAATCCTTGTTTCTAGGGACAGGGAAGGACAGTGAGGGAAATTCTCCTTGTGCTATAGTGTGCTTTAAAAAAACATTTTTTTCTAGGGACAGAAAACTATAGGTAGGAAGAGTGTCAGTTTCTTTCACTGTGATAATCCTTGTTTCTAGGGACAGGGAAGGACAGTGAGGGAAATTCTCCTTGTGCTATAGTGTGTTTTAAAAAAACATTTTTTCTAGGGACAGAAAACTATAGGTAGGGAGAGTGTCAGTGTGTTTTACTGTGCGAATCCTTGTTTCTAGGGACAGGGAAGGACAGTGAGGGAAATTCTCCTTGTGCTATAGTGTGCTTTAAAAAAACATTTTTTCTAGGGACAGAAAACTATAGGTAGGGAGAGTGTCAGTGTGTTTTACTGTGCGAATCCTTGTTTCTAGGGACAGGGAAGGACAGTGAGGGAAATTCTCCTTGTGCTATAGTGTGCTTTAAAAAAACATTTTTTCTAGGGACAGAAAACTATAGGTAGGAAGAGTGTCAGTTTCTTTCACTGTGATAATCCTTGTTTCTAGGGACAGGGAAGGACAGTGAGGGAAATTCTCCTTGTGCTATAGTGTGCTTTAAAAAAACATTTTTTCTAGGGACAGAAAACTATAGGTAGGAAGAGTGTCAGTTTCTTTCACTGTGATAATCCTTGTTTCTAGGGACAGGGAAGGACAGTGAGGGAAATTCTCCTTGTGCTATAGTGTGCTTTAAAAAAACATTTTTTCTAGGGACAGAAAACTATAGGTAGGAAGAGTGTCAGTTTCTTTCACTGTGATAATCCTTGTTTCTAGGGACAGGGAAGGACAGTGAGGGAAATTCTCCTTGTGCTATAGTGTGCTTTAAAAAAACATTTTTTCTAGGGACAGAAAACTATAGGTAGGAAGAGTGTCAGTTTCTTCCACTGTGATAATCCTTGTTTCTAGGGACAGGGAAGGACAGTGAGGGAAATTCTCCTTGTGCTATAGTGTGCTAAAGCATTCCTCATCAACCATCTTTGAAATCCTTGTTTTTTGGACAGTCAGGGAAATTGTCGTTGTGCTATTCTGTGCAAAAGCAATCATCCTCAACCATATTTAGAAATCCTTAAGTAAAGGGACAGAGAAGGACACCTGAAGGTAGCCCTTATTGCTTTTTTCCCATCTCCCTGCAGGCCATCTATTAGAATGTCTGGAAGGCAAACAAGGAGAGGCAGACAGTCAGGAGGCAATAAAAGAGGGCAAGCAGGCTCTGTGTCTGGGGGCAACAGTGCTGGTCGTGGACGCGGTGCATTGTCATCAGCACATGGCCATGGGACACGCTTGTCCTTGTTTTCGGCAGCTGGACATGTTGAGCCACATCATGCCGAAGACTTGGTAGAGTGGATGACCAAGCCCTCCTCCTCCTCCTCATCCTCTCTCACCCAGGCTCAGGGTACTGGCAAAGCAGCTGCCAAAGCGTCCTCTTCCCTGGTATCAATGTCAGACTCATCATCAGTCACTCCTTCCCTAGACCCACCATGTCCTCCTCCTGAGGAGTCCCCCGAACTGTTTGAGCACAGTGTTGGGTACATGCTCCAGGAGGATGCCCAGCGTTTCGAAGGGTCTGATGATGAAACCCAGCTACAGGAAGGCAGTAGCGTGAGAGCAGACAGAGGGGATGCTCAAGAAGGACACCAATCTGGCAGTCATGTTCCAGCAGCTGCAGCATACTGCCAGATTGGCTCCAGTGATGAGGAGGGAGGGGATGATGAGGTCACTGACTCCACGTGGGTGCCTAATAGGAGAGAGGAGGAGGAGGAGGATGAGGAGGAGGCACATCTCCAACGAGACAGGATGCCCTTTGGTGGCCAGCGTAAGGGCAGTACACCGACGGAATCACACCGCAGAGCTCCGCCTGTGCAGGGCGCTGCCTCTGCCCGTCATTCAAAAAGTTCTTTGGTGTGGGCCTTTTTTGAGGCTAGTGCATCAGATCGCACAGCTGCTGTTTGCAACATATGTCTCAAGCGTATATCGCGTGGCCAAAACATCAGCCGCTTGGGTACCACATGCCTGACCAGACATATGTTGACCTGCCATGCAGCTCGTTGGCAAGCCTACCTCAAAGACCCACAACAAAGAACAAAGCGGACCTCTCCTTGCACCGCATCAGCTGGGATCTCCAACCCCACTATAACTTCAGTCCTCTCTGAAACATGCACTGAGAGGAATGAAGGTGTAGAATTAGGTGTGTCACAGCCAAGTACTTGCGGCCACTCTGCTAGCAGTACACCGACGTCCGATTCTAGCAGGCAAATTTCCCTGCCCCAGCTGCTGGACCGTCGAAAGAAGTTCACTCCCAGCCATCCACATGCCCAGCGGTTGAATGCTAGCTTGGCTAAATTGCTAGCGCTTCAACTGCTGCCTTTTCAGTTGGTAGACTCGGCCCCCTTCCGTGAGTTTGTGCAATGTGCGGTTCCTCAGTGGCAGGTTCCCAAACGCCACTTTTTCTCACGGAAGGCTATTCCGGCTCTCTACCGGCATGTGGAAGGCAATGTCTTGGCCTCGCTGGACAGGGCGGTCAGCGGTAAGGTGCATATTACCGCTGACTCATGGTCCAGCAGGCATGGACAGGGACGTTACCTTTCTTTCATGGCCCATTGGGTCACTCTTTTGGCAGCTGGGAAGGATGCAGGACAAGGTGCAGTAGTGTTGGAGGTTGTTCCACCGCCACGCCTCCAAAATGCTACTACTGGTTGTGACACACCTCTCTCCTCCACCCCCTCCTCTTCTTCTTCCTCCATGGCCTCTTCCTGTGGTTTGTCCTATGAACCAGCGGTGCTCCGTAGCCGTTCAAGGGGCTACGCAAGTACGCAGGCAAAAAGATGCCATGCCGTGCTTGCGCTGGTGTGTTTGGGGGACAGAAGCCACACTGGGGCAGAGGTCCTGTCTGCTCTGCAGGGCCAGGCCGAGAGGTGGTTGACGCCACGCCAGCTTAAGCCAGGAATGGTGGTTTGCGACAATGGCACCAACCTCCTCTCCGCCTCCGACAGGGACAACTGACCCATGTGCCCTGTGTGGCTCACGTCCTTAACCTGGTGGTGCAGCGGTTCTTGGGCAGGTACCCGGGCTTACAGGATGTCCTGAGGCAGGCCAGGAAAGTCTGTGTGCATTTCCGCAGATCTTATAATGCCAGTGCTCGCCTGGCTGAGCTGCAAAAGGAGTTGAACCTGCCCAAGAACCGCCTTATATGTGACATGCCCACCAGGTGGAACTCAACGTTGGCCATGCTGCAGCGGCTGCACACGCAGCAGAGGGCCATCAATGAGTACCTGTGCGACTACGGCACCAGGACAGGGTCAGGGGAGCTTGTTTTTTTTTCTCCACGCCAGTGGGGCATGATCAGGGATGCATGCACTGTCCTGGCACCATTTGAGGAGGCCACGAGGATGGTGAGC
The DNA here is from genome assembly GCA_029206835.1 of Rana muscosa. Lineage (NCBI taxonomy): Eukaryota > Metazoa > Chordata > Amphibia > Anura > Ranidae > Rana > Rana muscosa. The sequence continues at coordinate 59,098,309 of CM055125.1, forward strand.
AGTGACAGTGCATGCATCAGTGACACTGTACCTCTTGTCCACCTGTTGGAGCACACGCTGCGTGGAATAATGGACAGGGCACTTGAGGCAGAACAGAGGCAGGAAGAGGAGGACTTCCTTGCCTCTCAAGGCCCCCTTTACCCAGACAGTGTTCCTTCTGTCCCACCCATCGCACAGGAAGAGGACGAGGAGGAGGAGGAGGAGGAGGAGGAGGATTGTGTCAGCATGGAGGTGGAGGCTGGCACTCAGCATCATCAGCAGCAGTCTTTTAGGGATGATTTACAGTCCCAAGAAACCAGTGGACTTGTACGTGGCTGGGAGGAGGTGGCTGCGGATCATGTCGTCCTTAGTGACCCAGAGGACTCCGGAGCGAATGCCTCAGCAAACCTACGCTGCATGGCCTCCCTGATCCTGCAAAGTCTGCGGAAGGATCCTCGTATTCTTCGGATCAAGGAGAGGGACCATTACTGGCTGGCCACTCTCCTTGATCCACGGTACAAGGGTAAGGTTGCGGACCTTATGTTACCGTCGCAGAGGGAGCAGAGGATGAGACAACTCCGGGAGGCCTTGCAGAAAGGTCTGTGCAACGCGTTCCCAGAGACTGGGAGGTTACAAACTCCTGGTCCTGGACAACGAGTTGCTGAGGCTTCGGCCAGTCAAAGAAGGAGCGGTGGGGAAGGTGGCCGTCTGACCGATGCGTTCAGACAATTCTTTAGTCCGCAGCCCCAAAGTATGATCGGTTCCAGCAACCATCGCCAGCGTCTGATAAACATGGTGCAGGAATATCTAGGGGCAAGGTCAGACTTGGACACCTTCCCCACCGAAAATCCTCTGGCTTACTGGGTCTTGAGGATGGATCACTGGCCAGAGCTTGCACAGTATGCAATTGAGCTACTGGCCTGTCCTGCATCCAGCGTTCTTTCGGAACGCACATTCAGTGCTGCTGGAGGATTTGTCACGGATCACAGGGTGCGCCTGTCCACCGACTCGGTTGATCGACTGACTTTCATCAAGATGAACCAGTCTTGGATCACCACCAGCTACCACACACCTGATGCTGATATAACAGACTAATTGATTTTAACATGTCACATCCCTTCAAGACTGATGCTGATGCTGAGTGCCTGTGCTGTTATGTTGACTGGCTATCCTCCTCCTCCGAGTCCTCAATGATACGATTGATGATGATACCTTGGAGGATCATTTTTGTTTATGGGTGCCGCCACCAGTGCCTAACGCCCAATTTTTCAGCCCCTGTTTTACAGGGGCATGTAATTAAATTTTTTTTAGCAATAATTTGCCATAGGGCTCATTGCTGTGCTCCAAGTACAGTATCTGTGAGGGGTTGGAGTGTTGTGGCACCAGTGCCTAAGGCCCAATTTTTCAAGCCCCTGTTTAACAGGGGCGTGTCATTACAATTTTTGAAGCAATACTTTGCAACAGGGCTCATTGCTGTGCTCCAAGTACAGTATCTGTGAGGGGTTGTAGTGTTGTGCCACCAGTGCCTAAGGCCCAATTTTTCAGCCCCTGTTCAACAGGGGCATGTAATTACAATTCTTGATCTAATAATTCACAGCAGGGCCCATTGCTGCACCCACCAAGAGTAACTCTGAGGGTTTACAGTGTTGTGGCAACGCCACCACCACCACCACCACAAAAGGCCCAATTTTTCAGCCCCTGTTCAAAAGGGGCATGTAATTACAATTCTTGATCTAATAATTCACAGCAGGGCCCATTCCTGCACCCACCAAGAGTAACTCTGAGGGCTTACAGTGTTGTGGCAACACCACCACCACCACCACGAAAGGCCCAATTTTTCAGCCCCTGTTCAACAGGGGCATGTAATTACAATTCTTGATCTAATAATTCACAGCAGGGCCCATTCCTGCACCCACCAAGAGTAACTCTGAGGGCTTACAGTGTTGTGGCAACGCCACCACCACCACCACCACGAAAGGCCCAATTTTTCAGCCCCTGTTCAAAAGGGGCATGTAATTACAATTCTTGATCTAATAATTCACAGCAGGGCCCATTCCTGCACCCACCAAGAGTAACTCTGAGGGCTTACAGTGTTGTGGCACCACCACCACCACCACCACCACCACGAAAGGCCCAATTTTTCAGCCCCTGTTCAACAGGGGCATGCAATTACAATTCTTGATCTAATAATTCACAGCAGGGCCCATTGCTGCACCCACCAAGAGTAACTGTCAGGGCTTACAGTGTTGTGGCACCAGCACCACCATCAAAGGCCCAATTTTTACTACCACTGTTCAACAATTATATGTAATTACAATTCCTGATATACTAGTTGACAGCAGGGCGTTCCAGCACCAACCAAGAGTAACTGTGAGTGCTTACAGTGTTGTGCCAACACCAACAACTAAGGGGCCTATTTCTGCAGAGTATATACGGCAGGTCCCTACTTTCAAACATCCAACTTACAAACGACTCCTACTTGCAAACGCAAGAAGACAACAGGAAGTGAGAGGAAATCTACCCCTTGGAAGGAAAATTCTCTCCTGTAAGAATTAATATGGGAGAAAGGTGTCTCCTCTGTACTGATGCTTTATCACCAATCCTTGTTTCAAGAAAAACACCACATTTCAAAAACAGTTGTCATTGGGACGGAAAGTGAGGTGAAATGTTCTGAACAGGGGCACAGACAGCAAAACAAATGTTACAGGGGTGATAACCAGGGCCGGCCCTACCATGGGACCCGATGGTACCCCGGTCCCAGGCGGCACTTTAAGGGGGGCGGCAAATTGCCGCCCGTCAGCCAGCGACATTCCGTGTCTCCTACTGATTTTCCTTTCCTGTGTCCCCGATTTTCCAGCCGCCATGTTTAGTGTCCGGCGCCCTGTGATTGGACGAATGGGGGTCATGTGCGGCGTGGGGCTGGCCTGTCAGCGATCGCTCTAGAAGTCCCGCCTCCGCACATGACCGCCATACGCCCAATCACAGTGCGCCGGGAAACACGAACATGGTGGCGGGAGACAAGCACTGGAAGTGTGAGCTGTCTTCGCCTCCGCCTGTCCCTCTGCTTTGTTACGGCGCGGTGGAGATGGGATCATGGAGGTGCAGGCGTGCAGCGTCTGACACCATGGAGCGGGCTGCGGGTGGATGGCGCTGGGGGGAAGTTGGGACGCCAAAGCAGTTCTGCACATCCAGTGCTGAGGTCCGGAGGAGAGTCCTGGTGAAGAGCAGACAAAGGTAAGGAGGACTCAAAGGATGGATTCGCACCGAGCTGTGGGGAGGGGGTCGGGTGTGAGTACTGCAGGAAGTAGGACTCCTACTGTAGGAGTCAGGTGGGTCTGTGTAGTAGGTCAGTGTAGGTGTAAGGTCGGTGGGTCAGTGTATGTGTCAGTCAGTGTAATAGTCAGTGTTGCTGTCAGGTCAGTGTAATGTGAGTAGTGCAGGATGTAGGAGTGAGGTAGGTGTCAGGTAGGTCAGTGTAGGTGTCAGGTAGGTCAGTGTAGGGGTCAGTGTAATGGTCATGTAGGTCAGGTGGGTCAGTGTAATGTGAGTAGTTCAGGAAGTAGGGGTCAGTGTAGGGGTCAGGGTAGGGGTCAGTGTAGGGGTCAGGGTAATGGTCATGTGGGTCAGTGTAATGTGAGTAGTGCAGGAAGTAGGAGTCAGGTGGGTCAGTGTAATGTGAGTAGTTCAGGAAGTAGGGGTCAGTGTAGGGGTCAGTGTAGGGGTCAGGGTAGGGGTCAGGGTAGGGGTCAGTGTAGGGGTCAGGGTAATGGTCATGTGGGTCAGTGTAATGTGAGTAGTGCAGGAAGTAGGAGTCAGGTGGGTCAGTGTAATGTGAGTAGGGTAGGGGTCAGGGTAGGGGTCAGGGTAGGGGTCAGTGTAGGGGTCAGTGTAGGGGTCAGAGTAATGGTCATGTAGGTCAGGTGGGTCAGTGTAATGTGAGTAGTGCAGGAAGTAGGGGTCAGTGTAGGGGTCAGGGTAGGGGTCAGTGTAGGGGTCAGGGTAATGGTCATGTGGGTCAGTGTAATGTGAGTAGTGCAGGAAGTAGGAGTCAGGTGGGTCAGTGTAATGTGAGTAGGGTAGGGGTCAGGGTAGGGGTCAGGGTAATGGTCATGTAGGTCAGGTGGGTCAGTGTAATGTGAGTAGTGCAGGAAGTAGGAGTCAGGTGGATCAGTGCATGTGTCACGTAGGTGTGTCAGGGGGTCAGTGTAGGGGTCAGATAGGTCACATGTGTTCAAAAAATGTGCAGCGCTATGTGGTTAAAACCATGTGTGAAATAAATGTTAAACCTTGAAATGTGAAAAATTAATATATGAAAAATTAATTAAAAAGAAAACTAATGCAGAGTCCAAAAAGAACACAACATAGTCCGTGAAGAGTTAATTCCAAAAGCAAATCCATGAAGGGTTAAGGGCTGTAGCCAATAAAGAGACTAGGGTCTAGTGGAGCATAATAAAATAAAAATAAACATTTCTTGATCAGTTTAGGTCGATATGTATTCTTCTACATATGTTTGGTAAAAAAAATGCAATGTGTATATTGATTAGTTCGCGCAAAAGTTATACCGTCTACAAAATAGAGGATAGATTTATGGCATTTTTATTATTATTATTTTTTTTTTACTAGTGTAGCGGGGTCTGGTGATCTGCGATTTTTAGCTAGACTGTGACATTGCGGTGGACAGATTAGACACTTTTGACACTTTTTTGGGACCAGTGACATTTATACAGCGATCTGTGCTATAAAAATGCACTGATTAATGTGTAAATGTCACTGGCAGGAAAGGGGTTAAATGTGTTCCCTGGGAGGTGTTTCTAACTGGGGGGGATGGGACTGACTGTAGGAGGAGAGAGATCTCTGTTCCTAATCACTAGGAAGAGCAGATCTGTCTCTCCTCCCCTGTCAGAATAGGGATCTGTCTGTTTACATTAACAGATCCCCGTTCTGGCTCTCTGGAGCGATCGCGGCCACCAGCCACGCACAGGTCCTTTTATACTCCTTTACATGTATAGAGCCATGACAGGTCCACTTTAGTTATCATGATATAAAATAATGAATGTGGGGTATTTGGTGGGCGTGATTTTTTTTTGGGGGGGGGGCAGCATTTAATTCTTGGTACCAGGCAGCACAATGTCTTGGGCCGGCACTGGTGATAACCCTTACCTATGTTTTCCAAAAAGTTTAAAAATAGATTTTTGGGCTGGAGCTACACTTAAACAATGTACCTATTCAAAATTACAAACAGATTCTACATAAGAACAAACCTACAGTCCCTGTCTTGTATGCACCGTCTGTATACGGCTGTTCAGAGTATATAGGGCCTTTTTTATTTTATGTGCGGGGTTCCCCTTAATATCCATACAAGACCCAAAGGGGCTGGTAATGGGCTGGGGTAGGGGGGGGGTCATGGGGTAGCTATGCCATTTTTCTTAAAGATTTTCATCCATATTACCGGGACCAGACATTACATTAAAGCCGCAAGCAGTTTTAAATGGCTTTTTTGCAGGGACAGTTCTAAACACGGGAAACACGTGGCACTTCACAGGCATACTTTAGACACCCCCCAGGTACGATATTTAATGGAATATTTGACTTTTTTTTTTCACTTTATGCATCATTAAAATGACTGCTCCCGAAAAACGACCGTTTTTAAAACTTCTTTTTGCATTGATACATGTCCCCTGGTGCACAACCCGGGTTCCCAAACCCTTTTTAGGACAATAACATGCATAATAGTTGTTATAATTAGCACTTTAGAATTTGAACGTTCGCATCCATTGTATTTAATAGGGTTCTAATGTTCGTACGAACTTTCGGTCCGTTCGCGGGTTCTGGTGCGAACCGAACCCGGGGGTGTTCGGCTCATCACTATCCTTCATGTTAGTATAGTAGCATCAAAACTTTACAAAGGTGTGCTTTAAAAGAGAAAGAAAGAAAATAACTCAGGGAATAGTGGTGATGCACATAACACTTCTCCTAGCACCAACCTGGCCCTTACAGTTTCAAATGACGCGGAGCCCCCCTCCCACACATGCCTATCAGGGTGCTACTTTAGACTCAGGTGTCAGATCACCCGTTTCATGGATGGCTCTTGTTTATCCCCCCCTCCATGACTGGGCTATTATAGGGGCACTGCCAGTTCATCATTGAGTCAATGTGAGCGCTTCCTGTGGACTGACTAGGTGGAGGGGTGTGATCAGGCAGACTATGTTCTGTGCATTTGCATGTTCTCCTGCACATGTGATCTTCTGTCACACATGACATGGTGATATCACTGGCACAGCTCTTTTCTGGTCTCAGTGGGCAATATGACACCTGAGCCAGACCTTGATGGGCATACGTAGGAGGGAGGTTTGAGGCTCTGCGTCATTTGAGACTATAAAGGGTGGGAGGTGAGGGACTACTGGCAGAGTGCGCAGTGTTATTTACTTCACCACTATTCCATGGATAATTTTCTGTCTATGTTGTTAAAGTAAACTTTTGTAAAACTTTGCCTACTTATAATTTTGATACTGTTTTACTAAAATGATGGACATTGTATTTGATGGGCTTCCTGTTTTCCTATCCTCCTTGGGCCCTTTTTCTGACAGGTATTTAGAGGATTTTAGCATAACCACAACATTATAATTTATCAACATATTTTTGAGTAGACTTTCTACTTTCTGACTAGGTTTTTTTTTACCATTAAGACCTTCCTTTTTACATGCAGAGGGGGTTTAAGCAATCATGATGAATTAAGCTGCTTTCTATGTAATTACGGAACCAGTTTTCCTCTCCAGATTGGTCATCATGCCTCCCTCCTTTGTGTACTATTATTACAGAGGAGCTCTCCGATTTTAAAATTACCCTGGTATGGTTTTCTAAACAACAGGAAGTTTTTTGGCAATCTTTTATATTGTTGGTGTGTAAGAATAAAATGTTTATGTGTATATTCATTATTGTAGTTTATGCCTGTAACACTCCTGAAGAAGCAGATATATTCTGGGAAACGAGTATTCAGCTATCATACATAGTATACAATTCCAAACGAATATTGTCTTCTGTTGAGATTTCATGTACTGCAATAGCCATGTAGCCATTAGACTAGCTGGTGATTATGTACAAGTTTTTTGTTACATGGGTGTATTGAACATTTTTTTAACTTCCCCAAGTTCATTATAAATCATTGCGATAAATAATTTTTTTTTAAACGTTTGTGTAAAGAGGGTACCTTGGAAGTCCACACATTTCAAAGTTTCTATATAATTAGTTTGATATCGGATATGGTACCATAATTAAAGCCCACCTCCCAGGGCCCGGAGGAGGGGGCGGGCGGAAGAGGTGACTGCCCTGAGCACAATCTTGTGAGGAAGGAGGAGGTGCCAGATTGCAAGCTGCACCATGTTTTTTATATACAGGAGAAACTTTCCACCAAATGGTCTGCCTGTCACACCTCCCAGTACCCTGAACACTGCCACTGCACGCACACAGAGCTAAGGTTGTGCTTGTGCAAATTGTGTGCCTCTCCTCTCTGCATCTACAGCAGCATAGAATAAGCAAAAAATAAGCAAAAAATAAAAACGATGTCCCTTTTTCATACACAGGATGAAATCAGCCAGGAGGAGGGTCTGGAAACTGTCAGGCAGGAGGAGGCAGGGCCCACTGTGAGCCAGGAGGTGGCAGGGCCCGCTGTGAGCCAGGAGGTGGCAGGGCCCACTGTCAGCCAGGAGATGTCAGGGCCCACTGTCAGCCAGGAGGTGGCTGGGCCCAGTGTCAGACAGGAGGTGGCCGGGCCGAGTAGCAGGACAAGATCGCAGGTGCCTCCCATCCGCCTTCCTAAAAGAAGCAGGAGGGACAGGAGCACAAGTGAGGCAGCAATGGCCCTTATTAGAGAGGCACATGCCACCCTCCAGGAGCCCACATCCCCTGAAGAGGCCATTGCCGGCCTAGTTGAGGCCAAGTTCAAGGTGATGAGCATGGAGCAACGCCTCCTATGCGAGCCCCTGCTCATCACCTTGCTGAACAAGGGGGTGATGGAGAGAATTACCCCCAATACGTCCATATGTGAGGTCGCCCAGCTTTCCCAACCTCAACCTCCTCCTCCTCCTCCTTCTCCGCCACCCCCTTCTCCTCCACCTCCTTCTCCTCCTCCTGACACGAGTACACCTCCAGTGGCACAGCCTCCAGCCACACGCAGAAGGAAGGCTGCAGAGAAGGCTGCAGGGAAGGTTGCAGGAAAGGCTGCCAAGAAGACCAGGAAGTGATGGCCTTGCTTCAATGTGGCCGGACAGAAGGCAGCCTGTTGTAGTACCACAGACTTGGGACATGTATATCACCTGCTGCTGTTCCTGACCTCTGGGAGGCCAGCATCAGATTGTCCTCACAACTGTTGTGCTTCTCAAGCTCCCAATTTTAGTGTCCACACAGGGTTGATGTGTGCTCTGGGGTCCCATGGATGCACAAATGGCAGCAGGTTCTCCAGCGCTGCCTTCTATTTATTTTGTTATATACCAGAATAAATGTTTTTTTTTCAAGTTCATACTTGACTATATGTTTTTATAATAATTATTTATTTACCTTTGGAGTAGGCAGATACATTTGAACCAAAAAAATTAAAGGGACAGATAACACAAAAAAATATAATTAAAGGTGTTATAAAAGAAAAAAAATTATGGTGTAAACTTGACACAACAAAAATAAAAAATAAAATCATGGAGATCACTATCAAAAAAAAGAAAAATTTAAATTAACATCTGTCTAAAAAAATTTAAACATAAAAATATTCAGAACATCTTGCACGATATAATACAGCTAAATCTTCTTAAGATCAGCATGAAAAAGGTTTAAAATAGATAGTCAGAACTCTGTGTGAATATCAGCAGCAAAACAAGTTCATTAGTTTTCATTATTGTAACATTCTAAAGAAGATTTAAATGCACAACATTTAAACGATGCAATAATTTACAGCAGGACGAATGTGCTATCTCCATTACGAAGGCTTGTTTTACCAGAAGATGCGCTCCCGTCTCATACTTGATTCTGAGCATGCGCGCTTTTTGAAGAGTCGTAAAAGCATACACACAAACCATTTTCTCGTCGCAAAACAGGCCGACGAGAAACACGACGAGAAAATCTAGAGAGCAGGTTCTCTATCTTTCTCGTCGAGATTCACGGCAGTTTTCTCGTCGTAAAACCATACACACGAACGTTTTTCTCGACAATAAAGCTCTCTCGGCACTTTTCTTGTCGGTTTTGGACGAGAAACTCGGTCGTGTGTACGAGGCTTCAGTTGTCTCCAAAACACCATGGCACTTGCATCAAATCCTCCTAATTGTGGTGGCGGTGAGTGTATTCCATACACTTAACAATCAGCGTTTTGCATGAAAAGACCAATATGACAAGACATAGTGCTCTCTGTTTCACAAGTTTATGTCACATTTATTAAAAATAAGAAAATCACTTACATAAAAAGCACTAATCCCAGTGCTAGGGGTAAAAAGCCTCTGGTACAGATAAAGGAGCGTCTCTCTTCACATCCTAGGTGAGTATCCTAGGTGAGTATAAACAGGTGATGTCACACGGTGGTCCCATCCACACGCACGCGTATCGTCTCAGGGGCGGGACTTCCTCAGCAATGATGTGAAGAGAGACGCTCCTTTATCTTGTCCTATTGGTCAAAACGCTGATTGTTAAGTGTATGGAATACAAAGGGTGGGGGTTTAGTACACGCCCCACCCTATATAAGGCCGCCTCCGTGGTGGCCTTGTGTAGTGTGTTGCGGTGTTGGTTAAAGATAGAGCTTACAGAGAGAGAGAGACAGTGTCATTTATATTGAGTTAGAGCAGGCAGGCGAGTCAGTTAGCTGCAGTTACAGTGTGTAGAGGATATATATGCATCCTAGGTGTTGTATATATATTTATACACTGTATTCAGTTTAGCTAGATCCGTTCCTGTCATTCTCTATACTGTGACAGGCAGGCAGGTGATTGTGCTAGCTGCACTTAGTGTACTGTGTGCTTTGCATAGCATTTACCTAAAGCTTACCTGAATACAATTAGTGCTGTTCTCATAATAAAACCACAGGCAGGGAGCTGCATTAATTTCATTTAGTGTACTGCAGTACTTCTGTCCTTTGCACAGCGTTCACTTAAAGGAACCTGAATACAATTTGTGGTGTTCTCATAATAAAACCACAGGCAGAGAGCTGCAAGTATTTTCAGTTAGTGTACTGTGTCCGCTGCACAGTGTTCACCTAAAACTAACTGAAGACAATTGCTGCTTTTCTCATACTAATACCACAGCAGGCAGTTGATTCTGATAGCTGCATTATAATCAGTACAGATATATATATATATATATTGTGAGGGGGTTAGCTCGGTAGCGGGTGTGTGTGACCCCCTGGATGGGCTCCCCACACAAAAACAGGCCCAGCAGACGGAGGTTGTGGTTTTCAAGATCAAAAGGTGCGGTTTATTTCTCTATTTACAGTGACAAAAACACAGCAAAGCAAAAAGAAACATAAACAAAATAAATCCTGGTCAGCTCGACCTCTGACTAAACATGCAGGTTTCCCTAACTAACAACTGGGATCAGCCTGGTGCTGTCCTAGTCCCTAAGTCCCTGGTTTAGTAAATGTCCAAACAAATAGCCACACAGGCTTTGTCTCACCGCACAGGGGTTCACTCTCCCTAGACAGTCCACACAGGTCTGGTTCCAGGCATGAGCAAACACCTAATGAAGCTGGGAGTTTTTATAGAGGCCTTAAACGAGCTGACAAGCTTCAGCTGGTCTCATCAACTCCCTGCCTGCACGACGCCCAGCACTCTCCCTAGAGGTATGAATCATCCATGAGCCCACTAGCCTCAGCTGGGCTTCATCAACTCTCTCCCTAGTTGTATAAGTCGGCATAAAGCCTGAATCTGGGAGAAATATACCTACCCCCCTGGATGCAACCAGGTGACTTTACCTTCCTGCTGTCACAATATATATATATATATATATATATATATATATACATATTAGGGGTGCGCATCTTCACTGGTCTCACGTTTCGATTACGATTATCTGGGTGGCCCTTCCTCCAAGCAACCTTCTGGGACGCATCACAGGTAGCAGAAGATTGCCCGGCTATGCAGGACAGCTCAGTGAGACATGCGCACCTGGCTGTGAAGCTGCAAGCTGTCACAGCCGGATGCCCACAGTAGTATTGCCAGCGCCGTGGACAGGCGGGGGAGAGCATGGAGTGTTTGGGTGGCCACGTCGCTGGATTGTGGGACAGGTGAGTGTCTTTTTATTAAAGGTCAGAAGATACACTTTTTTTGTAGCTGCTGACTTTTAATAAACAAAACATTTACTGGAACTGCTTTGAATTAAAAATAACCTCACTCCCTTAAAGCGGAGTTTCACCCAGTGGAACTTCCACTTTAAGCACTCCTCGCCCCCTGACATGCCACATTTGGCATGTCATTTTTTAGAGGGGGGGGGGGAGTGTGTAACCTCTTTTTAGTGGGACTTCCTGTCCCACTTTCTCCTTCCTGTCCCGGCCGCCTAGGCAGCGACTCCTCTCGCCCTAGGCGGTCCCCCCGTGACAGCGATCTTCTGGGACACAACACAGGTCCCAGAAGATTGGCTGGCCAATGGCTGAGCGCAGTGCGTGCCCGGCCGTGAAGCCGTAAGCTGTCATAGCCGGGAGCCCACAGTAGATTTGATGGCGGAGAGGAGGGGGAGAGGAGTAGGGCTCCTTGCGGCCGCATCGATGGACCGTGGGACAGGTGAGTGTGGGTTTAATAAAAGTCAGCAGCTACACTTTTTGTAGCTGCTGACTTTTAATAAACTAAAAATATGGTGGAACTCCCCTTTAAAAAGTGCACTAATCCGGTGCACTACAGAGTACAGGAATTCACACACACGGCTGCTGGGAGGTCACGAGGGATTAGAATCCACAACTGACAAACAGCCCTGTGAGTTTCACTGTACTGTCTCTGTGCTGAAATTTCTCTGGGCTTTGCACATTCCAGCACACTAGGAGTTAACACAGTGAAATTTGCAAACGGGGAGCCGGAGAAATGCCAGCACAGAGCACTTGTAGGAGTGCACAGTCACATACTGCTGTTAAAATACCTGTGTGGTAATAAATGCCACATTATAATCCATTAAGTGGCCACCCCTGTATGTGCTTTTTAAAATATATGCAGATTCATACCTAATATCTCAGTGTGTATATAACTGTATATGCCGCTCATGTGACTGCACGGTCTGGCCCGCCTCTCTCCTCTCAAGTCTCATGTCTCTCGTCTCTCGCTCTCCCGACGTCAGTGGGAGTTCTCAGCCCCGCCCACCGACTGTAGCTATCATATCAGAAGAGAGGCGGGCGGGGCTGACGTCAGGAGAGACTTGAGATGAGAGACATGAGACTTGAGAGGAGAGAGGCGGGCCGGACCATGCAGTCACATGAGCGGCATATACAGTTATATACACAGTAAGAAATGAGGTATGAATATGTATATATTTTAAAAAGCACATACAGTGGTGGCCTATTAATGGATTATAATGCAGCATTTATTACAAAATGGTTATTTTGACAGACACGCTTGGTGTGCTCCCCAGGGAGGGGCGGGGCATGTTGGATGACGTTGCGGACATCAATTATTGGGGTCGCATGCATCGATGCCGCATCGGGGACCCCCAAATCGCGATGAATCGATGCAGCGATTAAATTCAGCACCCCTAATATATATACATCACACCTTTGTGCAGCTACATCTCACTGCAGGCCATTAGTATGTCTGGAAGGCAAACAAGGAGAGGCAGACAGTCACGAGGCATATAAAAGAGGGCAAGCAGGCTCTGTGTCTAGAGGCAACAGTGCTGGTCGTGGACATGGTGCATCCTAATCAGCACGTGGCCGTGGGACACACTTGTCCTTCTTTTTGGCAGCTGGCCATGTTGAGCTGCAACATGCCCAAGACTTGGTAGAGTGTATGATCAAGCTGTCCCCATCCTCCTCATTCTCTCTCACCCAGGCTCAGGGTACTTTGTCTGGCAAAGCAGCTGCCAAAGCGGCCTCTTCCCTCGGCTCAATGGCATCAGTCACTCCTTCCCTAGCCTCACCATGTCCTCCTGAGGAGTCCCCCGAATTGTTTGACCACAGTGTTAGGTACATGCTCCAGGAGGATGCCCAGCGTTTTGAAGGCTTCGATGATGGAACCCAGCTAGAGGGAGGCAGTAACGTGAGCCCAGAGAGAGGGAGTAGTAACGTGAGCCCAGAGAGAGGGGGTGCCCAACAAGGACAGCTATCTGGCAGTCATGTTCCTCCAGCTGCAGCATACTGCCAGATTTGCTCCAGTGATGAGGAGGGAGGGGATGATCAGGTCACTGACTCCACGTGGGTGCCTGATAGGAGAGAGGAGGAGGAGGAGGAGGAGGCACATCTCCAACGAGGCAGGATGCCCTCCAGGGGCCAGCTTAAGGGCAGCACACCGACTGCATCACACCGCAGAGCTCCGCATGTGCAGGGCGCTGCTGTCTCTGCACGTTATTCCAAAAGTTCTTTGGTGTGGCCCTTTTTTCAGACGTGTGCAGCAGATCGCACCGTTGCTATTTGCAACATATGTCTGAAGCGTATCTCGCGTGGCCAAAACATCAGCCACTTGGGCACCACGTGCTTGACCAGACATATGTCGACCTGCCATGCAGTTCGTTGGCAAGTGTTCCTAAAAGACCCACATCAAATAACAAAGCGGACCACTCCTTGCTCCTCATCAGCTGGGATCTCCAACCCCACTATACCTTCAGTCCTCTCTGAAACCTGCACTGAGAGGAATGAAGGTGTAGAATTAGGTGTGTCACAGCCAAGTACTTGCGGGCAATCTGCTATTGGTACACCGACATCAGATTGTACCAGGCAAATTTCCCTGCCCCAGCTGCTGCACCGCCGAAAATACGTTTGCTCCCAGCCATCCACATGCCCAGCGGTTGAATGCTAGCTTGGCTAAATTGCTAGCACTTCAACTGCTGCTTTTTCAGTTGGTAGATTCTGCCCCCTTCTGTGAGTTTGTGGAATGTGCGGTTCCTCAGTGGCACGTTCCCAAAAGCCACTTTTTCTCACGGAGGGCGATTTTGGCTCTCTACCGCCATGTGGAAGGCAATGTCTTGGCCTCGCTGAAGAGAAAGAGATCACCGCTCCAGGTGAGTGTGATAGGCAATTAATATCTTACCAGGAACCACGGGTGCTGGCAATGCTTTTGATGCAGAGGGAAAAATGGAACATATGGACAGCCGCACTCCAAAAAAAACGTTGAGGTTGCCTTTATTGGGTAAAAAACATGGAGCACTACAGGTCACAGCAAATGATGGGGTACAGCCGACGCGTTTCACACTACGGTCTAGTGCTTAGTCATGGCTAACACAAAATGAAAATACACTTCAAATAAATAAAATTCATACAGGTGTCACATGATCCACTATAACCAATAAACATGAAGCGTCAGTCAGATTGTATCAGCTGGCGCTAATGGTGGTAATGCACAAGTGTCAATCTGTGCTAAGTGGAAACAAATGTGAGGTGAAAAAAGAACTGCTGAATAATGAAAAAAGTAAAATAAAGAGTGAAAGTAAATGTTGAACAAAATAATGTGAAGATGAGTGTATTCATCCATAAAGAATGGAGAATAGTGGTGAAAAACATATGATTATATGGTGTAAAACTACATATAAAAACTTTAGTTAGTGAATATGTATAATAATATTATAATGTTTGTGAAGACTAATCATAAGAAATGTGCAGGAAACATGTGTGTTGGTTTGATATAATATAATGTGAACTTATAATATGAAAATGCGTCAGCAAAAATATCGTTATATAGTGAGATAATGTGATGTGAGTGAAAAAATAATAAGTGAGTAAATAAATAGATGAATGAATGAGTGAATGCAATGTCAATGCCATGTCTGTGAGAATGCACAAGACTATATCTAAGGATGGAATGAGGTCGCACATGTATGGTTGTAATAAGTAAAATCTGAAGATATATCCATATTGGATTAGTTGTAATGTATATGATCATAGAGATTAATGAAAAACAAGAAAGAGATAAATCTCTTATCTTGTGTTGATGTTCTATTTGCTGTGTGGGGATAATAATGCTTTCCAATATTTTATTGAATGTTAATTATTGTTTTTGTTTATAAAAAACATGGTAAAAAGAAGATCAAAAAATATCCCCATAAGCTAGGATGAGGCGTAGGCTAGGAAGAATAAACAGTATGCGTAAGGCAATGTAAACATATATAACGATGTGTGCGACCGATGGCATATCTTGTAAATGTATGGACAAAAAACTGGTGTGCAGACCGATGATATATTGTGTGAAAATAAAGGCATCGTCATGGCAATGGGGTATAAGGATTTCTACTATTGCTATGTAGGTCCATGTATATATAAGTCATAGCGAGATACCAGCATCTCATTCAGTATACAAAAGTAATACGTTATTTCCTCAACTCTTGTCATAAAACTAATGTGAAATCTTACATAACGTATGGTTACACATACATACAAAATACATTTATATACAACACATGATATTTGAACAACATAAAAATCTGCACTCGATAATGAATGAAGATATAAAGATATAAATTGAAAACACTCATGTATGCTTACACATAGCTATTTTATGTAAAAGATTGGTGAATGGTATGGGAATGGGTTAAGTTAATATATAACTGGGTATGTCATATAAATGTCCCAATGACAAGCCAACAACATCTGTTCCCTATAATAAAGTCGTGCTTAATAATCCCTAAAAAAAGGAAGGAAAAAGAAAAAAGGGAACAGATCAAAAACCGATATATTAAATTTATGCTATGTGTGTTTATTTTAGGTGTTTTATATTATTTTGTGTTTAAAAAAAGTAGGATCCTTGAGCTAACCATATATGTGCACACATATCATGCAATTCCTACAAACCAATTAGGTTTGTGGCGTATAGCCTCTATTGCCTGTCTATAAATGCTGAAAAATTATTGTATGAATAAATAAAGTATGGATATATAGAAAACATATATATATTGGTGTTGATGTATATTGGACCGGCTGTTGGTGTCAAACAAATTTATTTAAGCCAATGTAAAAATAAATAAATTGTTGATGTCTTTTTTTGTTGTTTGAAACATAGATGTTATATAGTTAAGGAAGACATGGTTATGCGTGCGTTTAATTAAAGAAAATGTCTCTGCATAAAATTATAAAATTATATGTGCAGAGATAGTTAGAAGGGACCTAAGAAACTGGTGTGAAGGCAGAAGAGTGGAGAATGTTATGACAGGTGTGCAAGCAGGGGTGTGGCTGGAAGAAATCAACTGTAAAAGTGGGATACATCCCACTCAAAATTTAACCCCTTCGGTATTCTAGTGTGAAGAGTAAATATCCAGAATACCTCTTGTCTGCACAATTGTCTGAATTTGCTGCCTCCCCTAATTGGGGTAACAATTTTCTCAACTCCTTGGATGGATAGGCTGGACACATCTTTGTGATGTATGGTGTTCCAGTGGTTGGCCACATTAGTATTGTGTTCTTTCTCAATGTCGTATAGGTGGTCGTATAGTCTGTCTTTTAGTCTTCTAATGCCGCGTACACACGGCCGTTTTTCTCGTCGGGAAAAACGAAATTTTTCCCATTTGACGAGAAAAATGATCGTCTGTGGGCATTATGTCGTTTTTCTCGACGAGAAAAACGGCATTAAAAACGACGAGAAAAATTAGAACATGTTCTAATTTTTCTCTTCGTTTTTCCTGACATTTCTTCCGCGGCAGTGTTTCCCATAGGGAAACACTGCCGCGGAGCCCATAGACGATCGTTTTTCTCGTCATTTTAAAAAATGACGAGAAAAATGACCGTGTGTGGGGAACAAGCTGTTCCCTCGTTTAAAATGTCATTATTCACGGCGGTTTTTAAACCGCCGTGAATAATGATCGTGTGTACGCGGCATAATGGTGCGCCCCACATATTGTACTTGGCAGATGTTGCAATTGATTACATATACTATAAATTTGGTGTTGCAATTAATAAATTGTTTAATTTCAAAACTTTTTTCTGTAGTATAAGAGTGTATATGTTTGCCCGTTTTTATGTGGCGACAGTATTGGCAGCCTTTTGTGCCACATTTAAATGTACCTGAAAATTGGAGCCAATTGGTATTAGCTGGTTTGCTTAAAAATAAGCTGGGTGAAAGTGTGCCACCCAATGTAGGGGCTCTGCGGGATACTGTCTTAATACCCTGTTTCAAGATGTCTTGGTACGCTGTGTCGTTATAAAGAATGGGCAGATATTTTTTAATTGTATTCTTGATTTGATCAAACTCTGGGCTGTAAGGTGTGGAGAAGACTGGTGTACTGCTGAAAGGTGCAGCCAGCTGTTTTCCAGTGATACTCCTGCTTTTGTGACATAGCAGAGAGTCTCTGGATATGATGCTTGCTTTATTTAAGGCTCTGTTTATTCGTTTATTGGAATAGCCCCTTTCTTTGAACCTATGCGACATGTCTAGAGCTTCCCTGTTGAATAGGGATGAGCTTCGTGTTCGAGTCGAACATACGTTCGACTCGAACATCGGCTGTTCGATCGTTCGACGAAGATCGAACGATTTGGGCCGTTCGCGCCAAATTCGAGTGACGCGAACGGCCGACAATGCACTACGCCATCGCAGTGTCATCCAGGCGCTGTGATTGGCCAAGCATGCACTGTGACCCCGCATGCTTGGCCAATCACAGCGCCGGCAGCGAGGAGAGCAATGATTGGCCACAGGCAGGATGCCTGTGGCCAATTATTGCTGAGGGTGTTTAGTACACGCCCCACACTATAAAAGGCCGCCAGCACGGCGGCCTAGTGTAGTGTGTTCCGGAGCAGGGAAAGACAAGCATAGGCAGGGACAGTGACATTTATTTCTTTCTTGCTTAACCTGGATTCCTTTAGTTTAGGGAAAGAGAAGGATAGGTAGGGAGAGTGTCAGTGTGTTTTACTGTGCGAGTCCTTGTTTCTAGGGACAAAGAAGGAAAGTGAGGGGAATTCTCCTTGTGCTATAGTGTGCTTTAAAAAAACATTTTTTCTAGGGACAGAAAACTCTAGGTAGGGAGAGTGTCAGTTTCTTTCACTGTGCCAGTCCTTGTTTCTAGGGACAAAGAAGGAAAGTGAGGGGAATTCTCCTTGTGCTATAGTGTGCTTTAAAAAAACATTTTTTCTAGGGACAGAAAACTCTAGGTAGGGAGAGTGTCAGTTTCTTTCACTGTGCCAGTCCTTGTTTCTAGGGACAAAGAAGGAAAGTGAGGGGAATTCTCCTTGTGCTATAGTGTGCTTTAAAAAAACATTTTTTCTAGGGACAGAAAACTCTAGGTAGGGAGAGTGTCAGTTTCTTTCACTGTGCCAGTCCTTGTTTCTAGGGACAAAGAAGGAAAGTGAGGGGAATTCTCCTTGTGCTATAGTGTGCTTTAAAAAAACATTTTTTCTAGGGACAGAAAACTCTAGGTAGTGTGACAGCAGGAAGGTAAAGTCACCTGGTTGCATCCAGGGGGGTAGATATATTTCGCCCAGATTCAGGCTTTACGCCGACTTATACAACTAGGTGGAGAGTTGTATAAGGCTAGTGGGCTCATGGATGACTCATACCTCTAGGGAGAGGGCTGGGCGTCGTGCAGACAGGGAGTTGATGAGACCAGCTGAAGCTTGTCAGCTCATTTAGGCCTCTATAAGAACTCCCAGCTTCATTAGATGTTAGCTCATGCCTGGAACCAGACCTGTGTGGACTGTCTAGGGAGAGTGAACCCCTGTGCGGTGAGAAAAAGCCTGTGTGGCTATTTGCTTGGACATTTAAAACCAGGGACTTAGGGACTAGGACAGCACTAGGCTGATCCCAGTTGTTAGTTAGGAAACCTGTATGTTTAGTCAGAGGTCAACTTGACCAGGATTTATTTTGGTTATGTTTCTTTTGCTTTGCTGTGTTTTGTCACTGTAAATAGAAAATAAACCGCACCTTTTTGATTTTGAAAACCACAACCTCCGTTTGCTGGGCCTGTTTTGTGTGGGGAGCCCATCCCGGGGGTCACACACACCCGCTGCCGAGCTAACCCCCTCACAGTTGGTGGAGAACCAGTGGCAGTTTTTTTAAGCCAGCATGGAGGAGATACTGAAACAGCTGGCTCTAGCAAATGCCAATCAACAGCAGACAAATGCAGGTTTGCAAAGGAGCCTTGCAGCCCAGCAGCAAGCTCATCAACAAGCCCAGCAGCAATCTGAGGCCCGCTTCATAGACCTGTTACAGAAGCAAGAGCAGAGACTACAACAAATGGAAGCAGTAATGCAGCAACGTCCGCAGACCAGTGAGGAAAGCCGTCCCACTAATACTGCGTCCTTTGGGGTGAGTCGTTTATTGACAAAAATGACTGGAGAGGATGATCCAGAGGTATTTTTGACCACATTTGAAAGGACTGCTGAAAGAGAAAAGTGGCCTGAGGAGCAGTGGGCTGGACTGGTGGCTCCTCTGTTAACTGGTGAATCGCAGAAAGCTTACTATGACCTAGAGCCTAACCAAGCAAAAGACTATGTGATGCTAAAAGCTGAAATATTGGCAAGGCTGGGTGTCACCCAGGCTGTCCGGGCTCAGCGTGTGCATAACTGGACTTTCCAGCTTGGAAAACCCCCCAGGTCTCAAATGTATGATCTCATTCACCTGAGCAGGAAGTGGCTACAGCCAGAGACTTTGTCCGCACCAGAGATTGTGGAACGTGTTGTAATGGATCGGTTTTTGAGAGCTCTTCCTACTGCCATCCAAAAGTGGGTAAGCCATGGAGACCCAGAGACGGCCGGTGGTCTTGTGGATCGTGTAGAGAAATACTTGGCTACAGAGAACCTGACGGCCTCTTCCAGAGACTCTCGGACTTTCCACCCTAAGACCAGACCATCCCCAGGGGCGGATAAGAGGATTCCAAGGGGTGAGGGTGGAGAGAGTGAGAGGGTGGGAGCTCTACCCAAAGTTTGGCGAGAACAGCCTGGGAAGTCAGCGGCTCAAGAGGCGGCAAGAAGGATCGTTTGCTACCGCTGCCGGCAAGCGGGACATATTGCAGCCAATTGCCCGGTTGTGGAGGAACCCATGCAGTGTGACTTTCTGACGGGCAGACGTCAGTCGCTGTGTGCGACAGTCACATGCACTGCCATTCGAGGAACTGAGAAACATTTATGCAAAATGTGTGTTAATGGTAGAAATGTTGTGGTATTGCTGGATTCAGGTAGCCTTGTGACCCTGATAAAGGCTGAGTTAGTTAAAACAGAGGTCTCTGGGAATAGCAAGGTAGCTGTTATTTGTGTGCATGGGGACACCCGAGAGTATCCAGTGACTACAGTGTGTTTCGAGACCCCCAAAGGTACCCTCTCTCATCCAGTGGGCTTAGTATCTCAGTTACCGCATGACGCCATTGTGGGAAGGGATTTTCCGAAGTTCTGGGAACTGTGGGATGATCCTGAGCCCCTCACTGGTGCCCCTATGTACCAGGAATGTGATAGCCAGAACTCCCCGGAGAGTGGTGAGGACTCTCCGGAATTTCCCTTATCAGTATTGGCAGGGGAGACTCAAGAAACTGGAGAGGAGCCCACCTCCTCAGACGAAAACCTACCGTCTGTGGAGTTTTCTGATCTTGAGGTTCACAGGGAAAACTT
The DNA here is from genome assembly GCA_029206835.1 of Rana muscosa. NCBI lineage: Eukaryota > Metazoa > Chordata > Amphibia > Anura > Ranidae > Rana > Rana muscosa. The sequence goes on from CM055125.1 coordinate 59,118,968, forward strand.
TGCCACAGAACAGTTGAAAGACCCCGCCCTAATAAAGGCACGGGAAAACGTAGTGAAAATAGATGGCGAGTTAGTGAACCCAGATAATACCTGCACTTACCCATACTTCAGCGTAGAGAAGGACCTACTGTATCGGGTGGCAAAAAGGGCAGAAGAAACCGTTGAGCAGCTTGTGGTGCCCAAACCTTACAGGAAGTTGGTGTTGGAGTTGGCCCATGGGCACATTCTTGGAGGTCATCTGGGGACAGAGAAAACCCGAGAGAGGGTATTACAGAGATTCTATTGGCCGGGGGTGATGAAGGACGTAGAAAATTATTGTTCCTCCTGCCCTGTGTGTCAGAGGTTGGCCCCGATGCCACATTTCCGTAGCCCGCTGGTCCCTCTACCCATCATTGAGGTCCCGTTTGAGAGGATCGCCATGGATTTGGTAGGTCCTATAATCAAGTCCGCTAGGGGGCACCAGTACATATTAGTTATAATGGACTATGCCACCCGTTATCCAGAAGCGATCCCTCTCCGAAATACCTCGGCCAAAACCATAGCCAAAGAGCTATCTCTTGTTTTTAGCCGGGTGGGTATTTGTAAAGAACTGCTTACGGACCAAGGTACACCCTTTATGTCCCGGGTTATGAAAGAGCTGTGTAAATTGTTCAAAGTGACGCAATTGCGTACGTCTGTGTATCACCCCCAAACCGATGGGCTGGTTGAAAGATTCAACAAAACCCTAAAACAAATGTTGAAGAAAGTGGTGGATAGAGATGGAAAGGATTGGGACTTTTTACTTCCTTATTTGATGTTTGCTATTAGGGAGGTGCCCCAATCCTCTACGGGATTCTCCCCCTTTGAGTTACTGTATGGGAGACACCCAAGAGGGCTGTTGGATATTGCCAAGGAAACTTGGGAAAGTGAGAGTTCTCCCCACAGGAGTGTGATTGAGCATGTCGCCCTGATGCAAGATCGAATTGCACAGGTAATGCCCATCGTGAAGGAACATTTGGCCCAAGCGCAGTTGGCACAGCAGAGAGTGTACAACCGTGGAGCCAAGACCCGTACCTTTTCCCTGGGGGATAGGATATTGGTACTTGTCCCTACGGTTGAAAGTAAATTCCTTGCCAAATGGCAAGGCCCCTACGAGATAATGGAAAAAGTGAGCGAAGTGAATTACAAGGTCAGACAACCAGGAAGGCGAAAGCCCGAACAGATCTATCACGTTAATCTGTTGAAAGCCTGGAGGGATAGAGAGTCCCTAGTCGCAGACACTTGGTCACCAGCTCAAACTGGTTGCGTGATTCCTGAGGTTGGAATAGCAGCCACCTTGTTCCAACCCCGAGGTTAAAACAAGAGGGGGGGGTATGTGACAGCAGGAAGGTAAAGTCACCTGGTTGCATCCAGGGGGGTAGATATATTTCGCCCAGATTCAGGCTTTACGCCGACTTATACAACTAGGTGGAGAGTTGTATAAGGCTAGTGGGCTCATGGATGACTCATACCTCTAGGGAGAGGGCTGGGCGTCGTGCAGACAGGGAGTTGATGAGACCAGCTGAAGCTTGTCAGCTCATTTAGGCCTCTATAAGAACTCCCAGCTTCATTAGATGTTAGCTCATGCCTGGAACCAGACCTGTGTGGACTGTCTAGGGAGAGTGAACCCCTGTGCGGTGAGAAAAAGCCTGTGTGGCTATTTGCTTGGACATTTAAAACCAGGGACTTAGGGACTAGGACAGCACTAGGCTGATCCCAGTTGTTAGTTAGGAAACCTGTATGTTTAGTCAGAGGTCAACTTGACCAGGATTTATTTTGGTTATGTTTCTTTTGCTTTGCTGTGTTTTGTCACTGTAAATAGAAAATAAACCGCACCTTTTTGATTTTGAAAACCACAACCTCCGTTTGCTGGGCCTGTTTTGTGTGGGGAGCCCATCCCAGGGGTCACACACACCCGCTGCCGAGCTAACCCCCTCACAGTAGGGAGAGTGTCAGTTTCTTTCACTGTGCCAGTCCTTGTTTCTAGGGACAAAGAAGGAAAGTGAGGGGAATTCTCCTTGTGCTATAGTGTGCTTTAAAAAAACATTTTTTCTAGGGACAGAAAACTCTAGGTAGGGAGAGTGTCAGTTTCTTTCACTGTGCCAGTCCTTGTTTCTAGGGACAAAGAAGGAAAGTGAGGGGAATTCTCCTTGTGCTATAGTGTGCTTTAAAAAAACATTTTTTCTAGGGACAGAAAACTCTAGGTAGGGAGAGTGTCAGTTTCTTTCACTGTGCCAGTCCTTGTTTCTAGGGACAAAGAAGGAAAGTGAGGGGAATTCTCCTTGTGCTATAGTGTGCTTTAAAAAAACATTTTTTCTAGGGACAGAAAACTCTAGGTAGGGAGAGTGTCAGTTTCTTTCACTGTGCCAGTCCTTGTTTCTAGGGACAAAGAAGGAAAGTGAGGGGAATTCTCCTTGTGCTATAGTGTGCTTTAAAAAAACATTTTTTCTAGGGACAGAAAACTCTAGGTAGGGAGAGTGTCAGTTTCTTTCACTGTGCCAGTCCTTGTTTCTAGGGACAAAGAAGGAAAGTGAGGGGAATTCTCCTTGTGCTATAGTGTGCTTTAAAAAAACATTTTTTCTAGGGACAGAAAACTCTAGGTAGGGAGAGTGTCAGTTTCTTTCACTGTGCCAGTCCTTGTTTCTAGGGACAAAGAAGGAAAGTGAGGGGAATTCTCCTTGTGCTATAGTGTGCTTTAAAAAAACATTTTTTCTAGGGACAGAAAACTCTAGGTAGGGAGAGTGTCAGTTTCTTTCACTGTGCCAGTCCTTGTTTCTAGGGACAAAGAAGGAAAGTGAGGGGAATTCTCCTTGTGCTATAGTGTGCTTTAAAAAAACATTTTTTCTAGGGACAGAAAACTCTAGGTAGGGAGAGTGTCAGTTTCTTTCACTGTGCCAGTCCTTGTTTCTAGGGACAAAGAAGGAAAGTGAGGGGAATTCTCCTTGTGCTATAGTGTGCTAAAGCATTCCTCATCAACCATCTTTGAAATCCTTGTTTTTTGGACAGTCAGGGAAATTGTCGTTGTGCTATTCTGTGCAAAAGCAATCATCCTCAACCATATTTAGAAATCCTTAAGTAAAGGGACAGAGAAGGACACCTGAAGGTAGCCCTTATTGCTTTTTTCCCATCTCCCTGCAGGCCATCTATTAGAATGTCTGGAAGGCAAACAAGGAGAGGCAGACAGTCAGGAGGCAATAAAAGAGGGCAAGCAGGCTCTGTGTCTGGGGGCAACAGTGCTGGTCGTGGACGCGGTGCATTGTCATCAGCACATGGCCATGGGACACGCTTGTCCTTCTTTTCGGCAGCTGGACATGTTGAGCCACATAATGCCGAAGACTTGGTAGAGTGGATGACCAAGCCCTCCTCCTCCTCCTCATCCTCTCTCACCCAGGCTCAGGGTACTGGCAAAGCAGCTGCCAAAGCGTCCTCTTCCCTGGTATCAATGTCAGACTCATCATCAGTCACTCCTTCCCTAGACCCACCATGTCCTCCTCCTGAGGAGTCCCCCGAACTGTTTGAGCACAGTGTTGGGTACATGCTCCAGGAGGATGCCCAGCGTTTCGAAGGGTCTGATGATGAAACCCAGCTACAGGAAGGCAGGACCGTGAGAGCAGACAGAGGGGATGCTCAAGAAGGACACCAATCTGGCAGTCATGTTCCAGCAGCTGCAGCATACTGCCAGATTGGCTCCAGTGATGAAGAGGGAGGGGATGATGAGGTCACTGACTCCACGTGGGTGCCTAATAGGAGAGAGGAGGAGGAGGAGGATGAGGAGGAGGCACATCTCCAACGAGGCAGGATGCCCTTTGGTGGCCAGCGTAAGGGCAGTACACCGACGGAATCACACCGCAGAGCTCCGCCTGTGCAGGGCGCTGCCTCTGCCCGTCATTCAAAAAGTTCCTTGGTGTGGGCCTTTTTTGAGGCTAGTGCATCAGATCGCACAGCTGCTGTTTGCAACATATGTCTCAAGCATATATCGCGTGGCCAAAACATCAGCCGCTTGGGTACCACATGCCTGACCAGACATATGTTGACCTGCCATGCAGCTCGTTGGCAAGCCTACCTCAAAGACCCACACCAAAGAACAAAGCGGACCTCTCCTTGCACCGCATCAGCTGGGATCTCCAACCCCACTATAACTTCAGTCCTCTCTGAAACATGCACTGAGAGGAATGAAGGTGTAGAATTAGGTGTGTCACAGCCAAGTACTTGCGGCCACTCTGCTAGCAGTACACCGACGTCCGATTCTAGCAGGCAAATTTCCCTGCCCCAGCTGCTGGACCGTCGAAAGAAGTTCACTCCCAGCCATCCACATGCCCAGCGGTTGAATGCTAGCTTGGCTAAATTGCTAGCGCTTCAACTGCTGCCTTTTCAGTTGGTAGACTCGGCCCCCTTCCGTGAGTTTGTGCAATGTGCGGTTCCTCAGTGGCAGGTTCCCAAACGCCACTTTTTCTCACGGAAGGCTATTCCGGCTCTCTACCGGCATGTGGAAGGCAATGTCTTGGCCTCGCTGGACAGGGCGGTCAGCGGTAAGGTGCATATTACCGCTGACTCATGGTCCAGCAGACATGGACAGGGACGTTACCTTTCTTTCACGGCCCATTGGGTCACTCTTTTGGCAGCTGGGAAGGATGCAGGACAAGGTGCAGTAGTGTTGGAGGTTGTTCCACCGCCACGCCTCCAAAATGCTACTATTGGTTGTGACACACCTCTCTCCTCCACCCCCTCCTCTTCTTCTTCCTCCATGGCCTCTTCCTGTGGTTTGTCCTATGAACCAGCGGTGCTCCGTAGCCGTTCACGGGGCTACGCAAGTACGCAGGCAAAAAGATGCCATGCCGTGCTTGCGCTGGTGTGTTTGGGGGACAGAAGCCACACTGGGGCAGAGGTCCTGTCTGCTCTGCAGGGCCAGGCCGAGAGGTGGTTGACGCCACGCCAGCTTAAGCCAGGAATGGTGGTTTGCGACAATGGCACCAACCTCCTCTCCGCCCTCCGACAGGGACAACTGACCCATGTGCCCTGTGTGGCTCACGTCCTTAACCTGGTGGTGCAGCGGTTCTTGGGCAGGTACCCGGGCTTACAGGATGTCCTGAGGCAGGCCAGTAAAGTCTGTGTGCATTTCCGCAGATCTTATAATGCCAGTGCTCGCCTGGCTGAGCTGCAAAAGGAGTTGAACCTGCCCAAGAACCGCCTTATATGTGACATGCCCACCAGGTGGAACTCAACGTTGGCCATGCTGCAGCGGCTGCACACGCAGCAGAGGGCCATCAATGAGTACCTGTGCGACTACGGCACCAGGACAGGGTCAGGGGAGCTTGGGTTTTTTTCTCCACGCCAGTGGGGCATGATCAGGGATGCATGCACTGTCCTGGCACCATTTGAGGAGGCCACGAGGATGGTGAGCAGTGACAGTGCATGCATCAGTGACACTGTACCTCTTGTCCACCTGTTGGAGCACACGCTGCGTGGAATAATGGACAGGGCACTTGAGGCAGAACAGAGGCAGGAAGAGGAGGACTTCCTTGCCTCTCAAGGCCCCCTTTACCCAGACAGTGTTCCTTCTGTCCCACCCATCGCACAGGAAGAGGAAGAGGAGGAGGAGGAGGAGGAGGATTGTGTCAGCATGGAGGTGGAGGCTGGCACTCAGCATCATCAGCAGCAGTCTTTTAGGGATGATTTACAGTCCCAAGAAACCAGTGGACTTGTACGTGGCTGGGAGGAGGTGGCTGCGGATCATGTCGTCCTTAGTGATCCAGAGGACTCCGGAGCGAATGCCTCAGCAAACCTACGCTGCATGGCCTCCCTGATCCTGCAAAGTCTGCGGAAGGATCCTCGTATTCTTCGGATCAAGGAGAGGGACCATTACTGGCTGGCCACTCTCCTTGATCCACGGTACAAGGGTAAGGTTGCGGACCTTATGTTACCTTCGCAGAGGGAGCAGAGGATGAGACAACTCCGGGAGGCCTTGCAGAAAGGTCTGTGCAACGCGTTCCCAGAGACTGGGAGGTTACAAACTCCTGGTCCTGGACAACGAGTTGCTGAGGCTTCGGCCAGTCAAAGAAGGAGCGGTGGGGAAGGTGGCCGTCTGACCAATGCGTTCAGACAATTCTTTAGTCCGCAGCCCCAAAGTATGATCGGTTCCAGCAACCATCGCCAGCGTCTGATAAACATGGTGCAGGAATATCTAGGGGCAAGGTCAGACTTGGACACCTTCCCCACCGAAAATCCTCTGGCTTACTGGGTCTTGAGGATGGATCACTGGCCAGAGCTTGCACAGTATGCAATTGAGCTACTGGCCTGTCCTGCATCCAGCGTTCTTTCGGAACGCACATTCAGTGCTGCTGGAGGATTTGTCACGGATCACAGGGTGCGCCTGTCCACCGACTCGGTTGATCGACTGACTTTCATCAAGATGAACCAGTCTTGGATCACCACCAGCTACCACACACCTGATGCTGATATAACAGACTAATTGATTTTAACATGTCACATCCCTTCAAGACTGATGCTGATGCTGAGTGCCTGTGCTGTTATGTTGACTGGCTATCCTCCTCCTCCGAGTCCTCAATGATACGATTGATGATGATAGCTTGGAAGATCATTTTTGTTTATGGGTGCCGCCACCAGTGGCTAAGGCCCAATTTTTCAGCCCCTGTTTTACAGGGGGGTGTAATTACAATTTTTTTAGCAATAATTTGCCATAGGGCTCATTGCTGTGCTCCAAGTACAGTATCTGTGAGGGGTTGGAGTGTTGTGGCACCAGTGCCTAAGGCCCAATTTTTCAGCCCCTGTTTAACAGGGGCGTGTCATTACAATTTTTGAAGCAATACTTTGCAACAGGGCTCATTGCTGTGCTCCAAGTACAGTATCTGTGAGGGGTTGTAGTGTTGTGCCACCAGTGCCTAAGGCCCAATTTTTCAGCCCCTGTTCAACAGGGGCATGCAATTACAATTCTTGATCTAATAATTCACAGCAGGGCCCATTGCTGCACCCACCAAGAGTAACTCTGAGGGCTTACAGTGTTGTGGCAACGCCACCACCACCACCACCACCACGAAAGGCCCAATTTTTCAGCCCCTGTTCAAAAGGGGCATGTAATTACAATTCTTGATCTAATAATTCACAGCAGGGCCCATTCCTGCACCCACCAAGAGTAACTCTGAGGGCTTACAGTGTTGTGGCAACACCACCACCACCACCACCACCACGAAAGGCCCAATTTTTCAGCCCCTGTTCAACAGGGGCATGCAATTACAATTCTTGATCTAATAATTCACAGCAGGGCCCATTGCTGCACCCACCAAGAGTAACTGTCAGGGCTTACAGTGTTGTGGCACCAGCACCACCATCAAAGGCCCAATTTTTACTACCACTGTTCAACAATTATATGTAATTAAAATTCCTGATATAATAGTTGACAGCAGGGCGTTCCAGCACCAACCAAGAGTAACTGTGAGTGCTTACAGTGTTGTGCCAACACCAACAACTAAGGGGCCTATTTCTGCAGAGTATATACGGCAGGTCCCTACTTTCAAACATCCAACTTACAAACGACTCCTACTTGCAAACGCAAGAAGACAACAGGAAGTGAGAGGAAATCTACCACTAGGAAGGAAAATTCTTTCCTGTAAGAATAAATATGGGAGAAAGGTGTCTCCTCTGTACTGATGCTTTATCAGCAATCCTTGTTTCAAGAAAAACACCACATTTCAAAAACAGTTGTCATTGGGACGGAAAGTGAGGTGAAATGTTCTGAACAGGGGCACAGACAGCAAAACAAATGTTACAGGGGTGATAACCCTTACCTATGTTTTCCAAAAAGTTTAAAAATAGATTTTTGGGCTGGAGCTACACTTCAACAATGTACCTGTTCAAAATTACAAACAGATTCTACATAAGAACAAACCTACAGTCCCTGTCTTGTATGCACCGCCTGTATACGGCTGTTCAGAGTATATAGGGCCTTTTTTATTTTATGTGCGGGGTTCCCCTTAATATCCATACAAGACCCAAAGGGGCTGGTAATGGGCTGGGGTAGGGGGGGGACGGGTCATGGGGTAGCTATGCCATTTTTCTTAAAGATTTTCATCCATATTACCGCGACCAGACATTACATTAAAGCCGCAAGCAGTTTTAAATGGCTTTTTTTTCCTTTAGAAGTGTCATTTTGTGCAGGGACAGTTCTAAACACGGGAAACACGTGGCACTTCACAGGCATACTTTAGACACCCCCCAGGTACGATATTTAAAGGAATATTTGACTTTTTTTTTTTCACTTTATGCATCATTAAAATGACTGCTCCCGAAAAACGACCGTTTTTAAAACTTCTTTTTGCATTGATACATGTCCCCTGGTGCAGAACCCGGGTTCCCAAACCCTTTTTAGGACAATAACATGCATAATAGTTGTTATAATTAGCACTTTAGAATTCGAACGTTCGCATCCATTGTATTTAATAGGGTTCTAATGTTCGTACGAACTTTCGGTCCGTTCGCGGGTTCTGGTGCGAACCGAACCCGGGGGTGTTCGGCTCATCACTACTGTTGAAATCATCCACTGTGCTGCACAGGCGTTTAAGCCTGAGAAACTGGCCATATGGTATGTTGTTAATGGTGTGTTTGGGATGTGCTGAGTCTGCTCGAAGAAGAGCATTTCCAGCTGTACTTTTCCTATGTAGTCCTGTGACTACAGGCATACCCCACTTTTAAGTACACAATGGGACCAGAGCATGTATGTAAAACGAAAATGTACTTAAAGTGAAACAATACCTTTTTTCACGTCTAGGGTGTCGTGGGCGTCTCAGGGGCTGCCGTGGGCGTCTCAGGGGCTGCCGTGGGCGTCTCAGCTCCTTCTACTGCGGCTGCAAAATGTCTGTACAGTACTTGTGAGGCACTTTACATACACTCGTTGGTATGTCCTTACTCGCGAGTGTATGTAAAGTGAGTGTACTTAAAGCAGGGTATGCCTGTACTTCACCATTAATCCCTGAAAGTTTCACATCTAAAAATTCTATAGTCATGTTTTGTAAATTACCTGTGAATTTTAGATTTAAGATGTTATCGTTCAGATGAACTAGCCAATTATCCAAACAGCCTTGGCCTCGCTGGACACGGCGGTCAGCGGTAATGTGCATAGTACCGCTGACTCATGGTCCAGCAGGCATGGACAGGGACATTACCTATCTTTCATGGCGCATTGGGTGACTCTGCTGGCAGCTGGGAAGGATGCAGGACAAGGTGCAGTAGTGTTGGAGGTTGTTCCGTCACCATGCCTCCAAAATGTTACTACTGGTGATTCTGACACACGTCTCTCCTCCACCCCCTCCTCTTCTTCTTCCTCCATGGCCTCTACCTGTGCTTTGTCCTTGGATCCAGCGGTGCTCCGTAGGCGTTCAAAGGGCTACGCAAGTACGCAGGCAAAAAGATGCCATGCGGTGCTTGAGCTGGTGTGCTTGGGGGACAGGAGCCACACTGGGGCAGAGATTCTGTCAGCTCTGCAGGGGCAGGCTCAGAGATGGTTGACGCCACGCCAGCTTAAGCCAGGAAAGGTGATTGCGACAATGGCACCAACCTCCTCTCTGCCCTCCAACAGGGACAACTGACCCATGTGCCCTGTTTGGCTCAGTTCCTTAACTTGATGGTGCAGCGGTTCCTGGGCAGGTACCCGGGCTTACAGGAGGTCCTGAAGCAGGCCAGGAAACTCTGTGGGCATTTCCGCCAGTCATATAATGCCAGTGCTCGGCTGGCTGACCTGCAAAAGGATTACAACCTGCCCAAGAACCGTTTAATCTGTGACATGCCCACCAGGTGGAACTCTATGTTGGCCATTTTGCAGCGGCTGCACACGCAGCAGAGGGCCATTAATGAGTATCTGTTGCAATATGGCACCAGGACAGGGTCAGGGGAGCTTGGATTTTTTCCCCACGCCAGTGGGCCATGATCAGGGATGCATGCACTGTCCTGTCACCATTTGAGGAGGCCACGAGGATGGTGAGCAGTGACAATGCATGCATCAGTGACACTGTCGCTCTTGTACACCTGTTGAAGCACATGCTGCGTGGAATAATGGACAGGGCACTCGAGGCAGGATTTTCGGTGGGAAAGGTGTCCAAGTCTGATCTTGCCCCTAGGTATTCCTGCAACATGTAAACCAGACGCTGGCGATGGTTGCTGGAACCGATCATACCTTGGGGCTGCGTACTAAAAAATTGTCTGAAAGCATCGGTCAAACGGCCAACTTCTCCACCGCTCCTTCTTTGACTGACCGAAGCCTCAGCAACACATTGTCCAGGACCAGGAATTTGTAACCTCCCAGTCTCTGGGAACGCGTTGCACAGACCTTTCTGCAAGGCCTCCCAAAGATGCTTCATCCTCTGCTCCCCGTCCACGTGCTCTGATCCACGTTACAAGGGTAAGGTTGCGGACCTTATCTTGCCGTCGCAGAGGGAGCAGAGAGAGTCCAGAGAGAGAGAGGGGGGTCCAGTTACTATCATCATTTTGTTTGGCACTGAAGAAGGGGGCTCGCCACCGCAACGCGTGAGCCGTAGCTGTAAATATCTGTCATCGTGACTCTTTGGTCATCTGCTCATTTGGTTCCAGGAAGAGGTTATCTCCTTGGATGGAACGTTATGTGCCCATGATTTGACTTTCTTTGTGAGTACCCATGATCTTTTAATTTACTTTTAATAAAACCAGTCATTGGTAATGCACTAGGTCGGTGCGCCCTCTTTTTTCTTTTTTTTCTTCCAGTCCTAAGAATACCACAGGGCCGGCCCTACCATGGGACCCGATGGGACCATTGTCCCAGGCGGCAGGTTCTGAGAGGCGGCACATTGACGCCCATAAATACAGTAATCCCGCCCAATCGGATGGCCCAGCGCCGCTGCTATTAGAAGTATTGGCAGACCATTCGCTGCCATAACCGCACAGCTGGCCGCCCGCCCATCCTCTCCACGGCTCCCCCCCCATCCTCTCCACGGCTCCCCCTCCATGCTGCTGATGAGAAAGTCAGCTGACGAGCAACAACGTAAAGGGGGAGGAGCTTTCGGCTGAGCAGAGACCCCATGATGGAAGAGGGATTGCTATAGGCGCGGCTGACACTGAGAGAAAGTAAGTGTCACTAATCCCATCTCCACCACCCCTGCCTGTGTCTAACCTCCCCTACCACCCCTGCCTGTGTCTAATCCTCCCTACCACCCCTGCCTGTGTCTAACCCCCCTACCACCCCTGCCTGTGTCTAATCTCCCTACCACCCCTGCCTGTGTCTAACCCCCCTACCACCCCTGCCTGTGTCTAATCTCCCTACCACCCCTGCCTGTGTCTAACCCCCCTACCACCCCTGCCTGTGTCTAATCCCCCTACCACCCCTGCCTGTGTCTAACCCCCCTACCACCCCTGCCTGTGTCTAACCCCCCTACCACCCCTGCCTGTGTCTAATCCCCCTACCACCCCTGCCTGTGTCTAATCCCCCTACCACCCCTGCCTGTGTCTAACCTCCCTACCACCCCTGCCTGTGTCTAATCCCCCTACCACCCCTGCCTGTGTCTAACCTCCCTACCACCCCTGCCTGTGTCTAACCCCCCTACCACCCCTGCCTGTGTCTAACCCCCCTACCACCCCTGCCTGTGTCTAATCCCCCTACCACCCCTGCCTGTGTCTAATCCCCCTACCACCCCTGCCTGTGTCTAATCTCCCTACCACCCCTGCCTGTGTCTAACCCCCCTACCACCCCTGCCTGTGTCTAATCATCCCTACCACCCCTGCCTGTGTCTAACCTCCCTACCACCCCTGCCTGTGTCTAACCCCCCTACCACCCCTGCCTGTGTCTAACCCCCCTACCACCCCTGCCTGTGTCTAACCCCCCTACCACCCCTGCCTGTGTCTAATCCCCCTACCACCCCTGCCTGTGTCTAACCTCCCTACCACCCCTGCCTGTGTCTAATCCCCCCTACCACCCCTGCCTGTGTCTAATCCTCCCTACCACCCCTGCCTGTGCCTAACCTCCCTACCACCCCTGCCTGTGTCTAATCTCCCTACCACCCCTGCTTGTGTCTAACCTCCCCTACCACCCCTGCTTGTGTCTAACCTCCCTACCACCCCTACCTGTGCCTAACCTCCCTACCACCTCTGCCTGTGTCTAATCTCCTCTACCACCCCTGCCTGTGTCTAACCTCCCCTCCCCCCTCACCACAACCGCCGCTGCCTCTGTCTGAAACCCACCACCACTATTACGTGGAAATCTGACTTCCTAATAAATGTAATTTTGTTTTTTATTGTCATAATATAAAATAATAAATGTGGGGGCCTTTTGGTGGGCGTGATTATTATTATTATTTTTTTTTGGGGGGGGGGGGCGGTAGGGAGGAGGGGGGCAGCATTTTGATCCTGGGCCCAGGCAGCACAATGTCTTGGGCTGGCCCTGGAATACCATATATTCTGAGGAGGGCAGCAAGACCCCTGGTCATTCCCTTTTTAACGGAACACTCTGGTTGTGCCACCAAGAGACCAAACTTCTGAGCGCAGGAGACTGTTTTCTTTGTAACTGTGAGTACTTACAGTGTTGTGGCACCAGCACCACCACCAAAGGCCCAATTTTTCCTACCACTGTTCAACAATGGCATGTAATTACAATTCTTGATATAATAGTTCATAGCAGGGCATTCCAGCACCCACCAAGAGTAACTGTGAGGGCTTACAGTGTTGTGGTACCACCAACACCTAAGGGCCAAATTTCTGCAGAGTATATACGGCAGACCCCTACTTTCAAACATCCAACTTACAAATGACTCCTACTTGCAAACGGAAGGAGACAACAGGAAGTGAGAGGAAATCTACCCCTAGGAAGGGAAATTCTCTCCTGTAAAAGTTAATATGGAAAAAAGGTGTCTCCTCTCCACTGATGCTTTATCACCAATCCTTGTTTCAATAAAAACCCCAAATTTTCAAAAAACATTTGCCATTGGGACGGAAAGTGAGGTGAAATGTTATGAACAGGTGCACACTGCATAGACAGCAAAACAAATGTTACAGGGGTGATAACCCTTCCCTATGTTTTCCAAAAAGCTTAAAAATTGATTTTTTGGCTGGAGCTACACTTAAAAAATGTACCTGTTCAAAATTACAAACAGATTCTACTTAAGAACAAACCTACAGTCCCTGTCTTGTTTGCACCGCATGTATACTGCTGTTCAGAGTATATAGGGCCTTTTTTTAATTTGGGTTCGGGGTTCCCCTTAATATCCATACAAGACCCAAAGGGGCTGGTAGTGGGCTGGGGGGGGGGGGTGGGGGGTACCCATGCCATTTTTCTCAATGATTTTCATCCATATTGCCGGGACCAGACATTACATTAAAGCCGCAAGCAGTTTTAAATGACTTTTTTTCCTTTAGAAATTTCATTTTGTGCAGGGAGAGTTCTAAACACGGGAAACACGTGGCACTTCACAGGCATACTTTAGACCCCCCCCCCCCCAGGTACGATATTTAAATGAATATTTCACTTTTTTTTTCACTTTAAGCATCATTAAAATCACTGCTCCCGAAAAAACGGCCGTTTTTAAAACTTGTTTTTGCATTGATACATGTCCCCTGGGGCAGGACCCGGGTCCCCAAACCCTTTTTAGGACAATAACTTGCATATTAGCTTTTATAATTAGAATTTTTTTATTTTTGAACGTTCAAGTCCATTGTATTTAATAGGGTTCTAAAGTTCGCGTGAACTTTCGGTCCGTTCGCAGGTTCTGGCGCGAACCGGGGGGGTGTTCGGCTCATCCCTAGTTACCAATAAAATATCCAACCATCAAATGAATTGTACAGAGGTAGTGTTGAGCGAACCCGAACTGTAAAGTTCGGGTCCGTACCGAACTTTAGCTTTTTCCCGAACCCGAACCCGGACTTTGCGCAAAAGTCCGGGTTCGGGTTCGGCAATCTAATTACGCATTTAGAAATGCTTCAGGGGCCAGCCAATCACCTTTTGATTAGCTAGTGTGCCCTTAGAGGCCAACATAGCCATGCCTACTAATGGCATGGCTGTAATTGGTCAGTGCAACATGTGACCCAGCTTCTATATAAGCTAGAGGCACACAGCACACACGTCACTCTGCTTCAGAATAGATAGGGAGAGGATCTTGGCTGCTGCTGTTGCTAATAGGGAGAGATTGTAAAATACATGAGGTAGTCCTGATTCTGCAATCTGAGGGAAAAGATAGAGAGATAGTGTAGTGTAGGGCCAGGTTCCTGTTGGTGCTTTCAGGGAGAGAGAATATTATATAGGAGTCCAGATTCAGAGATTAAAATCAGCGATCTGCATAGGTTTACCTGTTTGTGTTGCAGTGCAGTCTTTTTACACTGCCATGAGCCCAGTGTCAGAGAAAATCTAACTTTTAGGGGAAAAAAAGGCACTTTATTGTGCTCTTTTCCAAAAGACCCATAGGGCAAAAAAAAAAAAAAAATTGCATTTTATTTTGCTCGTTCAAAAAAAGACCCGTTTAGGGCAAAAAAAAAAAAAAAATTTGCACTTTAATGTACGCTTGCAAAAAGAGCCATTCAGGGCCACAAAAAATTGTTTGCAGTGTGTTATACATATGTGGAGGTGTGTGAAATAAACAATTTCTATATAGTTTTCTCCTACTGTGCTATACTAAAAAAACAACATTTTTTTTGATTAGCATTTTCTGCAGTTCTGTAGCTGTGCGATTCAGCGGTTACGTACTGTGGGTGTGTTCTGCTCTCCCAAAAACACCCATTTAGGGCAACATCCTAAATTTGGAAAATATGAGGAGAAGGTCAAAAGGACGTGGTGGCCCCGGTCGTGGTGCTGCTGGTGGAGCTCCTGTTGCAGGGAGAGGACGTGGTGGATCTGTGCCAGATACACGCACAAGTGAAACACCTTCCTCAGGTGAGAGTAGGCGACCGAGCCTGCGGCGGTATTTTGTCGCGCCTAATGAGGCTGTACGAATGTTTAGGCCAGGACAAGTACAGGCGATAGTAGATTGGGTTGCTGACAGTGCCTCGGGTTCCTTCACATTGTCTCCCACCCACTCTTCTGATGAAAGATCAGAGTTGGCACCTGAAACCCATGTCCATCAGTCTTTCACCTCACCCCCTTGCAAATCAGCCAAGCAGTCTGAGCCCCAAATCATGCAGCAGTCTCTTCTGCTTTTCGATGACTCTGTTAGCAGGGTTTCCCAGGGCCATCCACCTAGCCCTGCCCCAGAAGTGGAAGAGATTGAGTGCACCGATGCCCAACCACTTATGTTTCATGATGAGTACATGGGAGGACCATCGCAGTACGTCTCGGATGATGATGAAACACAGGTGCCAACTGCTGCTGCTTTCGCAATTGTGCAGACAGACAAGGAGGGCAGGGGTGAAGACTGGGTGGAAGATGATGTGGAGGACGATGAGGTCCTCGACCCCACATGGAATCAATGTTATGCAGGTGACCAGTGTAGTTTGGAGGAAGAGGCGGTGGTCGCACAGAGCCACCAGCACAGCAGAAGAGGGAGCAGGGTGCAAAAGCGGAGCGTCCGTCCCCTAGACAGTATGTCTGCTACTGCCCAACGCAGCAAGGGACCGAGCACACCAAAGCCAGGTCCAAGGAGTTCCCTAGCGTGGCAGTTTTTCACACAATGTGCTGATGACAAGACATGAGTGGTTTGCAGGCTGTGCAATCAGAGGCTGAAGCGAGGCATAAACGTTCTCAACCTGAGCACAACCTGCATGACCAGGCATCTAAGTGCAAAGCACGAGCTGCAGTGGAGTAGACACCTCAAAAACCAAGAAAGGTCTCTGGCTCCTCCTGCTTCCTCTTCTGCTGCAGTCTCGGCCTCTTCATCCACCTCTGTAGTGACAGTGGCACCTGCCACCCCGCAAACAGAGGATCTGCCAGCAACACTACCACCTGGGTCACCAACCATCTCCACAATGTCCCATGGAAGCATTCAGCTCTCTATCTCCCAAACATTGGAGCGGAAGAGAAAGTACCCCCCTAGCCATCCGCGATCCCTGGCCCTGAATGCCAGCATTTCAAAACTCCTGGCCTTTGAAATGCTGTCATTCCGTATGGTGGAGACGCAGAGTTTTAAAAGCCTGATGGCATTGGCTTTCCCAGAGTACGTCGTGCCCAGCCGCCACTATTTTTCCAGGCGAGCCATCTCTTCCCTGCACAACCAAGTGGGGGACAAAATCAGGTGTGCACTGCGCAACGCCATCTGTGGCAAGGTCCACCTAACTACGGATGCGTGGACCAGTAAGCACGGTCAGGGACGTTATATCTCCCTAACAGCACACTGGGTAAATGCAGTGGCGGCTGGGCCTGAGGCAGATAGCAGTTTGGCGCATGTCCTTCCACCACCGAGGATTGCAGGACGCTTCAGTTTGCCTCCTGTTGCTAACTCCTCCTACTCCGCTTCCTCATCCTCTACCGCCTCCTCATCCGGGCAGCGTAACACCTTCACCACCAACTTCAGCACAGCCAGGGGTAAATGACAGCAGGCAGTTTTAAAACTTTCCTGTTTGGGGGAAAAACCCCACACCGCGCAGGAGTTGTGGAGGGACATGGAACAACAGACCAATGAGTGGTTGCTGTCAGTGAGCCTCAAGCCCGGCCTGGTGGTGTGCGATAATGGGCGAAATCTCGTAGCAGCTCTGGGCCTAGCCGGTTTGACGCACATCCCTTGCCTGGCGCATGTGCTGAACTTGGTGGTCCAGAGGTTCCTTAAAAATTACCCCAATATGCCAGAGCTGCTGCAGAAAGTGCGGGCTGTGTGTGCGCACTTTCGGCGTTCTCACCCTGCTGCTGCTCGCCTGTCAGCGCTGCAGCGTAACTTCGGCCTTCCCGCTCACCGCCTCATATGTGACGTGCCCACAAGGTGGAACTCCACCTTGCACATGCTGGCCAGACTGTGCGAGCAGCAGCAGGCGATAGTGGAGTTTCAGCTGCAGCAATCACGCGTGAGTCGCTCTGCGGAACAGCACCACTTCACCACCAATAACTGGGCCTCCATGCGAGACCTGTGTGCCTTGTTGCGCTGTTTCGAGTACTCCACCAATATGTCCAGTGCCAATGACGCCGTTCTTAGCGTTACTATCCCAGTTCTATGCCTCCTTGAAAAAACGCTTCGGGCGATGATGGAAGAGGATGTGGCACAGGAGGATGAGGAGGAGGAGGAGGAAGCGGGATCATTTCAAAGGCTTTCAGGGCAGTCTTTCACAAGTCGCTACGAGGGTGGGTTCCTGCACCAACAAACGGCAGGTACACAATTGTCCGGCAGAAAGGGCACAGTTCTGGAGGATGACGAGGTGGAGGAGGAGATGGAGGAGGAGGAGGAGGAGGAGGAGCCATTTTCACAGCAGGGTGGCACCCAGACCAGCTTGTGGCCATCACTGGTGCGTGGCTGGGGGGATACAGAGGACACAGTCGATACACCTCCCACAGAGAACAGCTTTTCTTTGCCTCTGGGCAGCCTGGCACACATGAGCGATTACATGCTGCAGTGTTTCCGCAATGACCGCCGAGTTGCCCACATTTTAACTGGTGCTGATTACTGGGTGGCCACCCTGCTGGATCCCCGTTACAAGGACAACGCACCGTCCTTAATTCCCTCACTGGAGCGGGATCGTAAGATGCGCGAGTACAAGCGCACGCTGGTAGACGCGCTGCTGGTGGCATTCCCACCTGACAGTGGGCGTACGGTGGAAGCACAAGGCGAAGGCAGAGGAGGAGGAAGAGGTCGCCAACGCAGCCGGGGCACCGGCAGCACCTCAGAAGGCAGGGTTAGCATGGCTGAAATGTGGAAAAGCTTTGTCAGCACGCCACAACAACCAGCACCACCAGCTGAGATGGAACGTCTTAGCAGGAGGCAGCATTTCACCAACATGGTTGAGCAGTATGTGTCCACAGGCCTACACGTACTGGATGTCGGGTCTGCCCCCTTTAACTTCTGGGTCTCCAAATTGGGCACATGGCCTGAGCTTGCCCTTTATGCCTTGGAGGTGCTGGCCTGCCCTGCAGCCAGTGTATTATCTGAACGTGTATTTAGCACGGCAGGGGGCGTTATCACAGACAAGCGCAGCCGCCTGTCCAGAGCCAATGTGGATAAGCTCACGTTCATTAAAATGAACCAGCATGGATCCCACAGGACTTGTCCGTACCTTGTGCAGAATAGACATGTATACCGGTGTTGTGACAAAAACTGTCTGGCCATCGGATTGTGTCCGGCCCATACTGCAAAGGCGCAGCGCTTGCGCAGTACAGAGGACAAGGAGATTCACAAAATCTCCGAAGATGAACGGCGCCTGCGCAGTGAGTGCAGGTTCAAGCCCCACCATCCAAGTGGACATACGGTAGCACATAGTAACAGGGCCCCTCACGGGCTCGGTTCGATCGCCACGCTTTGGGCACGGCCTCACTTGGCTCGGCTTGAACCACGGATGGTGTGGTCTTCACCTGAACTCACCACGCAGGCGCCGTTCGTCTTGGGAGATTTTCGAAATCCCCTTGTCCTACATACTGAGCAAGCGCAGTACAGGGTGGACACTATTTGACGGGGGACAGAATTCGACACATCACCGGCCTTACCCAGCCATTGTTGTATTTTTGAACCAGTGTTGGCTACCTCGTCCTCCTCCACCGCCGCTTCCACCTACACAGCCACATCCACCGCCACCTCAACCTCCTACTCCATATGGACCTAGTCCTCCTAGGTCAAGATTATAATTTTTATTTTATTTTTTTGTAGCGCACAGATCCTTTCCCCCTTACCTGCCTTTATGTTGTTGGCTCCTCGCAGGAGGGAGAAAGGCACACCGCACTACCAGCCCGTACCCTCCTATATAAAGAGGTTGAGCGGTGTACTTGACGGGCCGTGTCCACAGCCGGAGTCAAAACTCCTCCAGAGGATGATTCTCACCTCTACTGTAGGTAGAGGCAAGTCCTTTAATTCCCAGTAAAGTCAATGTCCACACCAGCTGAAATTACAACTCTTATTCTCTCATGGCAAAATAAACTCTACTCGGATAGAAAAGGTTAGAGCAAAGAAACAGGACAGCTTAAGGTGTGGAGGAGGTCCAGGCACAAACGTAGCACATTTACTTCACTGCTTAGGTTTCTCAAACAGTTTTAGGTGCACGGTCTCTGCCACAGACCTTGAGGTTGGTCTCTGCCACAGACCGGGTGTACAAGGCCCCTGCCACGGACCTGGAGAACTTTGGTCTCTGCCACAGACCAGAGTGTATAAGGCCCCTGCCACGGGCCGGGTGAATAAGGCCTCTGATACAGTCAAGATGACCTTGAGCTTCTCCTTCTACGAACCTAGCCCATATCAAGGGGAAGACATCTCTCCAGGGAGTCAACAGACCCTTCCTTCCCCGTGACTCCCGCATCGGTCCATCAGAATGATCCTCCCTTCCCTGGAACATGGTCCCCTACACGAGGCGGCACCCTAAGACTCCTCGACCCTTAGCGGACTCCAGACAAAGGCTCTGGACTCCAGGCTTTACTCCCGCACCTAGGCCTCCATACCTAGGGCAGCAGGAACTCCAGGATAGTACCTCACCCCGGGCTAAAGGTACCCGAGATGGAACAGGAACACATGCACCCAGGCCAAAGGCACCTGGGCGTGGACCCCACTGGACATCAGCCCCCAGGCCAAAGGTCTGCCCCTTTTATATGCTCTCCCGGCATACACAGCAGGTTCCCCGCCCCGCTGTACTACTGCCAAGAGGGGACACAAAAGGCACAGCACTGTATCGGCGGTTCAACCCTAGCCTACCATGGCAGCGCCACCTGTAGGCCGCAGGGAACTGCACACCAATACTGTCCCCCGAGGACAAAATGGTCCATGAATCCTACAGAATTAGGGTGTTTGAGCCTATTTACCACTCAAACACTTCCCTTAAATTTAGCACCCCGCTACATTTTTATTTCAAAGTATTTTATTTTCCCACTAGCTTATCCATTAAATTGAATAATTTATTCCAGAAAGGGCGTATTCTGGGGCATTCCCACCATATGTGTGGCATCGTGCCGTTGAGTTTCTGAGGTTCTTAATGACTTCCCGTACCTCTTCTGCTGAAAAGGGGGCCTCCAGCATATTTTTTTATTTTTTTATTTTTTTAATGTTATTTTAAGTTATTTCCCTATCCACATTTGTTTGCAGAGCACTTGCCATGCTCTTAACAACATTTTGCTGCCATTTGCAGCCCTCTAGCCCTTTCCATTACTTTTTTAGAGCCTTTTTAGTCCTTAGAAGTCCGGGTCCCCATTGACTTCAATGGGGTTCGGGTTCGGGTCCGGGTTCGGGTTAAAGTTCGGTCCCGAACCCGAACTTTTTTCCGAAGTTCGGCCGAACCCGTCGAACCCGAACATCCAGGTGTCCGCTCAACTCTATACAGAGGCTCTAATGCCGCGTACACACGATCGTTTTTAATGTCATTTTCAAAAACAACGTTTTTCTCTACGTGATTTTTCTTGTTTCCTCTCAAGCCTGTCTTGCATACACACGTTCATTAAAAAAAAACGCTCAAGCAAAGCGCAGTGACGTACAATGCGTACAACGGCACTATAAAGGGGAAGTTCCGTTCGAATGGCGCCACCCTTCATGTTAGTAAAGTTTGTTGAGCGACGATTCGCGCTTTTCAGCCTTGTGCTTTTCAGCCTTGTGCTTTTCAGTCCGTTACAGCGTGACGAATGTGCTATCTCCATTACGAACGCTAGTTTTACCAGAATGAGCGCTCCCGTCTCATACTTGATTCTGAGCATGCGCGTTTTTTTTCCCCTCGTAAAAGCATACACACTACCATTTTTCACGTCGTTAAAAAAAACGACGTGAAAAAATAGAGCAGGTTCTCAATTTTTTTAGGCCATTTTTCACGTCGTTAAAAATGCTCTGGAGCCTACACACGATCGTTTTTAATGCCCAATTTAAAAAATGGCATTTTTAACGTCGTGAAAAACGGTTGTGTGTATACGGCATTATTGTATAGACTTCTCCTGTGTACAGCACCTGTACACAGGAGACGTCTATGCTTCCCTAACATGGCATCAATGGACCATGTTCACAATGGGGAATCTGTTAGATCCAGCTAATGAAGAGCTATTTTGAGCTTCTATGGTGTCTAAACACACCACTTATGCATTTAAGGTTATCAATCACTCACTCACCAATATGCTCTCAAGCCAACTTCAGTTAGTCTAATTGCAATATATGCTAAGATACCCAGACCTCCCTGTACCCAGAGGAGTCTCCCTTTTTTTTTCTTACTACCATTGATGCCTATGGGATTATTTAAGACACCTTTTCCTGAAAGAATCTACCATCGGATGTGTGTGTCACCTTGAGGGCTCCTGTGTCCTCCGGGGTGGGTCACCCTTCTGTCAGGTTCCAGTGACCTTCTTTGTGGCACGGCCCTTTATGTTATGTGACAAAAAATCCATGTGCTCCATCAGATAAAAATATATGCTTGTATATAGCTCCTGAGGAAGCGGATACTACGGATAGAACCACAAAACATGTAGTGCCTCTATACAATTCATTTGATGGTTGGATATTTTATTGGTAACAATAGAAGGTTAAATACGAGTCATTTTTATGATTGTCATAATTAATATACGTCTTATTCTATGAATATGTAAATAAATTTCTCAATTTTTGTGATAAAAATATTTTTATACTTAAACCCTTGACGGATCATCAGTTATACATACGATACCATCAAAGTCCACCTTAGCCTCTTTCCAACTACATATACAGGCGGATTATTGCCCAATTGGCTTATGTATACAAGTCTAACATACCACAGGTAACTTCTGTGTGTAAAAAAAGCTTGGGAGGCTATAGGGAAATGTTTGTAAGGAATGATGAAATTAATAACAACCCAAAATAAAAATGAAATTGAGGGGATTGATTCAGGACTATACACAACAGAACAAAGTTTGATCCACTCTTCTCTTTCTAGCAAAGGAGAAAGAACTTGAAGACTTTGTGGGAAAAATCTAATAAAAATAATTAGGCAAAAGAAAAACAACGTTTTACGAGACATGATGGCCGACACAACACAAATATGCGGCCCCACTGGACTGTTTTTTTTTCTGTGGGGCCACATATTTGCGTTTCTCCATTTGTGCTGCTCCCAGCATAGAGATCGGGGTCTCAACATGAGCCCCATACTAACGATTGGCTTTCACAGTGATGATTCACTATGAGGCCCGCCCCCGTGTTTTCTGTCTCTATGAATGGATGAGAGAGACACGAGAGAGAGAGATACAGAGAGAGAGAGCGAAAGAGATACAGAGAGTGAGAGAGAGAGAGAGAGAGAGAGATACAGAGAGAGAGAGAGAGAGAAAGAGAGAGATACAGAGAGTCATCACCCCAATTCTTCTTTATGGCAGTGAAGTTTGGGGTCCTGTCACCTACCCAGACCAATCCAAATGGGGCCCCAGCCCAACAGAAATATTCCATCTGGAATTCTGCAAGCACCTCCTCCAAGTCCATCGGAGCACCTCCAACAGTGCCTGTCGGTCCGAGTTGGGCAGATTTCCCTTACCTCTCACAGTACAGAAGAGGGCGCTATCATACTGGGACCACCTACAAAACAGCAGTCCCAACTCATTCCACCATAAAGCCTTACTGGACAGTAAGGACCAGTCCAAGCCGTGTGGCCTGCAACAACTCATCAACACCTCATCTATCCCCAACTCTCAACAATGCGGCCTGACAAAATCTCACATAAAAAACATAATGAATGACTCCAAAGAAAAATATGTTGGAGAATGGAGATACGAAATAACAAACTCCAAAAAACTAACTGTTTACCAATCACTGCAGAGAGACTACAAACTGGCCCCGTACCTAGAAGTGCTACAAGACCCCAAAGACAGACAGACAGACAATGAGCCTGTACAGACTGAGCGCCCACAGCCTGGAAATGGAATTAGGACGGCACAGACAGACCTACAAGCCCAGGGAGAGTAGACTGTGCCAGCAATGTGAACAGGGGGTCCCAGAGGATGAGGAACACTTCCTGCTACATTGCCCCAAGTACTCATCAGTGAGGGACACTCATTTCCAGAGACTCTCCACTCTCATTCCCGACTTCAATTCTATGGAAGAGAAGAGGAAACTCCAATTCATACTGGGAGAAGAGGAGCCAATGGTGAAGATAGCTGCCCAATATGTGACTGCGTGTCACAGACTGAGAGGGACATGAGAAACTGAGGACTTAAAAATCCTTTCACAGACTTATGTCCATTCCCCTTTATACTAACCCCCCTCCCCTTCCCCTATACAAACTCAACTGCTTTGGCAATGCTAACATGTATTTGGTCCTGCCAATAAAGCTTATTTGAATTTGAATTTGAGAGAGGGAGGGAGAGATACAGAGAGAGAGAGGGAGAGATACAGAGAGAGAGAGGGAGAGAGATACAGAGAGAGATACACAGAAAGAGAGAGATACAGAGAGAGGGAGGGAGAGATACAGAGAGAGAGAGAGAGAGAGAGAGAGATACAGAGAGAGAGAGATACAGAGAGAGATACACAGAGAGAGATAGAGAAAGAGAGAGATACATAGATGGAGCGATACAGAGAGAGAGAGAGGGTGAGATACAGAGGAGAGAGAGAGAGAGAGATACAGAGAGAGAGAGAGATACAGAGAAAGAGAGAGATACAGATAAAGAGAGATACAGAGAGAGAGAGAGAGGGGAGATACACAGAGAGAGAGAGAGAGAGAGATACAGAGAGATATACAGAGAGAGAGAGAGAGAGAGAAATACAGAGAGAGAGAGAGAGGCAGAGAGAGAGACAGTCAGAGGCAGACAGAGACACAGGGACACAGAGAGAGAGAGAGACCAGGGTCTAAACATGAGCCCCATACTAACGATTGGCTATCACAGTGATGAGTCACTATGAGGCCCGCCCCTCGTGTTTTCTGTCTCTATGAATGGATGAGAGAGAGAGATACAGAGAGAGAGAGGTACATAGAGAGAGAGAGAGAGATACAGAGAGAGAGAGAGAGAGAGATAGAGAGAGCGAGAGAGATACAGAGAGAGAGAGAGAGAGATACACATAGAGAGAGAGAGAGAGATACATAGATGGAGAGATACAGAGAGAGAGAGAGAGAGGGTGAGATACAGAGGAGAGAGAGAGAGAGATACAGAGAGAGGGAGAGATACAGAGAGAGAGGGATACAGATAAAGAGAGATACACAGAGAGAGAGAGGGGGGAGATACAGAGAGAGAGAGAGAGAGAGAGAGATACAGAGAGATATACAGAGAGAGAGAGAGAGATACAGAGAGAGAGAGAGAGAAATACACAGAGAGAGAGAGACAGTCAGAGGCAGACAGAGACACAGGGACACAGAGAGAGAGAGAGACCGGGGTCTAAACATGAGCCCCATACTAACGATTGGCTATCACAGTGATGAGTCACTATGAGGCCCGCCCCCCGTGTTTTCTGTCTCTATGAATGGATGAGAGAGATAGATGCAGAGAGAGAGAGAGAGAGAGGTACATAGATAGAGAGAGAGATACAGAGAGAAAGAGGTACAGAGAGAGAGAGAGAGAGATTGAGATGCAGAGAGAGAGAGAGAAAGAGAGAGAGAGACACACAGGGACACAGAGAGAGAGAGAGACCGGGGTCTAAACATGAGCCCCATACCAACGATTGGCTATCACAGTGGTGAGTCACTATGAGGCCCGCCCCCCTTGTTTTCTGTCTCTATGAATGGATGAGAGAGACATGAGAGAGAGGTACATAGAGAGAGGGGAGATATACAGAGAGAGAGGGGGAGAGATACAGAGAGAGAGAGAGAGATACAGAGAGAGAGAGAGAGATACAGACATAGAGAGAGATACACAGAGAGAGAGAGAGAGATACAGTGAGAGAGAGAGAGAGAGAGAGGGAGAGAGACAGAGAGAGAGAGAGAGAGAGACAGAGAGAGAGAGAGAGAGACAGTCAGAGACAGACAGACACATAGACAGAGAGAGAGAGAGAGAGAGAAAAAGTGTGTCTAGAGAAAAAAAAAACACACACAAAAAAAAAGAAAAAAATACCTAGAAGGGCTCATGCACACTGGACGTTGTTACAGCTGCCATTTTTGGCTTTAGATTTTTTTTCTACAGTCAATAAAAACTCTCCAGCATGTTATCCTATGTGTCCATGCACATGTAGCGACCTCACCTCTCACTCCCTCTTTCTCTTCTCAGTCGATGGCTCTAGTCTAGGGGACTAGGGAGGAGAGTGTGGCGCACCACCAGCTCGTATCCTCTTATGTGCAGAGGTGTGAGATATTGCTTTTTTACTTTCGGGCCTGTGTCCCTGTCCAGAGCCAAAACTTCCCTCGAGGAAGATTCCCACCCTCCACACAGGGTGAGGTAGGACCCTTTTTGCTCCCAGAAAGTCAAGTTCCACACCACTGAAAGTCCAACACTTATTTATTCTTCAGAGCAATAAATAGTCCTTTAAGAGCGACTGGTCAGACATAGAACAGTTCAGACAAAGTGGGAAGGAGGTCCAGGAACAAACTTGAACTTGGTTTCTCTCCTTTTCCGTTATAGCGCAAACAGGCTTGGCACACAGTCGCTGCACCGACCGTGAGGGGGTTCCTGCCACAGACCAGATGAATAAGGCCTCTGCCACAGACCTGGTTGTTGGGTCTCTGCCACCGACCTAATTCACGATGGGCCCCTGCCACAGACCATGAGAATGTGGACTATCTTCTATAAGCAATGGCCCCTGTCAGGGAAAGGACATCCATCCGGACAGTTACCAGAGGCCCCCGCCGTCACCAGCAAATGCTGCACTGGGTCTTCGAGAAGGGTCACCTCCCTGGCCTCTCCATCCCAGATTCGGGCGTACACACGGGGGACACCCTAGGAGCCCTCGATCCCTTGCGGGACCCAGTCAAAGGTACTGGGCCCCAGGCCTCCAGAGAGTACCTCACCCCAGACCGAAGGTGTCTGGGGTGGAACCGCAACTCCGGCCCCGGGCCTAGGGCACCCGCAGACCACCATCACTCACCCCCAGGCTGAAGGTGCCTTGGAGTGGACCCCGAGAGGAAGATGTCTGCCCCCTTTATACCCTCGCCCAGCATGCACAGCAGGTTCCCCGCCCCGCTGTACTACTGCCGCGAGAGGACACAAAGGGCGCAGCCCTCCAATGGCGGTTCAACCCCGGCCTATGGCAACAGCGCCACCTATAGGCCGCAGGGAACTGCACACCATTGATATCCTCCACTGGCATAAATTGGTCCAGGAATCCTAACAATTGTTGCATCTGAGCCTGGTACCACTCAGGTGCCTCCCCTAAATATGACCACCCGCTACACATCCCCCCCAGTGATTTGACACTGGTCCCCAGTGTCTGAAACCAATTCATGCCCCCCTCTAAAGCAGAGTCAGCATAAATTCAATCCAGAGACAAACTAACAAAAAAATAAATAAAAAAAAATACAATTTACAACAACAGACAAAACATGCACAGGTATAAACATTCAAAGGCATAACAGCATAATTTTTTTCAAAATTATATTTTCCCCCCTCCCACATCACTGACTAAGATCTGCCCCATTCTCAGCGGACTTGATTGACGTTCTCCTGCAGAGGGGGAAAAAAACACATTATCTGACACAATATGTGATTTGGAATGAACAGGCTCCCCCTAGAGGAAACCCCTTCCTTCCAACAGTAATGTGTGGTGTGTGTGGCAATCGTTGTGCAACACCCCCACCTGGTGGTAGTGTCGCGGTCAAAACACTTGTTTCTTTTTTTTTTTTTTTTCATCCAGAAATCCCTTTCTCTGTACTGTGGCCCTGTCTCAACTACACCCCAAAGTCTCAGTATCCTTGCGGTGGAGAAAGAAAAAGGAGAACAACAAAACATAACTGCTCCCAATTCTTCCAAAAGTAGGCCACCCTTTGCGGGTTAAAGAGTCCCTGAGTTTCGGCAAAGGCACTCCGGAATGTTCAGCAACAAAAACACAGGAGTCTATTCTCCTACAAATAAAACCTTGGCTGCGGCAGTACCAGGGGTTTCAAATACCTGTCGAAAGTCTCCATGTGATATTCCACATCATCCCCCTCCCTCCGACAAATAAGCACCCGGTCAGCATGGATGTGCCGACCCAACATCCACTCTGCCTTGCAGTCTTTGAACCTTTTCGAGGCTGCAGGGGAACAGGAGAGGTACCTGCGAGCGTGGGGCACCTTGATATGTGTCCAAATGAAGTCATCATACCATCGCTGTCTGCAGGCCTCCACTTCATATAAAAGTTCCTTGGACAAATATGGGTACGCCCACCCATATTCATTGGCAACTTTCTGACCGAAAAGTCTCTGCAAACGGGAAAGGAGTGGCATTGTAGCATGGTCTCCTTCAACAGGCAGCACTATAGAATCCGGGTGCCGGGGCACTTTCACCACCTGTAGATTGGGCATAGGAGCCCGCAATGACACTCGCTTCACCCCAGCAATGGGCGCAGGCGACTCCGGGGGTGGAGAGGCATGCAGGGGACCAGATCCCTCCTCAGGCACCGGGGCCTCCACCCGGGGTATACTATCCCCAGTGGACATGGGTGGGTCCCTCTTCACATGGGACGAGGATAGGGGTATCTTGTCCCAGCCCTTCTGAGCAAAAAGATCATCTATTAGACCGTTGTCTCCTGCATCGGAGATCGACTCCAGGTCGGAGGTGTCATACTCCTCTGCGAACCAGTAACTCCGTGTAGACGTGGAGTCACCCCCTTGGACAGATTCCAGGGCCTATGGATCCCCGACACCTCCAACCACACACCAGGTCCCGTCCCTCGGCTTACCTCGGCCTTTACTTGAGCTGGGATGTCCGGGGCTCTTCCTTCCGGATCCATCCAGGCCAGGCAAGCGCTGGGGTGTGACTCTCCCACAGCCGCAGGAAGCCTTAACCAAACCGACTCTCCTCTTTGGTGGTGGAAGCAGGGATTCCGTGGTGACCGAAGCAGCATCTTCGGGTTTCTCAATCTCAGTCTCAATCTCAACCGGGGCTTCCTCCAGAGCCCGGTCAGTGCGCGTAGGGATGGCTGTACAAGCTCTGACTTCTCCTTCAAGAGTGGTGGCGCCCGTGATACAGTTGAGGTGGAAGGCCCGAGGCCTTTCTGTGGGTTGCTCCACCTCAAAAATTAACTCTCTACAGGCCTCGCATCACCTGAATGGCTTCAGATGGACCACCAGTCCCGAGCAGCCGAGACAAATCACACCTTGGGCCTCAACGTCCTTATACACGTACAGGGCGAATCGCCCCCGGGGCTTGAGCCTAATCCCCGTATCTGTCAGCGGAGTAGCAAACAAAGTCATCCTCGTGGCTGTGGAAGTAGGAACCCACGAGGCAGTAGTGAACGTGCTGACCGCTTGCTGCTCCATCGCGCACTGACTATCTCGTGCCAAAGTCCCCACGTGCAACACTTCACATGGCCAGACTCCTCCCATTTTCTGCACCTGTTCGCAGGCTTCTGTTGCGTCACGCCCACGAACTGCGCAGCCAGGGTGTGCCTCGTGGCGCGTTGGCCAATATGGCCGACCTCCTCTGGGCAGCAAAGTTCAAACTCTGAAGGTCTCAGCTCCATCAACACAGACACAGATCCCGGACCCAGAGCCCCCACGTGTAGCGACCTCACATCTCACTCCCTCTTTCTCTTCTCGGTCGATGGCTCTCGTCTAGGGGACCAGGGAGGAGAGTGTGGTGCACCACCAGCTCGTATCCTCTTATGTGCAGAGGTGTGAGCTATTGCTTTTTTACCTTCGGACCTGTGTCCCTGTCCAGAGCCAAAACTTCCTTCGAGGATGACTCCCACCCTCCACGCAGGGGGAGGTAGGACCCTTTTTGCTCCCAGAAAGTCAAGTTCCACACCACTGAAAGTCCAACACTTATTTATTCTTCAGAGCAATAAATAGTCCTTTGAGAGCGACTGGTCAGACAAGTGGGAAGGAGGTCCAGGCACAAAGTTGAACTTGGTTTCTCTCCTGTTCCGTTATAGCGCGAACAGGCTTGGCGCACAGTCGCTGCACCAACCGTGAGGGGGTCCCTGCCACAGACTAGATGAATAAGGCCTCTGCCACAGACCTGGTTGTTGGGTCTCTGCCACCGACCTAATTCACGATGGGTCCCTCCCACAGACCATGAGAACGTGGACTACCTTCTATAAGCAATGGCCCCTGTCAGGGAAAGGACATCCATCCGGACAGTTACCAGAGGCCCTGCCATCACCAGCAAATGCTGCACTGGGTCTTCGGAAGGGTCACCTCCCTGGCCTCCTCATCCCAGATTCGGGCGTCCCCCCGGGGGACACCCTAGGAGCCCTCGATCCCTTGCGGGACCCAGTCGAAGGTACTGGGCCGCAGGCCTCAAGAGAGTACCTCACCCCAGACCGAAGGTGTCTGGGGTGGAACCGCAACTCTGTCCCCGGGCCTAGGGCACCCGGAGACCACCATCATTCACCCCCAGGCTGAAGGTGCCTGGGAGTGGACCCCGAGCGGAAGATGTCTGCCCTCTTTATACCCTCTCCCAGCATGCACAGCAGGTTCCCCGCCCCGCTGTACTACTGTCGCGAGAGGACACAAAGGGCGCAGCCCTCCAATGGCGGTTCAACCCCGGCCTATGGCAACAGCGCCACCTATAGGCCACAGGGAACTGGACACCATTGATATCCTCCACTGGCATAAATTGGTCCAGGAATCCTAACAATTGTTGCATCTGAGCCTGGTACCACTCAGATGCCTCCCCTAAATATGACCACCCGCTTACACACACATAGACTGTTATCAGCTGTTTTAGCTGGGGCATTTTTTGGCTGTAAAAAAACCCCCAAAACTAGTGGGTTCTGAGAGGAGTTTTTCAGCTGTTTTCAAAAAACGCCTAAACACGTCAATAAACGCTCAAAAATGCAGCTCGCCAGCATTTTCAAATGTTTTTGATCCATTGAAAAAAAAAAAAAAACGCTAACGCTGAAAAACGCAAAAAAACGCAAAAATGTTGAAAAATTCACTGCAAAGCTACTGGCGTTTTTAGAACGTTATTATAACGTCCATTGTGCATGAGGCCGAAAGGTCAATCAGTGTCAGTGTGTTTTAGGTAGAATAAAATAATAAAATAAAAATGTGCATTATTGTTTCTGGGCTGTACTACGGGTACAAACAAGTGACATACACATGTGTGGTATCGCTGCAGGAGCAGGAGCAGGAGATATCCATTACCATCAAATAAAAGCCCCATTTGTCCGGAAAAAAACCAAGGTACAATCCACCTGGATGAACAAAGCAGTTTTGATGATATGTACGTATAGCGCTTACCACCCTCTCCTCCTTGTCTTTCGGCTCCTCACAGGAGGAAAGGGCACACCCAGCTCTATATGCCCGTACCCTCCTGTGTGAGGAGGTTGAGCGGTGTTGTGATGGGTCTCCGCAGCCAGATACTCCCTCCGAATGGTTCTTATCTCTATAGCTAATAAAGACAAGTCTCTATTTCCCCCAATGACTTCAATGTCCACACCAGCTTTACCTCCAACGTAGAGTTTATTTCTTTTAAACGACAGTCTCTGATAGAAAAGGTTGGAGAAAGAACAGGACAGCATAAGGTGTGGGAGAGGTCCAGGCACAAACGTAATACACTTCACTGCTCGGCTTCTCAAGCAGACTTAGTCCATTTGGATAGTCTCCCTAGATAGGGACTAGCAGCCAAAATGGTACTCAAACTGTTCACCCAATCACTATTCAAACTGGCACACGGGTCTCTGCCACAGACCTGGTGAACTTGGTCTCTGCCACAGACCTGGTGAACTTGGTTTCTTTAAAGCTTGATCTTTTTGTAAGGAGAAGACATCCCTCCAGGGAGTTACCGGGCCCCTTCCTTCACTGTGACTTCTCGCCAGTTCCTCGGAAACGGTCCTCCCCCGGCCTCCTCGTCTAAGATGCAGGTCCCCTCACAAGGCGGCACCCCGAGATTCCTCAATCCTTGACGGGCCCCAGCCAAAGATGCTGGACCCAAGGCCTTTAGTTACAGCCCCAGGACTAAAGGTGCCTGGGACTGATTCACCGACCTCCGCCCCTGGGCCAAAGGTGCCCAAGGAGGACAGGAACACACACTCCCTGGGAGTAGGACTCCCGATGACGAACGAACCCTGAACAGGCAGCGTCTGCCCCTTTTATATCCTCTCCCAGCATACACAGCAGGCCGACCACTCCCACTGTATGGTTGCCGAGAGGGGACACACAAGGCACAGCACTGTATCAGCAGTTCAACCCTGGCCCACTATGGCAGCGCCACCTGCAGGCCACAGGGAACAGTATACCGATACTCTTCCTGCAGATAAAAATGGTTGATAATGTCCTGACAATTTAGGTGTTTGAGCATAACTACCACTCAAACACTACCCCTAAATTGAGGACCCCGCTACATATGGTTTTACTAACACATGTCAAAGTTGCAAAATTGGGATTAGGTATTAAAGGAGTTGTAAAGGCAGAAGGTTTTTTTTTATCTTAATGCATTCTATGCATTAAGATATAAAAAAAAAACTTGTGTGTAGCAGCCCCTCCAGCACCCTCCTAATTACTTACCTGAGCCCTTTCTCTCTGCAGCGATGTCCATGAGTGTCTTAGCTGTCCCAGACACTCCTCCTGATTGGCTGAGACACAACAGTGACGCCATTGGCTTCCGCGGCTGTCAATCAAAACCAGTCAGCCAATGAGGAGAGAGAGAGGGGGCGGGACCAGGTCGGGGCTCCGTGTCTGAATGGGTACACGGAGCTCTAACTCAGCTCGGGTGCCACCTGTAGCAATTTGCTGGCTAAGGGGGCACTCACCAGAGGGAGGGTTCAGGAGAGCAGAAGAGGAACCCGAGAAGAGGAGGATCTGGGCTGATCTGTGCAAATCCAACTGCATAGAGGAGGTAAGTATCATATGTTTGTTATTTAAAAATAAATAAAAAAAGAGCCTTTACGATCACTTTAAGATTTGTTTTACTCTTAGGCGCAAAGGAGTTAATTAGGGTTTTGCTTAAAAATGGCATAAGATAGGGATGGCATAAATAATGGCACAAAGAAAAAATTACCAATATTCTAAATAGCATAGGGAAGGAAATTATAGAGAAATAGGAAGTCAATCTAATTCTTCTGCCTCTTCTTTTCATTTACAGATTGAATGCGTCAAAAAATCGTCACGTAAAAACAAACTTGCAGTTGCAAGCACCAAGCAGTGAGCTTAGTCTTTGTGAGTGACTCCATTTGCAGGAAGGGAAGGGATTCCTCCGCTCTCCAAGGCGTCCCTATCATTGGCTTCTTCCCGCTTCTATTCCTCACATTTTTAGGATTACATTTTTTATTTTATTTTTTAACCCTTCACAAGCACAACGCCCGCCATGCCGAAGAAAAAGGTGAACGCTGCTGAGGCTGGAGATGCCAAGAATGAACCCAAGAGGAGGTCGGCACGGTTGTCAGCTAAACCCGCTCCTCCAAAGGCTGAACCACAGCCAAAAAAGGAAAAGGCTGCAGTAAAGGAGAAGTCTGAAGACAAAAAGGTAAAGGGAAAGAAGGGCGCTAAAGGCAAACAGACTGAAGAGGCTAACAAAGACGAGACTAAAGAGGACATGCCATCTGAAAACCGAGAGACAAAGGACGATGAGGCCACAGCATCCGACAAGGATGAAAAGGAATCGAAGTCTGAATAACCTACATCTTGTTCCAAGTCTTTTATCAGTGGTTCCTGTACCTCCCTTGTTCTATTCAGAGGAATATTTTTATCAACTATTTTGTAAATGCAAGTTTTTTAGTAGTTTATGTAGCGACCTCACCCCATCTCTTTCTTCTAGGGGTATCACACACGACAGGGTGAGATGCGCTACGGCCCATGTCCTCCCCATAGCTGTGGGTGAGGTGAAGGCCAGTACAAGATATTTCCTCGGGCCTGTGTGTTTCTGTCAAGGATTAAGTCCTGCTGTGCCCACACTTCCCTTTGCTCCCATTAACCAGAGTTCCACACACTGATCACAGTCCAACTCTTGTTTTATTGCATAGCTCACAATAAACAGTGCTTCAGTAGCCAACTGGTTGGGACTCAATAACAGTTTGATACGGGGAATGAGCAGGTCGAGGCACTATCCTGATTGTCAGCTAAACCACTGTGGTTTCACCAGCGGTTACTATAGCCTTGGCTAGAGAGAACTTAGAACTTGAGAGTCTCTACCAGCGACTCAAGAGAACGTAGACAGGAGTACCTTCGTTGCGTTGTGGCCCCTGTCAGGGGAAGATGTCCCTCCAAGGGAGTTACCAGAGGCCCATCCGTCACTGGGTTGATGCTGCTCCAGACTCTCCAAATGTGTAACCTCCCCGGCCTCCTCACCTCAGACATAGGCCCCATCCACTTCAGGGACCCTCTGACTTCTCCACCCTCGCGGGACCCAGTCAAAGTCACTGGGCCCCAGGCCTCCGACCTAGTACCTCACCCCAGGCTAAAGGCGCCTGGGATGGACTCCAACTCCGTTCCAGCCAGGCCTAGGGCGCCTGGGCCGGAACTCCAAACCGCCCGCACCCAGGCCTAAGGTGCCTGGGCGCGTGAAGGAGAAGATCCAGAAGACCTCGTGGTTAGGGCGTCTCCCCTTTTATACCCTCCCTTGACGCCACGGCAGGTTCCCCGCCCTTGCCGTACCATCTCCGGGAAGGGACAAAAAGGACAGCACTGCAGCAGCAATTCTACCTTGAACCTGCGGGCACAGCGCCA
This sequence comes from Rana muscosa, assembly GCA_029206835.1. Taxonomy (NCBI): domain Eukaryota; kingdom Metazoa; phylum Chordata; class Amphibia; order Anura; family Ranidae; genus Rana; species Rana muscosa. The sequence goes on from CM055125.1 coordinate 59,152,718, forward strand.
CCCACAGGCTAAGGAGAATAATACACCACCCAGTCCTCCACGAACACAAATGGTCCAAAACCCTCTCATGATTTACACACCTGGGTCATACTATTACCCAGGTGCATCCCAACTAAATTTAAAGACCCCGCTACATTTAATTCTAGAAAACACATTTTTAAAATAGGAGGGAATCCTACCATGTCTTTTTGTTCCAAAATTGTTTTTATTTTTTAATACACGCTTGGATGGAAAGCCCATTTCTTTTAAAAAGATGTTATCAAGTGTGAGAAGTAATTACTGTGGAGCACTTAAAGGTTAATTCCATGGCTGTGTTGTGATGAGATGGTTCAAAGTAATTTCACCTAATTTTGACTTTGATCTTGCTTGCAGGCCAAGTCAGAAGGCAAAGCCTGGATTTTGGTCTGATTCACAGTTTTCAAAGGAGTTTTTTTTTTTTTAAATGTCTTAACAGTTAAATTGTTCTCTGTACCCATACTGTCTTGCGTACAATTTTTACATCTAATAAAACTGCCCAGGTGACGGATTTCCCTCTGAAAAATTGTGTACTTATCTGTGATGTTACCATTTTTTCCTATTTGTTTTCTTTTTTTGGGGTAGTGGTATTTTATTTTCAGTATCTGTGTAAAAGTGCTGTGAATCTTTTTGGAAAAGTTTGTGTGTAGTGAGTGTGATGTACTGGGAAGCTTAAAAAAATAAAAGTGGTTAAAAAAATGTCAACCACTTCACTCCCAGGGCGGCTGCATTTAATTTTTTTCGTTTGATATCTATCCCATCATCTCATTTTTACAGACAATGGGTTAAGCTAACGGCATCAGAGATACTGGTACAAAGGGTGCTTTGTGTTTTAAATTAAAAAAAATTATGAAAAATGCCAACTTGTCCTTTAAACTTCAAGTTGGGGAAGCCGCTAGGGTTTGTTTGGTTTCTGACTTTAATTTTGACTACATGTTTTGATTCCTAGATTTCCAATCTACTAGAGTTTAAGGAAAAACAATGTACAGATTGTTCATAGTGTCTGTGTACTGATCACCAAACCAATAAAACCTGGTTGAAAGAAGTTAAGTAAAAAACAACAAAAAAAAAAACTTGCAGTCTGAAAGCAGGTGGCAACCTGGAGCCATAGTTGGTGCAGATGCCTCCCACACAAACTATCTAGACATGATTCATTGGTCTTCACGTGCACCAACAACAGAAAAAAAAAAGTTCTAAGACTAGGACAAATTTTTGTCGGTCTCAGACAGACGATACATTTGAGCTAATAAAAATCTACACGTATCTGCTTGTAAACTGACTTTTAAATGTATTTATGACAAGACGCAGTCACAAAGCAAATTAATAATTGCAGACCAATTTATAGTGTAGCGCCCTGCCGCTGTTGGGTAGGCGCTATGTGTTAAATTTAGTTGTCTAAGCTGTAGTTCAGCTCAGAAAGAATTATGCTAAATTGCTGGCTTTGTTTCAGTTTAGCTGGTTGCACGTTTTCCACTTGACAGTAGGTGTCGCAGTCACCACAGGTCAAGGTTGGAAATGCAACAGGCTAGGTGTATTGGGTATTCCTTTCCCAGAGGTGGCTCAGGGGGCGTGGTCAACCCGCTGTGCATTCTGGGAGGGTGTACTTAAGAGACAGAGGCCGCTCTATTGGGGTTCATTGCCGGAACATCGGCCGTTCGATCGTTTCGACGAAGAACGAACTTTATGGTCTGTTCGCGCTAAATTCGTGTTGCGCGACACGGCCCATAATTCACTGCGGCATTGCAGTGCATTGCTGGCTGATGATTGGCCAAGCATGCACTATGACCCGCATGCTTGGCCAATCACAGCGCGGAAAAAACGGAGAGCCGTAATTGGCCAAAGCCAGGATGGCTTTGGCCAATTATGGCTCAGGGGGTTTAGTACACGCCACACACTATATAAGGCCGCCTGGAAGTCGGCCTTGTGTAGTGTGTGTTGGCGTTTGTGAAAAGCCTCGTACACACGGCCGAGAATCTCGTCAGGAAAAAACTCGTTGTTTTTCTTGATGAGATTCTTGGACAAGAAACTTGTCCCGGCCGAGTGTACACACGCTCGATTCAAAGAACCTGCGGTTCTTTGAATGGAGCGAACGCGGTGACGTAATCGATAACGACGAGCGTGCGCTCGTCACATTCGATGCCCGTCGCCGCCATCTTGCTACACCCTACCTATGTCTAGGAAGCTACCGCACATGGGTCAAAGTCATTTCGAGCATGCGCGGGTTTCCACAGCGACAGGTAAGTGTACACACACACACTTTTCTCGTTGAGAAACATGCTGACGAGGATCTCGACGAGAAAATGGAGAATCCTGACGAGAAAATAGAGAGCAGGTTCTCTATTTTTCTTGTCGAGATTCTTGTCGGTTTTCTTGACGAGAAACCTGATAGCCGCTTACAAACGACCGATTTACTCGGCAAGAAAGCTCTGCCAGCAAGTTTCTTGTCGTTTTTTGACGAGAAACTCGGTCGTGTGTACGAGGCTAAAGAGGCAGTTTCAGAGAGATAGACAGTGTTATTTATATTGAGTTAGATAGAGCAGGCGAGTCAGTTAGCTGCTGTTACAGTGTGTAGAGGATATATATGCATCCTAGGTGTTGTATGTATATTTATACACTGTATTGAGTTTAGATAGATCCGTTCCTGTTAGTCTCTATACTGTGACAGGCAGGCAGGTGATTGTGCTAGCTGCAGACAGTCAGGCCCCTTTCACACTGGGGCGGTTTGCAGGCACTATTGTGCTAAAAATAGCGCCTGCAAACCGAGCCTAAACAGCAGCTGCTGTCTCTCCAATGTGAAAGCCTGAGGGCTTTCACACTGGAGCGGTGCGCTAACAGGACGTGAAAAAAAGTCCTGCTAGCCGTATCTTTGGAGCGGTGAGAGGAGCGGTGTGTTTACCGCTCCTACACCACTCCTTCCCATTGAAAGCAATGGGAAACCGCGGTAATACCGCCGGCAATGCGCCTCTACAGAGGCGCATTGCCGGCGGTATTAACCCTTTTTCGGCCGCTAGTGGCCGAATACCTCCGCAATTCCGACGGTATAGTGCCGCTAAAAATAGCGGCGCTATACCGCCACCGCACCCACGGCGCTATACCGTCAGAATTATGGAGGTATTCAGCCGCTAGCAGTGCGGTTTTAACCCCCGCTAGCAGCCGAAAAAGGGTTAATACCGGCGGCAATGTGCCTCTGTAGAGGCGCATTTCCGGTGGTATTACCGCGGTTTCCCATTGCTTTCAATGGGAAGGAGCGGTGTAGGAGCGGTAAACACACCGCTCCTCTCACCGCTCCAAAGATGCGGCTAGCAGGACTTTTTTCACATCCTGTTAGCGCACCGCTCCAGTGTGAAAGCCCTCGGGCTTTCACATTGGCGAGACAGCAGCCGCTGTTTAGGCTCGGTTTTCAGGCGCTATTTTTAGTACAATAGCGCCTGCAAACCGCCCCAGTGTGAAAGGGGCCTTAGTGTACTACTGTGTCCTTTGTATAGCGATCACCTAAAGCTCACCTGGATACAGTTATTCTCTATACTGTGACAGGCACCCCGGTGATTGTGCTAGCTGCAGACAGTCAGTGTTTCACTTAGTGTACTACTGTGTGCTTTGCATAGCATTCACCTAAAGCCTAAATTTTTGATGCAATACTTTGCAACAGGGCTCATTGCTGCGCTCTAAGTACAGTATCTGTGAGGGGTTGCAGTGTTGTGGAACCAGCACCAGTGCCTAAGGCCCAATTTTTCAGACCCTGTTCAACAGGGGCATGCAATTACAATTCTTGATCTAATAATTCACAGCAGTGCCCATTCATGCGCCCACCAAGAGTAACTGTGAGGGCTTACAGTGTTGTGGCACCTGCACCACCACCAAAGGCCCAATTTTTCCTACCACTGTTCAACAATGGCATGTAAATACAATTCCTGATATAATAGTTGACAGCAGGGCGTTCCAGCGCCCACCAAGAGTAACTGTGAGGGCTTACAGTGTTGTGGCAACACCAACACCTAAGGGGCAAATTTCTGCAGACTATATATGGCAGGCCCCTACTTTCAAACATCCAACTTACAAACGACTCCTACTTGCAAACGGAAGGAGACAACAGGAAGTGAGAGAAAATCTACCCCTAGGAAGGCAAATTCTCTCCTGTAAGAGTTAATATGTGAAAAAGGTGTCTCTACTGATGCTTTATCACCAATCCTTGTTTCAATAAAAAAAACAAATTTTCCAAAAACATTTGTCATTGGGATGGAAAGTGAGGTGAAATGTTCTGAACAGGTGCACAGACAGCAAAACAAATGTTACAGGGGTGATAACCCTTCCCTATGTTCTCCAAAAAGCTTAAAAATAGATTTTTTGGCTGGAGCTACACTTAAAAAATGTACCTGTTCCAAATTACAAACAGATTGTACTTAAGAACAAACCTACAGTCCGTGTCTTTTTTGCACGCTGAAGCGCACGCTGATGTGCAGCTTCCTGGTTGTTCCTGCATCACAGAGAAATTTACATCACGCACGGTTCTGATGTCCAGACATCCCCTGCTGACACTGCAGACCTGCCTCCAGCCATCTTCTCATCTGGGACCCACATCTTCCCTGAGGACCGCCTTAGATGACACCGGACCACCATCACTTTATATATGCCTGATTTTTTCCTGCATCTTGTGAGTAGCCATTTGGCTGTCTTTTATTAAATTTGCCATTAAAGCTGTTATACTGCACTTAGTTTGGCGCACCTTCCTTTCCTTATCGTGTCTTACAGAGCCTGCTTCTGCTTATGGTAGCTGCCGCTGGTGCTTGCATTACTTATTGAAACTCACTGACATATGGATTTCATGCTCTGCCAGAACCTTTTTTTGCGCCATTTTTTCTTTTTTAATACTGCTGTTCAGAGTATATAGGGATTTTTTTTATTTTGGGTGCGGGGTTCCCGTTAATATCCATACAAGACCCAAAGGGGCTGGTAATGGGCTGGGGTAGGGGTGGTTAATGGGGTAGCCATGCCATTTTTCTCAATGATTTTCATCCATATTGCCGGGACCAGACATTACATTAAAGCCGCAAGCAGTTTTAAATGGCTTTTTTTACCTTTAGAAATGTCATTTTGTGCAGGGACAGTTCTAAACAAGGGAAACACGTGCCACTTCACCGGCATACTTTAGACACCCCCCAGGTATGATATTTAAAGGAATATTTCACTTTTTTTTTTCACTTTATGCATCATTAAATTTACTGCTCCCGAAAAAACAACCGTTTTTTTCCTGTCCCCTCGGGCAGGACCCGGGTCCCCAAACCCTTTTTAGGACAATAACATGCATATTAGGCGTTATAATTAGCACTTTAGATTTCGAACGTTCGCGTCCATTGTATTTAATAGGGTTCTAAAGTTCGTGCGAACGTTCCGTCCATTCGAAGGTTCTGGTGCGAACCGAACGGGGGGGTGTTCGGCTCATCCCTAATCCTGACCTGAGGGCCCTCCTGGCCTCAGGGATGTGTGAGCCATTTTCGGCCTCTGGGCCTTCTGGCCCGAGGCTCTGCAACTGAGAGGTAGGTCCAGAAGTTGCTGGGGCCTACTAGTCCAGAGATGGTCCTACGCGGTCTTGACTGCGGGACAAAGCGCAACAATTGGGGACTCAATTTAAGGATGCATCCTGGCCAGTTTGCCTCACGGTGCTGCCCGCTGGCTGAAAGATTCTGGCACCGTGAGCTGTGTACTTTTGAAGGAACTTTTGCAAAGTGTCAGTGTGGTTACACGATCTTGTGGCGGAAGATTGTGGAACGACTAGATGGCATTCATCAAGTCTGTGGCAGAGACTTTAAACGATCTTCGCACCGGTTGCTAGGGCAGTGAGGGTAGACCTATCCGGTGGTTGCTGAATCCAGCGTGGAACTGATTTGTCCTCTGGATTTAGGATTGTGCCCGTGATCCGCAAAGCAAGGTACCTGAACCTCCCCTATCCCTCTGTCCCTCTGTTGGAACTGTTATAATAAAACTCTTGAAGAAAAAGAAACCAAGTGTTGGTGTGGACATTAATAAAAGCTCTCCAAGAGGAACCCCTAAGACGAGTGTGGTGAACAGAAAGGTAACGGCAGGCCCAAATCTTAAACCAGCGGTCCCTTCGGGGGTATTGCTACAATAGGATTTACCATGGCAGAGTTTCAGGTTTTTAAATACCTTATCCAATTAGAGGAAAATGATTGATGCAATTGCACCTAAATGAGTATAGATGAGGGAAGAGAGGTTTGACGGGAAGAGACATAGGCGTGCGCATGGGGTGTGCCAGGGCACACCCTAATCACCCTGTGTGGTGCAGTCCCAAGTCACAAGACAAGTCGCACTAGAGGAAACCGAGCCTTAGCAGACTTGCATTTTGTCATGTGGCAAACTTGCAAAGCTGCATGCCTGAAAGGAGCATTCTATGGTGCGTTTTTCAAATGTAGGGCAGTCCATTCAAGTAAATGGGCTGCCATATGTGTGAAAAACAGGCTAAAAAAAAAATGTGAGCGGGAACATGCGTTCCTGCTACGCAAAGTGTAAATGGGGCCTCAGGAGTGCCATATAGAAATGGCTGGGCAGAGATTTCTGTCAGGTGGAGAGAGAGAGGTGTATTCACTGGCCCCTGGCTCCAAGACTGCAGTGGTAGCCAATGTCCAACTGCAGTTCTAGGCTGGGTCCTGGCTAGAGTTGCCACCTCATCCCTTTAAACCTCAACACATATGGCTGATTTAACGCAGATAAGTCACCAACTGCTTAACCACTTCCCGCCCGATCAATAGCATATTAACGTCCGGGAAGTGGCTCTGTTATCCTGGCTGGGCATCATATGACATCCAGCAGGATAACATCCCTGGGGCGCGCAACGCAGCGATCACGAGTGCGGCGTGTCAGTCTGACACGCCGCATCTCCAATCGTGATAAGGAGCCTTTGTCAGAGGCTCCTTACTACATGATCAGCTGTGACCAATCACAGCTGATCATCGCGTGAACCAGGAAGTGCCGGTAAACGGCATTTCTCGGTTCACGCTGACAGGGAGAGCCGTTTGCGGCTCTCTCTGTCAGAGGGGGTTCTGTGCTAATAATAAGCACATTGATTATCAGCATAGCCCCCTCAGATGTGCCAATCACATGCCAATAAGTGCCCAGCAGTGTCCTCATAATAAAAGACTGCCAGTGCCCACCACAGTGCCAATAAGTGCCCACCACAGTGCCAATCAGAGCCCACCATAGTGCCAATCAGTTCCCATTACAGTGCCAATCAGTGCCCAGCAGTAACACCTGTCAGTAACACAACAGTACCTCATCATTAGTGCTGCCCATCAGTGCCACCTGTCAGTGCCAATCAGTACCACCTATTAGTGCCAATCAGTGCCCATCACAGCCACCTGTCAGTGCCCATCAGTGCCACCTGTCAGTGCCCATCAGTGCCACCTGTCAGTGCCCATCAGTGCCGCCTATCAGTGCCCATCAGCGCTGCAAATCAGTGCCGCCTATCAGTGCCCATCAATTCTACATATCAGTGCCTCCTCATCAGTCCCCATCAGTGCCACCTTATCAGTGCCGATCAGTGCTGCCTCATCAGTGTCCATCAGTGCCGCCTCATTAGTGCCCGTCAGTGAAGGGGAAAACCAAATTTTCTGACACAAACTGAGAAAAACTATTTTTCAAAAATGTTGGTATTTTTCGTTTGTTTAGCAAAAAATAAAAACCCCAGAGGTGATCAAATACCACCAAAAGAAAGCTCTTTTTGTGGGAAGAAAATTATGAAAATGTAGTTTGGGTACAGTGTTGCATGACCGCGCAATTGTCATTCAAAGTGCGACAGCGCTGAAAGATGAAAATTGTCCTGGGCAGGAAGGGGCGAAAGTGCATGGTATTGAAGTGGTTAAGGACCAACCGCCGTTATTATACTGCGGCAGGTTAGGCGACTCGCTGTAGGTGTATGTCGGCCACTTTAAGAGCGATAGGAGGCATGCAAGCACCCGCAACGCCGTTGCTCGTGACCAGCGGCCGTGATGCCTGCTGGCCACTAGGAATGAGCCGAACTCCCCCGGTTCGGTTCACACCAGAACCTGCGAACAGCCCATTGAATGTCTACGGAGCACCGCTGGTTCCGAGGACAAAGCACAGGTAAAAGCCATGGAGGAAGAAGAAGAGGAGGGGGTGGAGGAGAGAGGTGTGTCAGAATCACCAGTAGTAACATTTTGGAGGCATGGTGGCGGAACAACCTCCAACACTATTGCACCTTGTCCTGCATCCTTCCCAGCTGCCAGCAGAGTCACCCAATGCGCCGTGAAAGATAGGTAACGTCACTGTCCATGCCTGCTTGACCATGAGTCAGCGGTAATATGCACCTTACCGCTACCGCCCTGTCCAGCGAGGCCAAGACATTGCCTTCCACATGCCGGTAGAGAGCCGGAATCGCCTTCCGTGAGAAAAAGTGGCGTTTAGGAACCTGCCACTGAGGAACCGCACATTCCACAAACTCACGGAAGGGGGCAGAGTCTACTAACTGAAAAAGCAGCAGTTGAAGTTCTAGCAATTTAGCCAAGCTAGCATTCAACCGCTGGGCATGTGGGTGGCTGGGAGCGAACTTATTTCGGCGGTGCAGCAGCTGGGGCAGAGAAATTTGTCTGGTACAATCTGATGTCGGTGTACCAATAGCAGATTGCCCGCAAGTACTTGGCTGTGACACACCTAATTCTACCCCTTCATTCCTCTCAGTGCAGGTTTCAGAGAGGACTGAAGGTATAGTGGGGTTGGAGATCCCAGCTGATGAGGAGCAAGGAGAGGTTTCGCTTTGTTCTTTGGTGAGGGTCTTTTAGGTAGGCTTGCCAATGAACCACATGGCAGGTTGACATATGTCTGGTCAAGCACGTGGTGCCCAAGCGTCTGATGTTTTGGCTACGCCAGATACGCCTGAGACATATGTTGCAATTGGTAAAGGTGCGATCTGCTGCACACGTCTGAAAAAAGGCCCAAACCAAAGAACTTTTGGAAAACCGTGCAGAGACAGCAGCGCCCTACACATGCGGAGCTCTGCGGTGTGATGCAGTCAGTGTGCTGCCCTTAAGCTGGCCGCTGGAGGGCATCCTGCCTTGTTGGAGATGTGCCTCCTCCTTCTCTCTCCTATGAGGCACCCACGTGGAGTCAGTAACCTCATCATCCCCTCCCTCCTCATCACTGGAGATAGCTGTCCTTGTTGGGCACCCCCTCTCTCCCGGCTCACGTTACTACCCCCTCTCTCTGGGCTCACGTTACTGCCTTCCTCTAGCTGGGTTCTAATATTGGAGCCTTCAAAACGCTGGGCATCCTCCTGGAGCAAGTACCCAACACTGTGGTCAAACAGTTCGGGGGACTCCTCAGGAGGACATGGTGGGGCTAGGGAAGGAGTGACTGATGCCATTCAGCCAAGGGAAGAGGCCGCTTTGGCAGCTGCTTTTCCAGACAAAATACCCTGAGCCTGGGTGAGAGAGGATGAGGAGGAGGAGGACGGCTTGGTCATCCACTCTACCAAGTCTTGGGCATGTTGCAGCTCAACATGGCCAGCTGCCGAAAAGAAGGACAAGCGTGTCCCACGGCCACGTGCTGATGAGGATGCACCGTGTCCACGACCAGCAATGCTGCCTCTAGACACAGAGCCTGCTTGCCCTCTTTTATTGCCTTGTGACTGTCTGCCTCTCCTTGTTTGCCTTCCAGACATACTAATGGCCTGCAGTGAGATGTAGCTGCACAAAGGTGGGATGTATATACATATATATATATATCTGTACTGATAAAGCAGCTATCAGAATCAACTGCCTGCTGTGGTATTAGTATGGGAAAAGCAGCAATTGTCTTCAGTTAGTTTTAGGTGAAAACAGAGGCCACAGTACACTAACTGAAAATACTTGCAGCTTTCTGCCTGTGGTTTTATTATGAGAACACCACTATTAGTCACTAACTGTATTCAGGTAAGCTTTAGGTGAACGCTATGCAAAGCACACAGTACACTAAGTGAAACACTGACTGCAGCTAGCACAATCACCTGCCTGCCTGTCACAGTATAGAGAATAACAGGAATGGATCTAGCTAAACTGAATACAGTGTAGAAATATATATACAACACCTAGGATGCATATATATCCTCTACACGCTGTAACTGCAGCTAACTGACTCGCCTGCCTGCTCTATCTAACTCAATATAAATGACACTGTCTCTCTCTCTGTAAGCTCTCTCTTTAACCAACACTGCAACACACTACACAAGGCCGCCACGGAGGCGGCCTTATGTAGTGTGGGGCGTGTACTAAACCCCCTGAGCCATAATTGGCCAAAGCCACCCTGGCTTTGGCAAATTACATCTCTCTGTTCAACAGCGCTGTGATTGGCCAAGCATGCGGGTCATAGTGCATGCTTGGCCAATCATCAGCCAGCAATGCACTGTGATGCCGCAGTGAATTATGGGCCGTGACGCGCCACTCAAATTTGGCGTGAACGGCCCATAATGTTCACAATTCGACTAACAACCAAACAGGCGATGTTCGAGTCGAACATGGGTTCGACTCGAACTCGAAGCTCATCCCTACTGGCCACCCATGATTGCTCCACAGAGAGCCAGAACGCGGATCTGTCAATGTAAACAGACAGATCCCCGTTCTGTCAGGGAAGTAGAGAGAGATCTGCTGTTCCTAGTGATCAGGAACAGCGATCTCTCACCTCCTCCTGTCAATACCATCACCCCACAGTTAGAAACACCTCCCAGGGAACACATTTAACCCCTTGATCGCCCTCTAGTGTTAACCACTTCCCTGACAGTGACATTTACACAGTAATCAGTGCATTTTTATAGCACTGATCACTGTATAAATGTCAATGGTCCAAAAAATTTGTCAAAAGTGTCCGATCTGTCTGCCGCAATGTTGCAGTCCCGCTATAAATTGCAAAAAAAATTATAATAATAAAAATGCAATAAATCTATCCCCTATTTTGTAGACGCTATAACTTTTGAGCATACCAGTCAATATATGCTTTTTACGATTTTTTTTTTTTAAACAGAAATATGTAGAAGAATACATACTGGCCTAAACTGATGAAGAATTTCGTTTTGTTTTTTTTGGGGGATATTTATTATAGCAAAAAAATATTGTTTTTTCTTTCAAAATTGTCGCTCTTCTTTTGTTTATAGCGCAAAATATAAAAACTGCTGATCAAATAACCACCAAAAGAAAGCTCTACTTGTGGGAAAAAAAGGACGTCAATTTTGTTTGGGTACAACGTCGCATGTCCACGCCATTGTCAGTTAAAGCGACGCAGTGCCGTATCTCAAAAAATGGTCTGGTCATTAAGGGGCTAAATCCTTCCGGTCCTTAACCACTTAAGGACCGGACCAATACGAACCATAATGACCAGAGGTGATTTCACAATTTGGCACTGCTCTGCTTTAACTGGAAATTGTGCAGACATGCAATGTTGTACCCAAATGAAATTTGCGTCCTTTTCTTCCCACAAATAGAGCTTTCTTTTAATGGTATTTGATTGCCTCTGCGTTTTTTTTTTTTTTGCGATATAAACGGAAAAAGACTAAAAATTTTGAAAAAAAATTATATTTTCTAATTTTTGTTATAAGAGAAATCGAATACACTCAATTTTAGTCATACATTTAGGCCAAAATGTATTCAGCCACATGTCTTTAGTAAAAAAAATGTCAATAAGCATATATTTATTGGTTTGCTCAAAAGTTATTGGGTCTACAAACTAGGTTACATTTTCTGGAATTTACACAGCTTTTAATTTATGACTGCCTATCTCATTTCTTGAGGTGCTAAAATGGCAGGGCAGTACAACCCCCCCCCCCCCAAATGACCCTATTTTGGAAAGTAGACACCCCAAGGAAATTGCTGAGAGGCATGTTGAGCCCATTGGATATTTTTATTTTTTTGTCCTAAGTGATTGAATAATGACAAAAAAAATTATAAAAATTACAAAAAGTTGTCACTAAATTATATATTGCTCACACATGCCATGGTTATATGTGGAATTGCACCCCAAAATACATTTTGCTGCTTCTCCTGAGTACAGGGATACCACATGTGTGCGACTTTTTAGGAGCCTAGCCACGTACGGGACCCCGAAAACCAAGCACCGCCTTCAGGATTTCTAAGGGCACAAATTTTTGATTTCACTCCTCACTACCTACCACAGTTTCGAAGGCCATAAAATGCCAAAATAGCACAAAAACCCCCAAATGACCCCATTTTGGAAAGTAGACACCCCAAGCTATTTGCTGAGAGGCATGGTGAGTATTTTACAGCTCTCATTTGTTTTTGAAAATGAAGAAAAAAAATATATATTTTTTTTTTCAAATTTCAAAACTTTGTGACAAAAAGCGAGATCTGCAAAATACTCACCATACCTCTTAGCAAATAGCTTGGGGTGTCTACTTTCCAAAATTGGGTCATTTGGGGGGGGGGGTTTGTGCCATCTGGGCATTCCATAGCCTCCGAAACTGTGATAGGCAGTGAGGAGTGAAATCCCAAATTTACACCCTTAGAAAGCCTGAAGGCGGTGCTTGGTTTTTGGGGTCCTGTACGCGGCTAGGCTCCCAAAAAGTCTCACACATGTGGTATCCCCATACTCAGGAAAAGCAACAGAATGTATTTTGGGGTGTAATTCTACATATGCCCATGGCATGTTTGAGCAATATATCATTTAGTGACAACTTTGTGCAAAAAAATAAAAAATAAAAAAATAATTGTCTTTTTTCTGCAACTTGTGTCAACATATAAAATTTTCCATGGACTCGACATGCCTCTCAGCAAATAGCTTGGGGTGTCTACTTTCCAAAATGGGGTCATTTGGGGGGGGGGGTTTAACTGTCCTGGCATTTTATACACAACATTAGGAAGCTTACATCCACTCTTCTAACCACTTGAAGACAAAGCCCTTTCTGACACTTTTTGTTTACATGAAAAAATTTTTTTTTTTTGCAAGAAAATTACGTTGAACCCCCAAACATTATATATTTTTTTAAAGCAAAGGCCCTACAGATTAAAATGGTGGGTGTTGCATTTTTTTTTCCACACAGTATTTGCGCAGCGATTTTTCAAACGCATTTTTTGGGGAAAAAATACACTTTTTTAAATTTTAATGCACTAAAACTATATTGCCCAAATGTTTGATTAAATAAAAAACATGATCTTAGGCCGAGTACCAAACACGACATGCTTTAAAATTTCGCACAAACGCGCAGTGGCGACAAACTACATACATTTTTAAAAGCCTTTAAAAGCCTTTACAGGTTACCACATTACCACATTAGATTTACAGAGGAGGTCTACTGCTAAAATTACTGCCCTCGATCTGACCTTCGTGGTGATACGTCACATGCATGATGCAATTTCTGTTTACATATGACGCCAGACCGACGCTTGCGTTCGCCTTTGCACAAGAGCAGGGCGGGACAGGGGTGTTTTTTTTTTAATTATTCATTTTCCTTTTTTATTTTATTTTTAAACTGTTCCTTCCATATTTTTTTTTTTTATTATTATTTTTTATTGTTATCTCAGGGAATGTAAATATCCCCTATGATAGCAATAGGTAGTGACAGGTACTCTTTTTTTGAAAAAATGGGGTCTATTAGACCCTAGATCTTTCCTCTGCCCTCAAAGCATCTGACCACACCAAGATCAATGTGATAAAATGCTTTCCCAATTTCCTTTTTATATCCGGGGGGGGGGCATTCCCTCCCACTGCTTGTAAAAGCAGTCCAGAGGCTAATTAGCTGCTAGATTGCTTTTACATGAAAGCCGGCCGCTGGCTGAAAAAAATGATACCAAGATGATACCTAAACCCGCAGGCATCATTCTGGTATAACCATTCAAAGTCCAGCAACATACCAGTACGTTGCTGGTCCTTGTTGGACATGTATTGTAATCTTTTTTTTCATGCAGCCTGTTGGCTGAACGAAAAAAAGAGATTGATCGGTGGGTATGCCCGCCATTAGAATACCTCCCTTCATTCACCCACTTCTAATGATGGGCATACATGCACCATTTATAAATGCCGAAGCATGAGGGCATCATCCCGCAAAAGTTATGCCGCGTTCACACGGTCAGACTTTTCCACGGGCAAGCATCCGTTGGAATTTCGACCGTATGTACGCGGCATTAGGAGCAAAATCGCTTCTCCGCTCCTGCTGCCTCCATGCTTCGGCATACATGCTCTTTTTTTTAACTGTGGTGGTGAAATCACCTCCTACAGCACTGGAGTCGCAGGGATCAGGCCTGTCTCTGCGAACGCTGCAGTTATGTGTGTTGTGTTTTGTAAGTGACAGTGATCGATCGATACTGCACTTGGGTGGCCTGGGCTGGACGGAGGGGCAAAACGCAGGTGCTAGCAGGTATCTGGGCTGATCCCGCTAACACTGCGTTTTTGGGAACCCTAAACCACTGGGGACGCTAGTATAGATCGGATCAGATCAGATATTGATCTGTTCAGATATTATACCACTAAGGGAGGTGTATGCTTCACGCGTGAGTGTTAGCGCTACTGGCACTAACCTGACACTGCCTGGGGCGATGCAGACCCTCTCTGACGCTAAAACCTAATTGATATCACCCGCCGGGTGATCAGGGGGTTAAACCTTTATTGGGTTATATAAGGCGGGTGCCCTGACACTATAAAAAGCAAACTAACTAACCAGCGTCACCCGTAACACTTATAGGGTGATCACTGATGAAAGGGTTAACTAGGGGCAATCAGGGGGTTAAAACCTTTATTAGGTAATATATGGGGGTACCTGACGCTAAAAAAACATGGCGGCGAACCTAAAAAAATAACTGACTACCTAGCGGCACCAGCATAACTAATACAGCGATCAGAAAAACGATCGCTTAGTGACACTGGCAAAAGGGGGTGAAAGGGTTACCTGGGGGGCGATCAAGGGGTTAAACCTTTATTAGGTAATATATAGGGGTACCTGACGCTACAAAAACCTGGCGGCGAACATAAAAAAATAACTGACTACCTAGCGGCATCACCGACACTAATACAGAGATCATAAAAACGATCGCTTAGTGACAGTGGTGCTAGGGGGTGAAAGGGTTACCTGGGGGGCGATCAAGGGGTTAAACCTTTATTAGGTAATATACGGGGGTACCTGACGCTATAAAAACCTGGCGGCGAACATAAAAAAATAACTGACTACCTAGCGGCATCACTGACACTAATACAGAGATCATAAAAACGATCGCTTAGTGACAGTGGTGCTAGGGGGTGAAAGGGTTACCTGGGGGGCGATCAAGGGGTTAAACCTTTATTAGGTAATATATGGGGGTACCTGACGCTATAAAAACCTGGCGGCGAACATAAAAAAATAACTGACTACCTAGCGGCATCACCGACACTAATACACCGATCAGAAAAACGATCGCTTAGTGACAGTGGTGCTAGGGGCTGAAAGGGTTACCTGGGGGGCGATCAGGGGGTTAAACCTATATTAGGTAATATATGGGGGTACCTGACGCTATAAAAACCTGGCGGCGAACCTGTACGTGGCCCTTTAACTGCCGCCGGCGGCGCGCTCGCGACCCCTCTGCCTTCCCCGTGAGTGGGACCTCGGGTCCCACGGACTCGATCGCCGCGGGGATCCCCGCGATCGTCTCACGGAGGCTCGGAGCGGGGAGATGTCAGTGTAAACACAACATCTCCCCGCTCCTCTACTGACAATGTCAGCGATCTCCGCTCTGTGTAATCAGAGCGGAGATCGGTGACGTATCAGTCGTAGCCACGCCCCCACACAGTAGTAAACACTCCCCTAGGCACACTTAACCCCTTCAGCGCCCCTAGTGGTTAACCCCTTCACTACCAGTGTCATTTTCACAGTAATCGGTGCATTTTTATTGCACTGATCGCTGTGAAAATGACAATGGTCCCAAAAATGTGTCAAAAGTGTCCGATGTGTCCGCCATAATGTCACAGTCACGAATAAAATCGCTGATCGCCGCCATTACTAGTAAAAAAATAATAATTAATAAAAATGCCTTAAAACTATACCCTATTTTGTAAACGCTATAATTTTTGCGCAAACCATTCAATAAACACCGATTGCATTTTTTTTTACCAAAAATATGTAGAAGAATACGAATCGGCCTAAACTGAGGAAAAATATTTTTTTATATACTTTTTGGGGATATTTATTATAGCAAAAAGTTAAAAATATGTACATTTTTTCAAAATTTTCGCTCTATTTTTGTTTATAGTGCAAAAAATAAAAACCGCAGAAGTGATCAAATACCACCAAAAGAAAGCTCTATTTGTGGGAAAAAATGGACGCCAATTTTGTTTGGGAGCCACGTCGCACGACCGCGCAATTGTCAGTTAAAGCGACGCAGTGCCGAATCGCAAAAAGGGGCCTGGTCATAATGGCCCGTATTAGTCCGGGGCTTAAGTGGTTAATCAGCCACAGAACCTGTGTAATTATTATACGTTTGGTTTTAAAGGGATGAGGTGGCAACCCTACTTCTGGCACATTTTCCCCTTTTCTGAATCCTAAACTTTTTTGCAGCTTCAACCCCCCTCACCCCCTTCCAGCAGAAGCACTACAACATTCAGCCATTGCAGGTTACAATGCACCATGAGCACGGTGGAGGTCAGCAGAGCCGAGCTCAGGACTCGAAGGAGCAGACAGAGAACTTCTTACTTCTATCTTTCCTGCTTGCAAGAGATAACACTGGATTTCATGGCAAAGGCAGAGAGAGAGACTCTGCAACTGCATACCTCCCAACTTTTTGATATAGGAATGAGGGACACCTATTAGCAAAACTATATAGGCATAGGACACACCCCCTGCCACTCCCCCTTAAATGAGAATTCTACCAAAAAATTAATGGTTGAAACCCACAAGTGTTTTTTTTTACCACTACTATTCCTTTCTATTGGCGTTTGAAATTTAAAAATGCAGCAATTTAGAAATTGGATCAAAGGTTTATCACTGGGAAACACTATTTGAAAGATAAAAAGAGCATTTTATATACAACTTTATAGATCAGATCATAATGAGGGACAAATGAGGAGGAAAGAGGGACAGAGGGACTTTGTTCAAAATAAGGGACAGTCCCTCGTAATCAGGGACAGTTGGAAGCAATGCAACTGTACCTGCTGCTCCAAAATTGGACACAGCCCGAGAACAAAGCCAGCATAGGACACCTTGATAGGTACAAAATCTGTGGGCAAGTATGAATCATTGATCCCCTGCATAGCGGCCAGATGGAGAACGGCAGCAGCTCTGCAGGGGATTTCACAGGATCCACAAGGAAGTACAGCCGGCTCTCCTCTCGTGCAGGGGCCCGTGACCTCCTCTGGACTGATGAGGCTCGGACCCCCTGCAGGAGGGCTGCTTGTACTGCCTTATGAACAGCCCTGGCTGGCATTATACGGTTAGAAAAAGCATTCGATAAGCTTGATCATTTGACTTTTGAAATGTTAGTGGGCTTATTTAGATTATCGAAATGTAAAGTTTTATTGCAAAAAAACAAACCGTCATGTTGTTTTTTCTTAGCCCAAACGATCGATTTTCTAAACATTAGTAGTGGAATTGATAGAAAACACTGCAGTTTGAAAAATTCTGCAGCGCATGCAGGTGTTAAAATGTAACTCTGGATTGTATAATCAATTGTGAAAGGGGGCCATACTGCGTATTCTGAAAGATCACCATCTCACTGAATGTGATACTATTTTCTATAGACACAGAGGCCTTATATTCATTCCCCATGATGAGGGCATTCGTACAGCTGGTCAATTCCTCTATGAATAATCTACTTAGCCATTCAATTTAATTATTCTTGGACTTTTGAACACATCTTGACCGGGACCATGTTTACGTTCAGGAATATGGACTTGTAGTTGGTGTATAAATACTCCACTGATTCATATACTGTATACAGTATATTGTCATTTAAATCTAATATACATTTATGGTTAATATTGGAGTTTAAGTTTTACAAGGTAATAACAGCAGATCACTAATTGTATGCAAATAGAACCAACAGCAGATCATTATATTATTTTAGGTTATGCTTCACATATTGCACTGAAGTTAATAGTTCACAATTTTAAAAGGTAACCCACCTGTAGCAAGTTTAAGAAAAAACAATAATTGTATATTTGAGTTTAGTATAGATTTGAGTTTTTTGTTGAGAGCGCTGCATGACCCAACTACATTTGAACATCTTTACTTTTTTCCCCATTTGGAAAAATGAGGGTACAGCAGCCTACAACACTCTATTTTGCACAGTATTTCCAGAGACGCAGAGGTTCATTATATTATATTTACTTTTGATATATCTGCCCTGTGTGTAGTTAAAAAAATACAATTACAAAACCTTATATTAAAGTGAATCCCACATTAAAGGTAAAGTCTACAGATTTCTTACCATGCACTAGTTGTAAGGGGAAGTCCCCCGTGTGCATATATGCATATAGTTAGGACCACTGTAATTCAATAGAAACCCATTAGGTGTAAACAATTTTTTCCCCAAAATGCATGCTAAAAATTAGACCAAATAAAGTGCTGGTAAACAGAGTCCATACCTTACTGCATACAGCTAAGTGTGCATATGCTCCATCCCAGTTTGAAGAAACTAAGTGGATCAAACCACTAATATAATATAATATAGCTCGGAGAAGCTTCCTGATGACATGTGTAACACGAAATGCATAGGGTTTGTGTCCATCTTTCACTGATGTCATATCCGGTCTTGCTGGTTTCCAACCCCTGGGATTTGACAGTCACACCGTGGCTGACAGGACGGCATACATACTTAATCTAAGCTCTACATATTGGTGCTAGCACATTTAAATGTAAGTGGACACTAGGGTTGCCATCCAGACAGTCTGGGTTTTGAACCATGTGTCCGGGTTTCAGGTGGACTGAAACTCGGACACATGATTCAAAACCCAGACTGTCCTACATTATTCAGACAAGAAAGTGGATCAAAACAGGGCCTGACAGGAGGGCGAGAGGGCATATGCGCACCACAATACTATTTGGAGCTCCCAAAGGTGTCCCAAAGGTGTCCCAGGTTTGTTACAATCCTAGAATAACGAAAAACAAACAAAAACTCCTGCGCACAAGTGCAATACCGGACAGTCTGAAAGTGAACAGATAGATGACACTTGGCTTTGCTGCCTTCACGGATAGGGGTATCCTAGCAGTAGAAAACAAGAAGAAAAAAGAAAGGCGCACCAGCCTCGTGCATTATCGTTGGATAAATTTATTAAAATGAAGTGAAAGAATCCTACTTACAAACAAACGTTTAAAACCATGCGTTTCAAAAAGCCACAAGGTCACAGCAATGCGTCCAGAGACGAACCCACTCAGATCGGTCACGGAGGGATTGACAATGATCACTGCCGTCTGACGCGTTTCGAGGACAAGTCCCCCTGGCTGAGCTCTGAGGAAGAGGACTTGTCCTCGAAACGCGTCAGTCGGCAGTGATCATTGTCAATCCCTCTGTGACCGATCTGAGTGGGTTCGTTTCTGGACGCATTGCTGCGACCTTGTGGCTTTTTGAAACGCATGGTTTTAAACGTTTGTTTGTAAGGAGGATTCTTTCACTTCATTTTAATAAATTTATCCAACGATAATGCACGAGGCTAGTGCGCCTTTCTTTTTTCTTCTTGTTTGTTACAATCCTACACTGTATGCTAAAAATTTTTTTGCTGTGCACCTCTGAAGTGTTCGGGTTTGGCTTGAAGAAAAAGTTGCAACCCTAGTGGATACTCTTTGACTTACCTACCTGTCTTTATTTTTGAAAAGCTTGTTGCATTATCATCCTTTATATGTTTTTTACGAGCTATATTGCCTAGTTATTGCCAAAGATAAAGGGGACCCTCTTCATCTATACTGCTGGTTGCAAGAAACCCACCATTGCTCCAAGGTTTTTTTCATAATTTTTAGCTCCGGTGAGTTTGCATTTCTCACGCATGTTTTGTGGTGGAGTATCACTTGAAGGACAACATTTATTATATTTTTTCTTTTGAATCACGGTGATTGGACTTCCCTTTCTTTGCGAAGATCTTATTAGGAGTTTACTTATTGATTATTATCACTTGATTTATCATATTTTTTGTTTGTTTGATTATTGCAAGCTTTATGAGAAGTGATTACACACACATTGTTATTTCATAAGTTGTTATATGAGTCACCGCCACACCTTTTCAGTACCTACTAATTAAATTTGCACACGCCCATGAAATGACGACATACTTCAGTACCCTGGGGGGGGGGGCGGATTTTATGTGCTTGGGTGTGACTATAATTTTTTTTACATGTAGCGGTACCCTCGTGAGGGCTGCTGAGTATTGTAGTGCACCTGTCACCCAGCCAGGCACACAATTTCCAATCACTCTTAGACAGAAAGCAGTCCATGCACTTTGTTTTGTTTAAGGGGATTTAACTTGGATAGGGTAAGGGTATATGGGATGCCCAGTTGATTGAAGAAAATTTACATGGGACAAACTATATACACTCTCTGTATATACACTCCAGTCTTCACTCCAGCACAAGACTTGCTTGCAGACTGTTACTCAGTACCTCCAGCACTTCACTTGCTTATATTTCCGGGACCAGCTAGCAATGAGTTGTAGGCCGGAACTGACTCAACCAGGCCTAAGGTAGATGCCTTTTGCAACAAAAATAAGGTAGTTCTTTAGTGCTAGCTGTCCGCATGGCTACTAAGCCCAGTACCACATCTTCAGGCCCTGCCAGCCCTCATGGCTGCAGCTGCCTCTCACCACTGCCCACATTTCCACAGTTCTCTCACCTGGTTCTGCACCCATCTCAGACTGCAATCTCCCAGTCCTCTCAAGCGTGCCTCCCCCCAGTCCTCTCTAATGGTTCTACACTAAGGTGACCAGATTTTTAACATGAAATCCGGGGACATATTTTTTTTTTTTTACTAGTAATGGCGGCAATCAGCCACTCTCTGCCCGCCGCCGCCCGACTCACAGCCTGTCAAGTCTTACTCTTCGGGCCCCGGCTACTACTGGGTGGGGAGCGGAGGAAGATCACTCCGCCGGGGAAGGCAAGGAGATAGGCAGGCAGGCGGCTGGCTGGAAATTGAGACAAGGTAGAAGAACATGCGAGCGGAGCTGAATGGGCATGTACCCGAAACTGAAGAAATATTTCCTCCGCTCCGACCAGCACATGATCATCAGAAAGCGGCACAGATAATGGAAACAAATACACCCCCCCCTAAGCTAGTAGGAGCGGCGGAGCAGGGGGGTGTGTAATTTTTAATTCTGCACTGACTGTCTGTGAAATTGTCCCAGCCCCTATTCAATATTCAATCCGGGGACAAAACCAGGGACAGACTTGGTCTGGGGACAGTGTCCTCAATCCGGGGACTGTCCCCTGAAACCGGGGATGTCTGGTCACCCTATTCTACACCCATCTCAGACTGCTCTCTATCAGTTCTCTCAGGCGTATCTCCCCAGTCCTCTACACTGTGCTTTACTCACCAGCGCTCCTGGCTGCGACCTGTTACTCCTCCTTGGAGACTTGCCTGGCAGTGCTCTCTCCCACTGTCCTCTCCTTGCTCCTCTTGGCCAGGACACCTCTTTGTGTTGTAGGAGGTTCTCATCCACACCCGAGCCCAGGCCCAAGGTCACCCCCCCCAGACTGGGGGGCTCCCTTCAAGGCCACCGACAACCTAGCACTCCATCTCTAACTTCCACCCGAACAACTCCTCTCTCAGCTGGGCTGACCCCAGGTATTAAAGGAGGCCTCCCCCCTGCCAATCCTGATTGGTCAGGGTTCCTCAGAATTCCCCCAGGCAGCTCCAACCCCCCTCTCCACCTCTCTTTCCAGAAAACACCAGAATGCAGAATGTTCTGGAAAGAAGTAGGAGGTCCTGGTAATGCTGCCAGTAAGTCACCCAGCACTACCCTGAGCCACTCCCAGCCCAGACCAAAACAAACAGGCGTGCCTAAATTTACCTACTCTGCCAAAAACTTATATACATACTCTAGCAACCTAGAGGGTGCTACATACAATTTAATTATTTTTTTTAACTCAACTTTTTTTTATTATATAGGGGACAAAAAATCCCCTATGTGATGATTTTGTGGTCACAGGCTCTGTTTAATGAGACATCCATTATCTAAAAGATCCTGGATGTCTCCCCTGTGCGCCACGGAATGTAATACAATTCAGATCACATTTCAATACATTCTTTCCCTGCCATGCTAGTTGGGGACACTGCAGACAGACCCGGAAGTGACATCAAACAGGTTGCTTTCTGGTTCAGCTTATCCTTCACCCTATACTGACAACAATTCTGGACTATGATTGTCCTATGTTAAGATATCTTGCATAACACTAGCTATGTAGGTGTTGGACTAGGTGGGGATTATGTATGGGTCATGAGGAATGATGGTATATAAAGAAGTCACATCTGCGGTGACTAACCACAGACCCTTCTTAGGGGTAATAGAGGCTAAAAGGTTGATGACCTGCTTAGTGTCCCTAATATAAGATGGAACATTCTGGACTAATGGTTGGAGGTAGTGATCTATGTACTTACCCACCCGGGACGTGATTGAATCTATCCCACTAACGATGGGACGTCCCGGTGGGCAAGTATGGCTTTTGTGGATTTTTGGTAAATAGTAGATAACTGGTGTGCGTGGAGCACTTGGAACCAAAAAAGTCTCTCTTTATTGTTTAAAATACCTAAACTCAAACCTCAGTCCACAATGCCCTCCAGTTCCTTTTTTAATTTAAATACTGGGTCACGTGGCAATGGGGTATAGGTTTCCCTGTCATCTACAATTCTGAGCATTTCGGCTACAGAGTCGCATCGATCCAAGATCACTATCCCCCCCCCCCTTTATCAGCTGGTCGGATGACCAGTGATTTGTTAGTGCATAGGGAATCTAAACCTGTTTCAAGGTCCCTCTGCATACTAGCTCATTATGAAATACTTATCTTAGAACGAGGCGTCGGCAGGTGATCTTGGTCCATGCCGAGAGAGCGGACATTTTCCCTCGGCGTGTCTTTCGGGTATCGTGGCTCAGGTGCTGTGTGTGGCCCAAGCCACGATGTCATCACTCCCACGCATGCGGCTGCATGCAAGGGGAATATCTCCTAAACCGTACAGGTTTAGGAGATATTCTTTTTTCCTACAGGTAAGCCTTATTATAGGCTTACCTGTAGGTCAAAGTGAAAAAAAAGGGTATACAACTGCTTTATTGCCAGCTGTAGCAGCCACCAGTCTACAAAAAATGTAGCTCATGGGCATACTGCAACCAGCAAAATTCAACTTGCCCAAGAGAGATTGCAAAGCACAAAGTTTTTTTTTTTGCATTGCCTGGTGGCAGAAGGTCATAGCCAGCCGCACCATCCACACTGCAAAGTGTGAGGGCAGGGGAGTGGGTGCCAGATGAAAAAACTCCCACCCTGGGTTTGCCATAGACAGGAATTTCTCCCAACTCGCACACCAGGGGAAGCAGGTGTGCGCTTGGCTGGTGGGGTCAGAGGGTCCCTTGAAGGGGTTCCCAGAATGGCACTGAACCTGAGATATCACCTCAAGAATGAAGCGCTCAGAAGGCCTAGACCTCCTAGCACGTGGGAGACTAGAAGAGGGACCAGGAAAGACCTGCCTGGGCTCTTGCAATAAGTCTGATAGTTTGTCTTGTAGCCACCCAGGGCCTCTGGCCACAGCCACAGCTCTAAGCTGGGACAGTATGTTGTCCAAGTCACCAACCTTTTGTTTTTCCTACGGGTGAAGTCCAGGAATAAAGAAGAAAGCTGTGTGATGCTGTGATGAGCTCCGACTGAACTGTGACACGATCCCTCTGCTCTCTACCCACTATAGGACACACCCTCTGCCTTGAACTTTTCAATCTGCCAAGCAGAATGCATCATTCTAAATCACCCTTCACCCACTAATACTCCAACTCGTTTGCAGGTCCTCCTCCTAGTTTCACTCAGCTCCAGGCCATATACTTTCTCTTGTTTTAGTAAATCAACATCATTGTGTTGTGAAATCAGAGAAAGTAATTTCAGTAGATAAGAGAAGTCTGTACAACTGTAAAATAATGAATTTAAGCCTCAAGTTCAGTTTTAATTATCCCCATTCTTCTTCAGCACAATGTCCAAAGCAGAGGATACGTTACTACTACAGAACATGTGGCAGTCGTGTATCTGGCAGCTACGGTGTCGGATACAGTGGTTTAGAACTAGGGATGAGCTCGGTGTTCGAGTCGAACATACGTTCGACTCGAACATCGGCTGTTCGATCGTTCGCCGAACAACGAACGATTTGGGCCGTTCGCGCCTAATTCGCGGCCCACAATGCACTACGCCATCGCAGTGTCATCCAGGTGCTGTGATTGGCCAAGCATGCACTGTGACCCCGCATGCTTGGCCAATCACAGCGCCGGCAGCGAGGAGAGCAATGATTGGCCACAGGCAGGATGCCTGTGGCCAATTATTGCTGAGGGTGTTTAGTACACGCCCCACACTATAAAAGGCCGCCAGCACGGTGGCCTAGTGTAGTGTGTTCCGGAGCAGGGAAAGAGAAGCATAGGCAGGGACAGTGAAATTTTTTTTTTTCTTGCTTAACCTGGATTCCTTTAGTTTAGGGAAAGAGAAGGATAGGTAGGGAGAGTGTCAGTGTGTTTTACTGTGCTAAACCTTGTTTGTAGGGACAGGGAAGGACAGTGAGGGAAATTCTCATTGTGCTATACTGTGCTAAAGCATTCCTCATCAACCATCTTTAAAAAAAAAATTTTATAGGGACAGAAAACTATAGGTAGGGAGAGTGTCAGTGTGTTTTACTGTGCTAAACCTTGTTTGTAGGGACAGGGAAGGACAGTGAGGGAAATTCTCATTGTGCTATACTGTGCTAAAGCATTCCTCATCAACCATCTTTAAAAAAAAAAAAATTATAGGGACAGAAAACTATAGGTAGGGAGAGTGTCAGTGTGTTTTACTGTGCTAAACCTTGTTTGTAGGGACAGGGAAGGACAGTGAGGGAAATTCTCATTGTGCTATACTGTGCTAAAGCATTCCTCATCAACCATCTTTAAAAAAACATTTTTTATAGGGACAGAAAACTATAGGTAGGGAGAGTGTCAGTGTGTTTTACTGTGCTAAACCTTGTTTGTAGGGACAGGGAAGGACAGTGAGGGAAATTCTCATTGTGCTATACTGTGCTAAAGCATTCCTCATCAACCATCTTTAAAAAAAAATTTTTTATAGGGACAGAAAACTATAGGTAGGGAGAGTGTCAGTGTGTTTTACTGTGCTAAACCTTGTTTGTAGGGACAGGGAAGGACAGTGAGGGAAATTCTCATTGTGCTATACTGTGCTAAAGCATTCCTCATCAACCATCTTTAAAAAAAAAAAATTATAGGGACAGAAAACTATAGGTAGGGAGAGTGTCAGTGTGTTTTACTGTGCTAAACCTTGTTTGTAGGGACAGGGAAGGACAGTGAGGGAAATTCTCATTGTGCTATACTGTGCTAAAGCATTCCTCATCAACCATCTTTAAAAAAAAAAATTATAGGGACAGAAAACTATAGGTAGG
The DNA here is from genome assembly GCA_029206835.1 of Rana muscosa. Lineage (NCBI taxonomy): Eukaryota > Metazoa > Chordata > Amphibia > Anura > Ranidae > Rana > Rana muscosa. The sequence continues at coordinate 59,178,292 of CM055125.1, forward strand.
GAGAGTGTCAGTGTGTTTTACTGTGCTAAACCTTGTTTGTAGGGACAGGGAAGGACAGTGAGGGAAATTCTCATTGTGCTATACTGTGCTAAAGCATTCCTCATCAACCATCTTTAAAAAAACATTTTTTATAGGGACAGAAAACTATAGGTAGGGAGAGTGTCAGTGTGTTTTACTGTGCTAAACCTTGTTTGTAGGGACAGGGAAGGACAGTGAGGGAAATTCTCATTGTGCTATACTGTGCTAAAGCATTCCTCATCAACCATCTTTAAAAAAAAATTTTTTATAGGGACAGAAAACTATAGGTAGGGAGAGTGTCAGTGTGTTTTACTGTGCTAAACCTTGTTTGTAGGGACAGGGAAGGACAGTGAGGGAAATTCTCATTGTGCTATACTGTGCTAAAGCATTCCTCATCAACCATCTTTAAAAAAATTTTTTTTATAGGGACAGAAAACTATAGGTAGGGAGAGTGTCAGTGTGTTTTACTGTGCTAAACCTTGTTTGTAGGGACAGGGAAGGACAGTGAGGGAAATTCTCATTGTGCTATACTGTGCTAAAGCATTCCTCATCAACCATCTTTAAAAAAAAAAAAATTATAGGGACAGAAAACTATAGGTAGGGAGAGTGTCAGTGTGTTTTACTGTGCTAAACCTTGTTTGTAGGGGCAGGGAAGGACAGTGAGGGAAATTCTCATTGTGCTATACTGTGCTAAAGCATTCCTCATCAACCATCTTTAAAAAAACATTTTTTATAGGGACAGAAAACTATAGGTAGGGAGAGTGTCAGTGTGTTTTACTGTGCTAAACCTTGTTTGTAGGGACAGGGAAGGACAGTGAGGGAAATTCTCATTGTGCTATACTGTGCTAAAGCATTCCTCATCAACCATCTTTAAAAAAAAAAATTATAGGGACAGAAAACTATAGGTAGGGAGAGTGTCAGTGTGTTTTACTGTGCTAAACCTTGTTTGTAGGGACAGGGAAGGACAGTAAGGGAAATTCTCATTGTGCTATACTGTGCTAAAGCATTCCTCATCAACCATCTTTAAAAAAACATTTTTTATAGGGACAGAAAACTATAGGTAGGGAGAGTGTCAGTGTGTTTTACTGTGCTAAACCTTGTTTGTAGGGACAGGGAAGGACAGTGAGGGAAATTCTCATTGTGCTATACTGTGCTAAAGCATTCCTCATCAACCATCTTTAAAAAAAAATGTTTTATAGGGACAGAAAACTATAGGTAGGGAGAGTGTCAGTGTGTTTTACTGTGCTAAACCTTGTTTGTAGGGACAGGGAAGGACAGTGAGGGAAATTCTCATTGTGCTATACTGTGCTAAAGCATTCCTCATCAACCATCTTTAAAAAAAAATTTTTTATAGGGACAGAAAACTATAGGTAGGGAGAGTGTCAGTGTGTTTTACTGTGCTAAACCTTGTTTGTAGGGACAGGGAAGGACAGTGAGGGAAATTCTCATTGTGCTATACTGTGCTAAAGCATTCCTCATCAACCATCTTTAAAAAAAAAAATTTATAGGGACAGAAAACTATAGGTAGGGAGAGTGTCAGTGTGTTTTACTGTGCTAAACCTTGTTTGTAGGGACAGGGAAGGACAGTGAGGGAAATTCTCATTGTGCTATACTGTGCTAAAGCATTCCTCATCAACCATCTTTAAAAAAAAAAATATATAGGGACAGAAACTATAGGTAGGGAGAGTGTCAGTGTGCTTTACTGTGCTAAACCTTGTTTGTAGGGACAGGGAAGGACAGTGAGGGAAATTCTCATTGTGCTATACTGTGCTAAAGCATTCCTCATCAACCATCTTTAAAAAAAAATTTTTTATAGGGACAGAAAACTATAGGTAGGGAGAGTGTCAGTGTGTTTTACTGTGCTAAACCTTGTTTGTAGGGACAGGGAAGGACAGTGAGGGAAATTCTCATTGTGCTATACTGTGCTAAAGCATTCCTCATCAACCATCTTTAAAAAAACATTTTTTATAGGGACAGAAAACTATAGGTAGGGAGAGTGTCAGTGTGTTTTACTGTGCTAAACCTTGTTTGTAGGGACAGGGAAGGACAGTGAGGGAAATTCTCATTGTGCTATACTGTGCTAAAGCATTCCTCATCAACCATCTTTAAAAAAAAAAATTTATAAGGACAGAAAACTATAGGTAGGGAGAGTGTCAGTGTGTTTTACTGTGCTAAACCTTGTTTGTAGGGACAGGGAAGGGCAGTGAGGGAAATTCTCATTGTGCTATACTGTGCTAAAGCATTCCTCATCAACCATCTTTAAAAAAACATTTTTTATAGGGACAGAAAACTATAGGTAGGGAGAGTGTCAGTGTGTTTTACTGTGCTAAACCTTGTTTGTAGGGACAGGGAAGGACAGTGAGGGAAATTCTCATTGTGCTATACTGTGCTAAAACATTCCTCATCAACCATCTTTAAAAAAACATTTTTTATAGGGACAGAAAACTATAGGTAGGGAGAATGTCAGTGTGTTTTACTGTGCTAAACCTTGTTTGTAGGGACAAGGAAGGACAGTGAGGGAAATTCTCATTGTGCTATACTGTGCTAAAGCATTCCTCATCAACCATCTTTAAAAAAAAAAATTATAGGGACAGAAAACTATAGGTAGGGAGAGTGTCAGTGTGTTTTACTGTGCTAAACCTTGTTTGTAGGGACAGGGAAGGACAGTGAGGGAAATTCTCATTGTGCTAAAGCATTCCTCATCAACCATCTTTAAAAAAAAATTTTTTATAGGGACAGAAAACTATAGGTAGGGAGAGTGTCAGTGTGTTTTACTGTGCTAAACCTTGTTTGTAGGGACAGGGAAGGACAGTGAGGGAAATTCTCATTGTGCTATACTGTGCTAAAGCATTCCTCATCAACCATCTTTAAAAAAACATTTTTTATAGGGACAGAAAACTATAGGTAGGGAGAGTGTCAGTGTTTTACTGTGCTAAACCTTGTTTGTAGGGACAGGGAAGGACAGTGAGGGAAATTCTCATTGTGCTATACTGTGCTAAAGCATTCCTCATCAACCATCTTTAAAAAAACATTTTTTATAGGGACAGAAAACTATAGGTAGGGAGAGTGTCAGTGTGTTTTACTGTGCTAAACTTTGTTTGTAGGGACAGGGAAGGACAGTGAGGGAAATTCTCATTGTGCTATACTGTGCTAAAGCATTCCTCATCAACCATCTTTAAAAAAAAAAAAATATAGGGACAGAAAACTATAGGTAGGGAGAGTGTCAGTGTGTTTTACTTTGCTAAACCTTGTTTGTAGGGACAGGGAAGGACAGTGAGGGAAATTCTCATTGTGCTATACTGTGCTAAAGCATTCCTCATCAACCATCTTTAAAAAAACATTTTTTATAGGGACAGAAAACTATAGGTAGGGAGAGTGTCAGTGTGTTTTACTGTGCTAAACCTTGTTTGTAGGGACAGGGAAGGACAGTGAGGGAAATTCTCATTGTGCTTTACTGTGCTAAAGCATTCCTCATCAACCATCTTTAACCACTTGACCACTGGGCACTTAAACCCCCTTAATAACCAGACCAATTTTCAGCTTTCGGTGCTCTCACATTTTGAATGACAATTACTCAGTCATACAACACTGTACCCATATGAAATTTTTGTCCTTTTTTTCACACAAATAGAGCTTTCTTTTGGTGGTATTTAATCACTGTTGGGTTTTTTATTTTTTGCGCTATGAGAGAAAAAAGACTGAACATTTTGTAAAAAAATGATTTTTTTTTTCGTTTCTGTTATAAAATTTTGCAAATTACAATTTTTTCTTCATAAATTTTGGCCAAAATTTATACTGCTACATATCTTTGGTAAAAATAAGTACAAATTGGTGTATATTATTTGGTCTTTGTGAAAGTTATAGAGTCCACAAGCTATGGTGCCAATATCTGAAAATTGATCACACCTGAAGTACTGACGGCCTATCTCAATTCTTGAGACCCTAATATGCCAGAAAAGTACAAATACCCCCCAAATGACCCCTTTTTGGAAAGAAGACATTCCAAGGTATTCAGAAAGAGGCATTGTGAGTTTTTTGAAGTTGTCATTTTTTCCCACAATTCTTTGCAAAATCAAGATTTTTTTTTTCTCTTTTTTTTTTTTCACAAAATTGTCATATTAGCAGGTTATTTCTCACACACAGCATATGCATTCCACAAATTACACCCCAAAACACATTCTGCTATTACTCCCGAGTATGGCGATACCACATGTGTGAGACTTTTACACAGCGTGGCCACATACAGAGGCCCAACATGCAGGGAGTAGGGATGAGCCGAACACCCCCGGGTTCGGTTCGCACCAGAACCTTCGAACGGACCGAAAGTTTGCGCGAATTTTCGAACCCTATTCGTTATAATGGACGCGAACGTTCGAAATCAAAATTGCTAATTACAACGGCCAATATGCATGTTAATGTTATAAAACAGGTTTGGGGACCCGGGTCCTGCCCCAGGGGACATATATCAATGCAAAAAGAAATTTTAAAAACTAAAGGTTTTTCGGGAGCAGTCATTTTAATGATGCATAAAGTGAAAAAAAAAAAAGTAAAATTTTCCTTTAAATACGGTACCTGGGGGGTGTCTAAAGTATGCCTGTGAAGTGGCATGTGTTTCCCGTGTTTAGAACTGTCCTTGCACAAAATGACATTTGTAAAGGAAAAAAAGAAGCCATTTAAAACCACTTGCGGCTTTAATGTCATGTCTTGTCCTGGCCGCCATATGGCTGAAAATCCTTGAGAAAAATGGCATGGCTACCCCATCACCCCCCCCCCCCACCCCAGCCCCTTTGGGTCTTGTATGGATACTAAGGGGGACCCCGCACCCAAAATAAAACCCTATACCTACAACCCTATATACTCTGAACAGCAGTATATAGGTGGTGCAAACAAGACATGGACTGTAGGTTTGTTCTTAAGTAGAATCTGAACAGGTACATTATGAAGTGTAGCTACATCCCAAAAAAATCAATTTTTAAGCTTTTTGGAGAACATAGGGAGGGGTTATCACCCCTGTAACATTTGCTGTCTTTGCACATCTGTTCAGAACATGTCACCTCACTTTCCGTCCCAATGACAAATGTTTTTGGAAAAGTGGGGTTTTAATTGAAACAAGGATTGGTGATAAAGCATCAGTAGAGAGGAGATACCTTTTTCCCAAATTAAATCTAACAGGATAGAATTTTCCTTCCTAGGGGTAGATTTCCTCTCACTTCCTGTTTTCTCTTGCCGTTTGCAAGTAGGAGTCGTTTGTAAGTTGGATGTTTGAAAGTAGGGGCCTGCCGTATATACTCTGCAGAAATTTGCCCTATTAGATATTGGTGTAGCCACAAGACTGGTGGGCACAGGAATGGGCCCTGCTGTGAGTTAATAGATCAAGATTTGTACTTGCATGCACCTGTTGAACCGGGCAGAAAAATTGGGCCTTTGGTGGTGGTGGTGGTGGTGGTGGACGGTGTTGCCACAAGACTGTAAGCCCTCACAGTTACTCTTGGTGGGTGCAGGAATGGGCCCTGCTGTGAGTTATTAGATCAAGATTTGTAATTGCATGCACCTGTTGAACAGGGCAGAAAAATTGGGCCTTTGGTGGTGGTGGTGGTGGTGGACGGTGTTGCCACAAGACTGTAGGCCCTCATAGTTACTCTTGGTGGGCGCAGGAATGGGCCCTGCTGTGAACTATTAGATCAAGATTTGTAATTACACGCCCCTGTTAAACAGGGGCTGAAAAATTGTGCCTTAGGCATTGGTGCTGGTGCCACAACACTGCAACCCCTCACAGATACTGTACTTGGAGCACAGCAGTCACACCTGTTGCGAAGCATCTTTTTAAAAAATTGTAATTACACGCCCCTGTTATACAGGGGCTGAAAAATTGTGCCTTAGGCACTGGTGCTGGTGCCACAACACTGCAACCCCTCACAGATACTGTACTCTGAGCACAGCAATGAGACCTGTGGCAAAGCATTGCCTAAAAATTGTAATTACACGCCCCAACAGGGGCTGAAAAATTGTGCCTTAGGCACTGGTGCTGGTGCCACAACACTGCAACCCCTCACAGATACTGTACTCTGAGCACAGCAGTCACACCTGTTGCGAAGCATCTTTTTAAAAAATTGTAATTACACGCCCCTGTTATACAGGGGCTGAAAAATTGTGCCTTAGGCACTGGTGCTGGTGCCACAACACTGCAACCCCTCACAGATACTGTACTCTGAGCACAGCAATGAGACCTGTTGCAAAGCATTGCCTAAAAATTGTAATTACACGCCCCAACAGGGGCTGAAAAATTGTGCCTTAGGCACTGGTGCTGGTGCCACAACACTGCAACCCCTCACAGATACTGTACTCTGAGCACAGCAGTCACACCTGTTGCGAAGCATCTTTTTAAAAAATTGTAATTACACGCCCCTGTTATACAGGGGCTGAAAAATTGTGCCTTAGGCACTGGTGTGGTGGCATGGATCATTGAGGAGGAGGAAGAGGATAGTCAGTGAACATAACAGGACAGTCACTCAGCATCAGCATAGGCAGTCTTGAAGGGATGTGACATTATAAATTATTCCGTTATATCCGCTTCAGGTGTCTGGTAGCTGGTGGTGATCCAAGACTGATTCATTTTTATGAAGGTCAGTCGATCAACCGAGTCGGTGGACAGGCGCACCCTATGATCGGTGACAAATCCTCCAGCAGCACTGAATGTGCGTTCGGAAAGAACGCTGGATGCAGGACAGGCCAGTAGCTCAATTGCATACTGTGCAAGCTCTGGCCAGTGATCCATCCTCAGGACCCAGTAAGCCAGAGGATTTTCGGTGGGAAAGGTGTCCAAGTCTGACCTTGCCCCTAGGTATTCCTGCACCATGTATATCAGACGCTGGCGATGGTTGCTGGAACCGATCATACCTTGGGGCTGCGGACTAAAAAATTGTCTGAACGCATCGGTCAGACGTCCACCTTCCCCACCGCTCCTTCTGCTACTGACCGAAGCCTCAGCAACTCGTCGTCCAGGACCAGGAGTTTGTAACCTCCCAGTTTCTGGGAACGCGTTGCACAGACCTTTCTGCAAGGCCTCCCTGAGATGTCTCATCCTCTGCTCCCTCTGCGACGGCAAGATAAGGTCCGCAACCTTACCCTTGTACCGTGGATCAAGGAGAGTGGCCAGCCAGTAATGGTCACTCTCCTTGATCCGAAGAACACGAGGATCCTTCCGCAGGCTTTGCAGGATCAGGGAGGCCATGCAGCGTAGGTTAGCTGAGGCATTCGGTCCGGAGTCTTCTGGGTCACTGAGGATGACATGATCGCCAGCCACCTCCTCCCAGCCACGTACAAGTCCACTGGTTTGTTGGGACTGTACATCATCCCTAAAAGACTGCTGCTGCTGATGCTGAGTGCCAGGCTCCACCTCCATGCTCACACAATCCTCCTCCTCCTCCTCCTCCTCCTCCTCTTCCTGTGTGATGGGTGGGACAGAAGGAACATTGTCTGGATAAAGGGGGCCTTGAGAGACAAGGAAGTCCTCCTCTTCCTGCCTCTGTTCTGCCTCAAGTGCCCTGTCCATTATCCCACGCAGCGTATGCTCCAACAGGTGGACAAGAGGTACAGTGTCACTGATGCATGCACTGTCACTGCTCACCATCCTCGTGGCCTCCTCAAATGGTGAGAGGACAGTGCATGCATCCCTGATCATGCTCCACTGGCGTGGGGAAAAAAAGCCAAGCTCCCCTGACCCTGTCCTGGTGCCGTAGTCGCAAAGGTACTCATTGATGGCCCTCTGCTGCGTGTGCAGTCGCTGCAGCATGGCCAACGTTGAGTTCCACCTGGTGGGCATGTCACATATTAGGCGGTTCTTGGGCAGGTTCAGCTCCTTTTGCAGCTCAGTCAGCCGAGCACTGGCATTATAAGATCGGCGTAAATGCACACAGACTTTCCTGGCCTGCCTCAGGACATCCTGTAAGCCTGGGAACCTGCCCAAGAACCGCTGCACCACCAGGTTGAGGACGTGAGCCATACAGGGCACATGGGTGAGCTGCCCCTGTCGCAGGGCGGAGAGGAGGTTGGTGCCATTATCAGAAACGACCATTCCTGGCTTAAGCTGGCGTGGCGTCAACCACCTCTCGGCCTGCCCCTGCAGAGCTGCCAGAACCTCTGGCCCAGTGTGGCTCCTGTCCCCCAAACACACCAGCGCAAGCACGGCATGGCATCTTTTTGCCTGCGTACTCGCGTAGCCCCTTGTACGCCTACGGAGCACCGCTGGTTCCGAGGACAGAGCACTCGAAGAGGACATGGAGGAAGAAGAAGAGGAGGGGGTGGAGGAGAGAGGTGTGTCACAACCAGTAGTAGCATTTTGGAGGCGTGGTGGCGGAACAACCTCCAACACTACTGCACCTTGTCCTGCATCCCTCCCAGCTACCAATAGAGTGACCCAATGGGCCGTGAAAGAAAGATAACGTCCCTGTCCATGCCTGCTGGACCATGAGTCAGCGGTAATATGCACCTTACCGCTGACCGCCCTGTCCAGCGAGGCATGGACATTGCCTTCCACATGCCAGTAGAGAGACGGAATTGCCTTCCGTGAGAAAAAGTGGCGTTTGGGAACCTGCCACTGAGGAACCGCACATTGAACAAACTCACGGAAGGGGGCCGAGTCTATCAACTGAAAAGGCAGCAGTTGAAGTGCTAGCAATTTAGCCAAGCTAGCATTCAACCGCTGGGCATGTGGATGGCTGGGAGTATACTTCTTTCGACGGTCCAGCAGCTGGGGCAGGGAAATTTGCCTGCTACAATCGGACGTCGGTGTACTGCAAGTACTTGGTTGTGACACACCTAATTCTACACCTTCAGTCCTCTCAGAGCAGCTTTCAGAGAGGACTGAAGATATAGTGGGGATGGAGATCCCAGCTGATGAGGAGCAAGGAGAGGTCCGCTTTGTTCTTTGGTGTGGGTCTTTTATGTGTGCTTGCCAACGAGCTGCATGGCAGGTCGACATATGTCTGCTCATGCTTGTGGTGCCCAAGCGGCTGATGTTTTGGCCACGCGAGATACGCTTGAGACAAATATTGCAAATAGCAGTGGTGCGATCTGATGCACTCGTCTCAAAAAAGGCCCACACCAAAGAACTTTTGTGATAACGTGCAGAGGCAGCACCCTGCACAGGCGGAGCTCTGCGGTGTGGTACAGTTGCTGTGCTGGCCTCTAGCTGGCCTCCAGGGGGCATCCTGCCTCGTTGGACATGTGACGCTGCATCCTCCTCCTCCTCCTCCTCTCTCCCTTCAGGCACCCACGTGGAGTCAGTGACCTCATCATCCCCTCCCTCTTCACCACTAGAGCAAACCTGGCAGTAAGCTGCAGCTGGTGGAACACTACTGCCAGATTGCTGTCCTTCAGCATCCCCTTTCTCTGCGCGCACACTACTGACTTCCTCAAGCTGGGTATCATCATCCGAGCCTTCGAATCGTTGGGCATCCTCCTGGAGCATGTACCCAACACTGTGCTCAAACAGTTCGGGGGACTCCTCAGGAGGACATGGTGGGTCTAGGGAAGGGGTGGCTGATGATGCCATTGAGTACGCGTTGGCAGCTGCTCTGCCAGTACCCTGAGCCTGGGTGAGAGAGGATGAGGAGGATGAGGAGGGCTTGGTCATCCATTCTACCAAGCCTTCGGCATGATGCGGCTCCACATGTCCAGCTGCCGAAAACAAAGACAAGCGTGTCCCATGGCCACGTGCTGATGACGATGCACGACCACGTCCACGGCCAGCACTGTTGTCTCTAGAAACAGAGCCTGCCTGCCCTGTGTTCTTGCCTCGGCACGCTCTGCCTTTCCTTGGCGGTCTTCCAGCCATTGTAGTCGGTAGTGTATATAGTATAAAAAATAGAACTCCTATGTGTGCTCACAACACACTGTAGGTCCTATGGGTGCTGACACTAACACACTATAGGTACTATGTGTGCTGCTCAGAAGAAAATATAGGAGCTCTGTTTGCTGCCACTAACACACTAGAAGTCCTATGGGTGCTGCTGAGAAGAAAATATAGGAGCTCTGTTTGCTGCCACTAACACACTAGAAGTCCTATGGGTGCTGCTGAGAAGAAAATATAGGAGCTCTGTGTGATGCCACTAACACACTAGAAGTCCTATGGGTGCTGCTGAGAAGAAAATATAGGAGCTCTGTGTGATGCCACTAACACACTAGAAGTCCTATGGGTGCTGCTGAGAAGAAAATATAGGAGCTCTGTTTGCTGCCACTAACACACTAGAAGTCCTATGGGTGCTGCTGAGAAGAAAATATAGGAGCTCTGTTTGCTGCCACTAACACACTAGAAGTCCTATGGGTGCTGCTGAGAAGAAAATATAGGAGCTCTGTTTGCTGCCACTAACACACTAGAAGTCCTATGGGTGCTGCTGAGAAGAAAATATAGGAGCTCTGTGTGATGCCACTAACACACTAGAAGTCCTATGGGTGCTGCTGAGAAGAAAATATAGGAGCTCTGTTTGCTGCCACTAACACACTAGAAGTCCTATGGGTGCTGCTGAGAAGAAAATATAGGAGCTCTGTTTGCTGCCACTAACACACTAGAAGTCCTATGGGTGCTGCTGAGAAGAAAATATAGGAGCTCTGTGTGATGCCACTAACACACTAGAAGTCCTATGGGTGCTGCTGAGAAGAAAATATAGGAGCTCTGTTTGCTTCCACTAACACACTAGAAGTCCTATGGGTGCTGCTGAGAAGAAAATATAGGAGCTCTGTTTGCTGCCACTAACACACTAGAAGTCCTATGGGTGCTGCTGAGAAGAAAATATAGGAGCTCTGTTTGCTGCCACTAACACACTAGAAGTCCTATGGGTGCTGCTGAGAAGAAAATATAGGAGCTCTGTTTGCTGCCACTAACACACTAGAAGTCCTATGGGTGCTGCTGAGAAGAAAATATAGGAGCTCTGTTTGCTGCCACTAACACACTAGAAGTCCTATGGGTGCTGCTGAGAAGAAAATATAGGAGCTCTGTTTGCTGCCACTAACACACTAGAAGTCCTATGGGTGCTGCTGAGAAGAAAATATAGGAGCTCTGTTTGCTGCCACTAACACACTAGAAGTCCTATGGGTGCTGCTGAGAAGAAAATATAGGAGCTCTGTTTGCTGCCACTAACACACTAGAAGTCCTATGGGTGCTGCTGAGAAGAAAATATAGGAGCTCTGTTTGCTGCCACTAACACACTAGAAGTCCTATGGGTGCTGCTGAGAAGAAAATATAGGAGCTCTGTTTGCTGCCACTAACACACTAGAAGTCCTATGGGTGCTGCTGAGAAGAAAATATAGGAGCTCTGTTTGCTGCCACTAACACACTAGAAGTCCTATGGGTGCTGCTGAGAAGAAAATATAGGAGCTCTGTTTGCTGCCACTAACACACTAGAAGTCCTATGGGTGCTGCTGAGAAGAAAATATAGGAGCTCTGTGTGATGCCACTAACACACTAGAAGTCCTATGGGTGCTGCTGAGAAGAAAATATAGGAGCTCTGTTTGCTGCCACTAACACACTAGAAGTCCTATGGGTGCTGCTGAGAAGAAAATATAGGAGCTCTGTTTGCTGCCACTAACACACTAGAAGTCCTATGGGTGCTGCTGAGAAGAAAATATAGGAGCTCTGTGTGATGCCACTAACACACTAGAATTCCTATGGGTGCTGCTGAGAAGAAAATATAGGAGCTCTGTTTGCTGCCACTAACACACTAGAAGTCCTATGGGTGCTGCTGAGAAGAAAATATAGGAGCTCTGTTTGCTGCCACTAACACACTAGAAGTCCTATGGGTGCTGCTGAGAAGAAAATATAGGAGCTCTGTTTGCTGCCACTAACACACTAGAAGTCCTATGGGTGCTGCTGAGAAGAAAATATAGGAGCTCTGTGTGATGCCACTAACACACTAGAAGTCCTATGGGTGCTGCTGAGAAGAAAATATAGGAGCTCTGTTTGCTGCCACTAACACACTAGAAGTCCTATGGGTGCTGCTGAGAAGAAAATATAGGAGCTCTGTTTGCTGCCACTAACACACTAGAAGTCCTATGGGTGCTGCTGAGAAGAAAATATAGGAGCTCTGTTTGCTGCCACTAACACACTAGAAGTCCTATGGGTGCTGCTGAGAAGAAAATATAGGAGCTCTGTTTGCTGCCACTAACACACTAGAAGTCCTATGGGTGCTGCTGAGAAGAAAATATAGGAGCTCTGTTTGCTGCCACTAACACACTAGAAGTCCTATGGGTGCTGCTGAGAAGAAAATATAGGAGCTCTGTTTGCTGCCACTAACACACTAGAAGTCCTATGGGTGCTGCTGAGAAGAAAATATAGGAGCTCTGTTTGCTGCCACTAACACACTAGAAGTCCTATGGGTGCTGCTGAGAAGAAAATATAGGAGCTCTGTTTGCTGCCACTAACACACTAGAAGTCCTATGGGTGCTGCTGAGAAGAAAATATAGGAGCTCTGTTTGCTGCCACTAACACACTAGAAGTCCTATGGGTGCTGCTGAGAAGAAAATATAGGAGCTCTGTTTGCTGCCACTAACACACTAGAAGTCCTATGGGTGCTGCTGAGAAGAAAATATAGGAGCTCTGTGTGATGCCACTAACACACTAGAAGTCCTATGGGTGCTGCTGAGAAGAAAATATAGGAGCTCTGTTTGCTGCCACTAACACACTAGAAGTCCTATGGGTGCTGCTGAGAAGAAAATATAGGAGCTCTGTTTGCTGCCACTAACACACTAGAAGTCCTATGGGTGCTGCTGAGAAGAAAATATAGGAGCTCTGTGTGATGCCACTAACACACTAGAAGTCCTATGGGTGCTGCTGAGAAGAAAATATAGGAGCTCTGTTTGCTGCCACTAACACACTAGAAGTCCTATGGGTGCTGCTGAGAAGAAAATATAGGAGCTCTGTTTGCTGCCACTAACACACTAGAAGTCCTATGGGTGCTGCTGAGAAGAAAATATAGGAGCTCTGTTTGCTGCCACTAACACACTAGAAGTCCTATGGGTGCTGCTGAGAAGAAAATATAGGAGCTCTGTTTGCTGCCACTAACACACTAGAAGTCCTATGGGTGCTGCTGAGAAGAAAATATAGGAGCTCTGTTTGCTGCCACTAACACACTAGAAGTCCTATGGGTGCTGCTGAGAAGAAAATATAGGAGCTCTGTTTGCTGCCACTAACACACTAGAAGTCCTATGGGTGCTGCTGAGAAGAAAATATAGGAGCTCTGTTTGCTGCCACTAACACACTAGAAGTCCTATGGGTGCTGCTGAGAAGAAAATATAGGAGCTCTGTTTGCTGCCACTAACACACTAGAAGTCCTATGGGTGCTGCTGAGAAGAAAATATAGGAGCTCTGTTTGCTGCCACTAACACACTAGAAGTCCTATGGGTGCTGCTGAGAAGAAAATATAGGAGCTCTGTTTGCTGCCACTAACACACTAGAAGTCCTATGGGTGCTGCTGAGAAGAAAATATAGGAGCTCTGTTTGCTGCCACTAACACACTAGAAGTCCTATGGGTGCTGCTGAGAAGAAAATATAGGAGCTCTGTTTGCTGCCACTAACACACTAGAAGTCCTATGGGTGCTGCTGAGAAGAAAATATAGGAGCTCTGTTTGCTGCCACTAACACACTAGAAGTCCTATGGGTGCTGCTGAGAAGAAAATATAGGAGCTCTGTGTGATGCCACTAACACACTAGAAGTCCTATGGGTGCTTCTGAGAAGAAAATATAGGAGCTCTGTTTGCTGCCACTAACACACTAGAAGTCCTATGGGTGCTGCTGAGAAGAAAATATAGGAGCTCTGTTTGCTGCCACTAACACACTAGAAGTCCTATGGGTGCTGCTGAGAAGAAAATATAGGAGCTCTGTTTGCTGCCACTAACACACTAGAAGTCCTATGGGTGCTGCTGATAAGAAAATATAGGAGCTCTGTTTGCTGCCACTAACACACTAGAAGTCCTATGGGTGCTGCTGAGAAGAAAATATAGGAGCTCTGTGTGATGCCACTAACACACTAGAAGTCCTATGGGTGCTGCTGAGAAGAAAATATAGGAGCTCTGTTTGCTGCCACTAACACACTAGAAGTCCTATGGGTGCTGCTGAGAAGAAAATATAGGAGCTCTGTTTGCTGCCACTAACACACTAGAAGTCCTATGGGTGCTGCTGAGAAGAAAATATAGGAGCTCTGTTTGCTGCCACTAACACACTAGAAGTCCTATGGGTGCTGCTGAGAAGAAAATATAGGAGCTCTGTTTGCTGCCACTAACACACTAGAAGTCCTATGGGTGCTACTGAGAAGAAAATATAGGAGCTCTGTTTGCTGCCACTAACACACTAGAAGTCCTATGGGTGCTGCTGAGAAGAAAATATAGGAGCTCTGTGTGATGCCACTAACACACTAGAAGTCCTATGGGTGCTGCTGAGAAGAAAATATAGGAGCTCTGTTTGCTGCCACTAACACACTAGAAGTCCTATGGGTGCTGCTGAGAAGAAAATATAGGAGCTCTGTTTGCTGCCACTAACACACTAGAAGTCCTATGGGTGCTGCTGAGAAGAAAATATAGGAGCTCTGTTTGCTGCCACTAACACACTAGAAGTCCTATGGGTGCTGTTGGGGTGCAATGCTGTGCTAACAGCACTGCGGTTGGTACTACTGCAATACTGTACTAACAGTAAGCACGCACCAGACTAATCCCCAGCAGCAGCTAATAACACACTAACTGTGCAATCAGCAGCAATGAACGATCAATGACTTAGGTAGCAATGGTTTAGCAAAGAAATAGCCAATGGTTTAGCAAAGAAGAGCAAATCTTTCAGTATCAAGCAAAGACTGAATCAGCAGACTAATCTCTCCTAAAGCCGGAACTCATGTGACCGGGGCCGATGGCGTGGCGGCCTTTTAAATGGTGGGGCGTGTACTAAAGCCCCTGAGCTGTAATTGGCTACAGGCGTCCTGCCTGTAGCCAATTATTGCTCTCCGAGTTTCGGGCGCTGTGATTGGCCAAGCATGCGGGGTCACAGTGCATGCTTGGCCAATCATCAGCCAGCAATGCACTGCGCCGGCCGCGCCGGCCGCAATGCATTGCGGGGCCGCTCGCATCACACGAATGTGATGCGAACGGCCCAAATAGTTCTGGGCTCGACGAGCGAGCGAACGCCCGATGCTCGATTCGAACATGGGTTCGAATCGAGCACCGGGCCCATCCCTAGCAGGGAGCACCTTCAGGCGTTCTGGAGCACCAAGGCCAATTCTGACATTTCTCTCCTACATGTAAAAATCATCATTTATTTGCTAGAAAATTACATAGAACCCCAAAACATTATATATGTTTTTTTAGCAAAGACCTTCGAGAATATAATGGTGGTTGTTGCAACTTTTTATCTCGCACGATATTTGCGCAGCAATTTTTTAACGCGTTTTTTACGGAAAAAAAATGTTTTGTGCTTAAAAAAAAAAAAAAACAGTAAAGTTAGCCCAATGTTTTTGCATAATGTGAAAGATGAAGTTACACCGAGTAAATAGATACCTAACATGTCGCCCTTAAAAATTGCACACACTCGTGGAATGGCGCCAAACTTCGCTACTTAAAAAATCCCCATAGGCGACGCTTTAAATATTTTTACTGGTTACATGTTTTGAGTTACAGAGGAGGTCTAGGGCCAAAATGATTGCTCTCGCTCTAACGTTCGCAGAGATACCTCACATGTGTGGTTTGAAAACCGTTTTCATATGTGGGCGGGACTTACGTATGCGTTCGCTTCTGTATGCGAGCTCACGGGGACAGGGGCGCTTTAAAAAAAAAAAAAATTTATTCTTCATTTTACTTTATTTATTTTAGTTTGACATGTTTTTCCGCCCTAAACATTTTTTTGATCACTTTTATACCTATTACAAGGAACGTAAACATCCCTTGTAATAGGAATATGGCATGACAGGTCCTCTTTACAGTGAGATATGAGGGGGGGGGGTGTCAATAAGACCCCACATCTCACCTCTAGGCTGGGAAGCCTGAAAAAAATACAAAAAAAAAAAACAACAATCCTGGCTTTGATCGTAGCGGTGAGTCGGTAGAAGCACCGGAGGGCGGCGGGGGGGGGGGGGGGGACATCCCCTCTTGCCTCCCGTAAGAATGATCAAGCGGCGGAACAGCCGCTATGATTGTTCTTATGGTGTAGGGAATCGCCGGCTGAAAAAGCCGATATCTGAATGATGCCTGTAGCTGCAGGCATCATTCAGATATCCCCGCACAAAGTCAAGGACGTCATATGACGGCCGGAGGGCGGGAAGTGGTTATTGCAGAGTATTGCCGGGCATTGCGGAGTATTGCCGGGCATTGCGGAGTATTGCCGGGCATTGCAGAGTATTGCCGGGCATTGCGGAGTATTGCCGGGCATTGCGGAGTATTGCCGGGCATTGCGGAGTATTGCAGGGCATTGCGGAGTATTGCGGTGTATGGCAGGGTATTGCGGTGTATGGCAGGGTATTGCACGGGTATTGCACAGGGTATTGTGGAGGGTATTGCACAGGGTATTGTGGAGGGTATTGCAGAGTATTGTGGAGGGTATTGCAGAGTATTGTGGAGGGTATTGCAGAGTATTGTGGAGGGTATTGCAGAGTATTGTGCAGGGTATTGCAGAGTATTGTGCAGGGTATTGCAGAGTATTGTGCAGGGTATTGCAGAGTATTTTGCAGAGTATTGCGCAGGGTATTGCAGAGTATTTTGCAGGGTATTGCAGAGTATTTTGCAGGGTATTGCAGAGTATTTTGCAGGGTATTGCAGAGTATTGTGCAGGGTATTGCACAGTATTGTGCAGGGTATTGCAGAGTATTGCACCAGGGTATTGCAGAGTATTGCACCAGGGTATTGCAGAGTATTTCGCAGGGTATTGCAGAGTATTTCGCAGGGTATTGCAGAGTATTGCACCAGGGTATTGCAGAGTATTGCACCAGGGTATTGCAGAGTATTGCACCAGGGTATTGCAGAGTATTGCACCAGGGTATTGCAGAGTATTGCACCAGGGTATTTTGCAGAGTATTGGCAGGGTGTATTGCAGAGTATTGGCAGGGTATAGCACAGGGATGGCTGAGCAGGGATGGATGGATGGATGGATCTGTGACTGCAATTGTCACAGATCCAGCCCACAGTGCTGCTGCTGCCATCCGCTCCCTCCCCCTCCCCTCTCACACTGTACCGATCGGTACAGAGAGGGGAGGGAGGAACCGGCGTCATCAAATGACGCCGGTCTGTTTACAAGTGATTGCTCCGTCATTTGACGGAGCGATCACGTGGTAAACGGCCGCTATCAGCGGCGATTTACCGCGATTCGTGATCCGCCGGGTCCTCTGGACCCGGCGGTCACGGAGTTTCCCGTGTGCGCGCCCCAGGGGGCGCGCGGGAGCGCGATTCTGGGAGGACGTTATATAACGTCCTCCCAGAGTTAAGCAACCACCCTGCCGCCGTTATTTGTCGGCAGGTGGTTGTTAAGTGGTTAAAAAAAATTTTTTTTATAGGCACAGAAAACTATAGGTAGGGAGAGTGTCAGTGTGTTTTACTGTGCTAAACCTTGTTTGTAGGGACAGGGAAGGACAGTGAGGGAAATTCTCATTGTGCTATACTGTGCTAAAGCATTCCTCATCAACCATCTTTGAAATCCTTGTTTTTTGGACAGTCAGGGAAATTGTCATTGTGCTATTCTGTGCGAAAGCAATCATCCTCAACCATATTTAGAAATCCTTAAGTAAAGGGACAGAGAAGGACACCTGAAGGTAGCCCTTATTGCTTTTTTTCCCATCTCCCTGCAGGCCATCCATTAGAATGTCTGGAAGGCAAACAAGGAGAGGCAGACAGTCAGGAGGCAATAAAAGAGGGCAAGCAGGCTCTGTGTCTGGGGGCAACAGTGCTGGTCGTGGACGCGGTGCATTGTCATCAGCACATGGCCATGGGACACGCTTGTCCTTCTTTTCGGCAGCTGGACATGTTGAGCCACATCATGCCGAAGACTTGGTAGAGTGGATGACCAAGCCCTCCTCCTCCTCCTCATCCTCTCTCACCCAGGCTCAGGGTACTGGCAAAGCAGCTGCCAAAGCGTCCTCTTCCCTGGTATCAATGTCAGACTCATCATCAGTCACTCCTTCCCTAGACCCACCATGTCCTCCTCCTGAGGAGTCCCCCGAACTGTTTGAGCACAGTGTTGGGTACATGCTCCAGGAGGATGCCCAGCGTTTCGAAGGGTCTGATGATGAAACCCAGCTAGAGGAAGGCAGTAGCGTGAGAGCAGACAGAGGGGATGCTCAAGGACACCAATCTGGCAGTCATGTTCCAGCAGCTGCAGCATAGTGCCAGATTGGCTCCAGTGATGAGGAGGGAGGGGATGATGAGGTCACTGACTCCACGTGGGTGCCTAATAGGAGAGAGGAGGAGGAGGAGGATGAGGAGGAGGCACATCTCCAACGAGGCAGGATGCCCTTTGGTGGCCAGCGTAAGGGCAGTACACCGACGGAATCACACCGCAGAGCTCCGCCTGTGCAGGGCGCTGCCTCTGCCCGTCATTCAAAAAGTTCTTTGGTGTGGGCCTTTTTTGAGGCTAGTGCATCAGATCGCACAGCTGCTGTTTGCAACATATGTCTCAAGCGTATATCGCGTGGCCAAAACATCAGCCGCTTGGGTACCACATGCCTGACCAGACATATGTTGACCTGCCATGCAGCTCGTTGGCAAGCCTACCTCAAAGACCCACACCAAAGAACAAAGCGGACCTCTCCTTGCACCGCATCAGCTGGGATCTCCAACCCCACTATAACTTCAGTCCTCTCTGAAACATGCACTGAGAGGAATGAAGGTGTAGAATTAGGTGTGTCACAGCCAAGTACTTGCGGCCACTCTGCTAGCAGTACACCGACGTCCGATTCTAGCAGGCAAATTTCCCTGCCCCAGCTGCTGGACCGTCAAAAGAAGTTCACTCCCAGCCATCCACATGCCCAGCGGTTGAATGCTAGCTTGGCTAAATTGCTAGCGCTTCAACTGCTGCCTTTTCAGTTGGTAGACTCGGCCCCCTTCCGTGAGTTTGTGCAATGTGCGGTTCCTCAGTGGCAGGTTCCCAAACGCCACTTTTTCTCACGGAAGGCTATTCCGGCTCTCTACCGGCATGTGGAAGGCAATGTCTTGGCCTCGCTGGACAGGGCGGTCAGCGGTAAGGTGCATATTACCGCTGACTCATGGTCCAGCAGGCATGGACAGGGACGTTACCTTTCTTTCACGGCCCATTGGGTCACTCTTTTGGCAGCTGGGAAGGATGCAGGACAAGGTGCAGTAGTGTTGGAGGTTGTTCCACCGCCACGCCTCCAAAATGCTACTACTGGTTGTGACACACCTCTCTCCTCCACCCCCTCCTCTTCTTCTTCCTCCATGGCCTCTTCCTGTGCTTTGTCCTCTGAACCAGCGGTGCTCCGTAGGCGTTCAAGGGGCTACGCAAGTACGCAGGCAAAAAGATGCCATGCCGTGCTTGCGCTGGTGTGTTTGGGGGACAGAAGCCACACTGGGGCAGAGGTCCTGTCTGCTCTGCAGGGCCAGGCCGAGAGGTGGTTGACGCCACGCCAACTTAAGCCAGGAATGGTGGTTTGCGACAATGGCACCAACCTCCTCTCCGCCCTCCGACAGGGACAACTGACCCATGTGCCCTGTGTGGCTCACGTCCTTAACCTGGTGGTGCAGCGGTTCTTGGGCAGGTACCCGGGCTTACAGGATGTCCTGAGGCAGGCCAGGAAAGTCTGTGTGCATTTCCGCAGATCTTATAATGCCAGTGCTCGCCTGGCTGAGCTGCAAAAGGAGTTGAACCTGCCCAAGAACCGCCTTATATGTGACATGCCCACCAGGTGGAACTCAACGTTGGCCATGCTGCAGCGGCTGCACACGCAGCAGAGGGCCATCAATGAGTACCTGTGCGACTACGGCACCAGGACAGGGTCAGGGGAGCTTGGTTTTTTTTCTCCACGCCAGTGGGGCATGATCAGGGATGCATGCACTGTCCTGGCACCATTTGAGGAGGCCACGAGGATGGTGAGCAGTGACAGTGCATGCATCAGTGACACTGTACCTCTTGTCCACCTGTTGGAGCACACGCTGCGTGGAATATTGGACAGGGCACTTGAGGCAGAACAGAGGCAGGAAGAGGAGGACTTCCTTGCCTCTCAAGGCCCCCTTTACCCAGACAGTGTTCCTTCTGTCCCACCCATCGCACAGGAAGAGGACGAGGAGGAGGAGGAGGAGGATTGTGTCAGCATGGAGGTGGAGCCTGGCACTCAGCAGCATCAACAGCAGCAGTCTTTTAGGGATGATTTACAGTCCCAAGAAACCCGTGGACTTGTACGTGGCTGGGAGGAGGTGGCTGCGGATCATGTCGTCCTTAGTGACCCAGAGGACTCCGGACCGAATGCCTCAGCTAACCTACGCTGCATGGCCTCCCTGATCCTGCAAAGTCTGCGGAAGGATCCTCGTATTCTACGGATCAAGGAGAGGGACCATTACTGGCTGGCCACTCTCCTTGATCCACGGTACAAGGGTAAGGTTGCGGACCTTATGTTACCGTCGCAGAGGGAGCAGAGGATGAGACAACTCCGGGAGGCCTTGCAGAAAGGTCTGTGCAACGCGTTCCCAGAGACTGGGAGGTTACAAACTCCTGGTCCTGGACAACGAGTTGCTGAGGCTTCGGCCAGTCAAAGAAGGAGCGGTGGGGAAGGTGGCCGTCTGACCGATGCGTTCAGACAATTCTTTAGTCCGCAGCCCCAAAGTATGATCGGTTCCAGCAACCATCGCCAGCGTCTGATAAACATGGTGCAGGAATATCTAGGGGCAAGGTCAGACTTGGACACCTTCCCCACCGAAAATCCTCTGGCTTACTGGGTCTTGAGGATGGATCACTGGCCAGAGCTTGCACAGTATGCAATTGAGCTACTGGCCTGTCCTGCATCCAGCGTTCTTTCGGAACGCACATTCAGTGCTGCTGGAGGATTTGTCATGGATCACAGGGTGCGCCTGTCCACCGACTCGGTTGATCGACTGACTTTCATTAAGATGAACCAGTCTTGGATCACCACCAGCTACCACACACCTGATGCTGATATAACAGACTAATTGATTTTAACATGTCACATCCCTTCAAGACTGATGCTGATGCTGAGTGCCTGTGCTGTTATGTTGACTGGCTATCCTCCTCCTCCGAGTCCTCAATGATACGATTGATGATGATAGCTTGGAAGATCATTTTTGTTTATGGGTGCCGCCACCAGTGCCTAACGCCCAATTTTTCAGCCCCTGTTTAACAGGGGTGTGTAATTACAATTTTTGAAGCAATACTTTGCAACAGGGCTCATTGCTGTGCTCCAAGTACAGTATCTGTGAGGGGTTGCAGTGTTGTGCCACCAGTGCCTAAGGCCCAATTTTTCAGCCCCTGTTTAACAGGGGCGTGTAATTACAATTTTTGAAGCAATACTTTGCAACAGGGCTCATTGCTGTGCTCCAAGTACAGTATCTGTGAGGGGTTGCAGTGTTGTGCCACCAGTGCCTAAGGCCCAATTTTTCAGCCCCTGTTCAACAGGGGCATGTAATTACAATTCTTGATCTAATAATTCACAGCAGGGCCCATTGCTGCACCCACCAAGAGTAACTCTGAGGGCTTACAGTGTTGTGGCAACGCCACCACCACCACCACCACGAAAGGCCCAATTTTTCAGCCCCTGTTCAAAAGGGGCATGTAATTACAATTCTTGATCTAATAATTCACAGCAGGGCCCATTCCTGCACCCACCAAGAGTAACTCTGAGGGCTTACAGTGTTGTGGCAACACCACCACCACCACCACCACCACGAAAGGCCCAATTTTTCAGCCCCTGTTCAACAGGGGCATGCAATTACAATTCTTGATCTAATAATTCACAGCAGGGCCCATTGCTGCACCCACCAAGAGTAACTGTCAGGGCTTACAGTGTTGTGGCACCAGCACCACCATCAAAGGCCCAATTTTTACTACCACTGTTCAACAATTATATGTAATTACAATTCCTGATATACTAGTTGACAGCAGGGCGTTCCAGCACCAACCAAGAGTAACTGTGAGTGCTTACAGTGTTGTGCCAACACCAACAACTAAGGGGCCTATTTCTGCAGAGTATATACGGCAGGTCCCTACTTTCAAACATCCAACTTACAAACGACTCCTACTTGCAAACGCAAGAAGACAACAGGAAGTGAGAGGAAATCTACCCCTAGGAAGGAAAATTTTCTCCTGTAAGAATTAATATGGGAGAAAGGTGTCTCCTCTGTACTGATGCTTTATCACCAATCCTTGTTTCAAGAAAAACACCACATTTCAAAAACAGTTGTCATTGGGACGGAAAGTGAGGTGAAATGTTCTGAACAGGGGCACAGACAGCAAAACAAATGTTACAGGGGTGATAACCCTTACCTATGTTTTCCAAAAAGTTTAAAAATAGATTTTTGGGCTGGAGCTACACTTCAACAATGTACCTGTTCAAAATTACAAACACATTCTACATAAGAACAAACCTACAGTCCCTGTCTTGTATGCACCGCCTGTATACGGCTGTTCAGAGTATATAGGGCCTTTTTTATTTTATGTGCGGGGTTCCCCTTAATATCCATACAAGACCCAAAGGGGCTGGTAATGGGCTGGGGTAGGGGGGGGGGGGTCATGGGGTAGCTATGCCATTTTTCTTAAAGATTTTCATCCATATTACCGGGACCAGACATTACATTAAAGCCGCAAGCAGTTTTAAATGGCTTTTTTTTCCTTTAGAAGTGTCATTTTGTGCAGGGACAGTTCTAAACACGGGAAACACGTGGCACTTCACAGGCATACTTTAGACACCCCCCAGGTAGGATATTTAAAGGAATATTTTACTTTTTTTTTTCACTTTATGCATCATTAAAATGACTGCTCCCGAAAAACGACCGTTTTTAAAACTTCTTTTTGCATTGATACATGTCCCCTGGTGCAGAACCCGGGTTCCCAACCCCTTTTTAGGACAATAACATGCATAATAGTCGTTATAATTAGCACTTTAGAATTCGAACGTTCGCATCCATTGTATTTAATAGGGTTCTAATGTTCGTACGAACTTTCGGTCCGTTCGCGGGTTCTGGTGCGAACCGAACCCGGGGGTGTTCGGCTCATCACTATTTAGAACCAACTGGCATGATTCCCGGTCTTTTGATCACTATGACAGATAAGGGATTACATGGATGTGTTCGTAAAACACTAAACTAGAATTATTCAATTATTTTGTATTTAAGAAAGTGTTCTGCCAACAATCACTCTTCAGTCTGTAGTCTGAAGTGCATAACATGCAGATTTCTACAATGATCTTTTTCAACAAGTGAAGCTGATGTTATGTGAAAAGTGAATAAGTGCTGATCATTTCTCTTACTTAGCTACTTTGCAATGCCCAAGGACCAGTGGAAGTAAAAGGCACTGGTGCAAATTCTGGAGCAGGCTCTTCTTTACCTGTACCCCCCCCCCCCCCACCACTTTACTGCCCCCACTGTGAGCTCATCATAAGGCCCTTTTCACACGGATGGATAGAATGGTGCTTTTAGCTGCGGATTTTCTAGTTTTCTACCGCAGCTAAAAGCACACAATGCTTTCCTATGGCCCCATTCACACACAGCGTTTAGCTGCGATTTCGTTACATGCGGTTCGGTGCGAATAGAAAAAATAGAATTGAATGCGTCCAGGTGCGATGTAGCGCAGCTATCTGCACATAACTGCAGGTAATCACAGTGCACTGTGTCAGCTGCAGATAGCAGCGTGAACAAAAGAAAAAAACAACATGAAGCACATCAAAATAAAAATGGTTGCTATGGGGATGACAATAATGGCCATCCGCAGCTAAACGCAGCCGCACGTAAACGCATGTAAACGTAGCTAATCGCAGTGTACAAATGCAGCTGATCGCTGTGCCTGGGGT
The DNA here is from genome assembly GCA_029206835.1 of Rana muscosa. Taxonomy (NCBI): domain Eukaryota; kingdom Metazoa; phylum Chordata; class Amphibia; order Anura; family Ranidae; genus Rana; species Rana muscosa. Next base: position 59,202,300 of record CM055125.1, read on the forward strand.
CTTGAATTTCAAAAGAAAGAAACATGCTTTTAACTGCTGCAAACAGCCACCCGTGTGAAAGGGGCCTAATACAGAGTATAGCTCCCTCTTTTGTCTGTAAAGGAACAGCAGGCATGAACTAGACATGTGCGGTTTGCTTCTTTCCAAATTAAAATTCGGCCAAATCTTCGTTATTCGGAAATTCGGATGTATCCGAATTTCCAAATTAGAATAGTACAGAATTTAAATGAATCTGAAAAAACGAAATTAGAATTCAAATTGTTTTTAAATACTTTTCGAATAGTTTTCAAATTCAAAAACTTTTTGAATAGTTTTCTAATTTCCAAAGAGAATAAAATAGAACACAAAATAGAAAAAAATAATTATATTCCTTTATTTTCTATTTTATTCTTTTTGGAAATTGGAAAACGATTTGAATTCTAAAACTTTTCAAATTCGAAAACGTTTCAAATTCGAAAACGATTCGAGTTTGATTCAAAAACTTTTTGAATCGATTTGAAAACGAAAAAACGAAACAAATTCCGAAAACAAATTAAACGAATGAAACAAATTTAACTAAACTAATTTATGTAAATAACAAATCAAAACTCATTTTTTCGTTCTGCACATGTCTAGCATGAGCCTATTTTAACCACTAAGGCCCCTTTCACACTGGGGCGGGAAGGTGCGCTGTGGGTATAGCAGCGCTATTTTTAGCGCCGCTATACCTTCGTTTTTACTGCGGTATTCGGCCGCTAGCGGGGTGAATTAAAACCCCCGCTAGTGGCCGAAAAAGGGTTAATACTGCCCGCAATGCGCCTCTGCAGAGGCGCATTGCGGGCGGTATTACCGCGGTTTCCCATTGCTTTTAATGGGCAGCAGCGGTAAAGGAGCGGTGAACACACCGCTCCTTCACCGCTGTAAAGATGCGGCTAGCAGGACTTTTGGAGCGGTCCTGCTAGCGCACCGCTTCAGTGTGAAAGCCTTTGGGCTTTCACACTGAAGACTGCAGGGCACGATTTTTTCAGGCGGTATAGCACCGCTATTATTAGCGCTAAACCGCCTGAAAAACGTGTCAGTGTGAAAGGGGCCTTAGCCTCCAGAAGATTTACCCCATTCATGACCAGGTCATTTTTTGCTATGTGTTATTTTAACCTGCAATTGCACGGTCATGCAACACTGTATCCAAATTAAATTTATATAATTTTTTCCCCACAAATAGAGCTTTCTTTTAGTGGTATTTAATCACCTCTGGGTTTGTTTGTTTTTTTGTGCTATAAACAAAAAAAAGACTGACAATTTAAAAAAAACATTTTTTTACTTTCTGCAATAAAACTTATTCAATAAAATAGATATAAAAAAGTTTAATTTCTTCATATATTTAAGCCAACATGTATTCCGCTACAAATTTTTGGTATAAAAATCCCAATAAGCGTATATTGATCGGCTTACGCAAAAATTATAGCGTCTACAAACTCTGGTGTATATATATATATATATATATATATATACCGAATTTTTTATTTATCAAGTATTTATAATAGTAATGGCGGCAATCAGTGACTTTCAGCGGGTCTGTGATATTGTGGCTGACAATCTGATGCTAACTGACACTTTTGACACTTTGTGGGAACCAGTGCCACTAATACAGTGATCAGTGCTAAAAATATGCGGTACTAATGACACAGGCTGGGAAGGGGTTAAGCATTTAGGGCGATCAAAGGGTTAAATGTGTATGTAACCAGCAGGGATGAGCCGAACACCCCCCTGTTTAGTTCGTACCAGAACCTGCGAACAGACAGAATGTTTGCGTGAACTTTAGAACCCTATTAAATACAATGGACTAGAACGTTTGAAATCTAAAGTGCTAATTATAAAAGCTAATATGCAAGTTATTGTCCTAAAAAGTGTTTGGGGACCCAGGTTCTGCCCCAGGGGACATGTATCAATGCAAAAAAAAGTTTTAAAAATTGACGTTTTTACGGGAGCAGTGATTTTAATAATGCTTAAAATGAAAAAATAAAAGTGAAATATTCCTTTAAATTTCATACCTGGGGGGTGTGTATGATATGCATGTAAAGTCGCGCTTGTTTCCCGTGCTTAGAACTGTCCCTGCACAAAATGTCATTTCTGAAGGAAAAAAAGTAATTTAAAACTCACTCGCGGCTATTAATGAATTGTCGGCTCCCGGCAATACATAGAAAAGTCATTGATAAAAAAAAAAAAAGCGTGGGGGTTCCCCCAAATTCAATTACCAGGCACTTCAGGTCTGGCATAGATATTAAGGGGAACCCCGCCGCAAATTTAAAAAAAAATGCGTGCAGTTCCCCCCAAATATCCATACCAGGCCCTTCAGATCTGGCATGGATTTTAAGGGGAACTCCACCCCAAATTTAAAAAAAATGGCGTGGAGTCCCCCCAAAAATCTATACCAGACCCTTATCCGAGCAACCTGGCAGGCCGCAGGAAAAGAGGGGGGGACGAGAGAGCGCCCCCCTCCTGAACCGTACCAGGCCACATGCCCTCAACATGGGGAGGATGTCCCCATGTTGATGGGGAGAAGGGCCTCATCCCCACAACCCTTGCCCGGTGGTTGTGGGGGTCTGCGGGCAGGGGGCTTATCGGAATCTGGAAGACCCCTTTAACAAAGGGGACCCCTAGATCCCGGCCCCCCCATGTGAATTGGTAAGGGGTACATTGTACCCCTACCATTTCATGAAGAAAATGTAAAAAAAATGTAAAAAAAACCACACAAACACCTTGGAAATGTCCTTTATTAAAAAAAAAAAAAAAAAAAAAAACATTCCAGCGATGAAATCCAGTGTCCTGCGGCGATCCGATGTCCAGCGCTGTCCGTCATTGGCTGAGCCTGAGCGTACCTGATGGAGAACTTACTCTGCAGTCTATTAAATGTATAGACCCGCCCCTTCTAAAGTTCCCCATCAGGTTCGCTCAGCCAATGACTAGGTGTAAGGCTAAGCGGACCAGATGCGGAACGTGAGAAGAGGCGGGTCTATACATGTATTACACAGTCAGGGAAGTTCCCCATCAGGTCCGCTCAGGCCAATGACGTAGGCGGGGTCTGACATACGAGGGGGCGAACCTGATGGGGAACTTCCTTCACTGTGTAATACATGAATAGACCCACCCCTTCTAAAGTTCCCCATCAGATCCGCTCAGCCAATGACTAGGTGTAAGGCTAAGCGGACCAGATGCGGAACATGAAAAGGATGCATTGGCCGGCAACCTCTGATCGGTTTGTGCTGTAATTAATCACAACACAAGAGGCGTTCCGGCGGCCCCCCTACACAAAAGTGCTGAATCATGTACTAGGTACATGAGCCGGCACAGGAGAGACACTTTGCTGTTATATAACGCCGATATGCGGTCGGCAAGTGGTTTGAATTCCACTGCCTATCAGCTGATCACTTTGTAATGGAAGTGACTAAGGTATTATAGCAAAATGCTTATTTTCAATGTGTAATATATATGTTATCACTGACCTAATTGTCACAATTGTCATAAGATTATGTTTTGCATATGTCTTGCCCTATCTGAATAGCATACTACTGTATATAAATAGCGAAAAGAGGAACAATAAACGGAAGAATGTTCACTCTGTGCTTGTGTAAGTCAGTGTGACATTTCTTTATTTCTTTAAGTCTGCACACTTTACATTTAATTTGGACAGGGACAGATATAATAGTTTGGATGTGTCTGATTCGATCCAAAACAGTTGGTGCCGAAACCCGGGAATCTGGGTTCTGATCCAAAGGATAGCCGATCAAGAAGAGACCAAGGCGAACCCAGCACGACCAGGACGTGAGTTGTAGAAGCTGAAGCTAGGATAAGGGGATACGCAGCTGAAAGGTGGCCATTGCAACCGGAACACCCAGAAAAGAGTGTGTAGAAAAAGAAAAAGGAAACTGTGACGGATCTCGGATACCCCAGGTGGGCACATCCGCCAGACCTGTGTCTCCTGTCCTCCAAACGCACCCGCAGCCTGCAGATTCGCCATAACCAGCCCTTAACCCCTCGATCACGAGACAAGCCACACAGGTGTTGAGGGTTAAACATGCAGAGCATCAACAGTTTATTAAATACAAAACATACACTTTTACACACAGTTAGGGACACTCCCCTTAGCCTTGTCATAGAGGGGGGGGTAGGGGACAAGGAAGAACCAATGGGAACTGAACACTTGTACATTGAAACGGAGACTACAGTTAAACATAAAGGGATTATGGTAAGCAGGCAGCCCCTCAATACACATCCCCTGTGGAGAGATGTCTCCAGTCCAGACCATTGTCTACATGCCCTGAACCAACACAATTAAACACAGCAACAAGAGGGGGGGATGGGGAAGAAGGGATGTAGCATTACATTACATTATCTCAATGCCAGCTTGTCCCCAAGTCTCTCAGTCTCTTCTGGGCCATAATCTGTGGGTAAGAGGCCAGCACACAGTCCCTTCCAAAACACACAGAGACAGTGGGTTCTGTCACATTTCTCCCCTTTTAAAAACAGGCTAACCAGGTTCCTGACCCTCAACTGGTCTGGACCTGCGTTAGTCACAAACTTCCACCCCAGGCAAACAGGAAAAGGAAAAGTACGACTGTCGCTGGGGAGCAAAACCGCACATACGGTCTCCTGTGAATAAAAACAGCCCCTGCAGAGTGGGAACAGCTGTCCGCACTCCCGTGATTCGGGGCTGGGTTGCAGATATTGGGGGGAGATGAATAATCCTCTGCCCCGATGCCAGTGCTTCAGCTGGTAGAGAGCATAGGCTGGTAGTGCTATGCATTTGGGGAGGAAAAGGTACTTGCTTTTCTCCTGGTGTAGTTACCAGCCGTTGAGGAGGTATCTTGCAGGGACTATCTCCCAGGCTCTCCATCTCTTTTTCTGATGCTGGGCAGAGGCCAACAGCGCTCTGCCCCATAGCCAGCGCTTCTGCTAGGGGGACATATACAACGGTAGAGTTCAACCGCTGGAGAGGGGAAAGGGTTTTCTCCCCTCCTGGTTCTGTGACCAGCTGCTGAGGCGACTTCTGACAGGGGCTGTCTCCCAAACCTTCCAAAAACATACTGAGTGCTGGGCAGGGGCCAGCATCACTCTGCCATGCAGCCAGCGCTTCTGCTGGGGGGATACACACTGGGGTAGTGTCCAAGTGCTGGGCAACCAGCTCACTGAGTTCATCCCTCGGACCTAACTCTGAGGGTGGGCAGAGGCCAGCGGCGCTCTGCCCCATAGCCAGCGCTTCTGCTGGGGGGATGAAAATTGGGGTAGTGTCCAATTGCTGGGGAGGGAGAATTGCTTCCTCCACTCCCGGTGGGGATATCTGCTTTTGGGGAAACAGCTCACGAAGATCATCTCTCGGACTCTCTGGATCCAACTCTTTTTCTGATGCTGGGCAGAGGCCAGTGGCACTCTGCCCTGTAGCCAGCGCTTCTGCTGGGGCACCGGATGCGATACTCTGGCCTTGCTGCTGATCACCATTTACCAGCCTTCCAGCGCCCATCTCAACTCCCCCTTCTGAGACCTTTATGCTATTAGCTTGTCTCGCTGCCTGGGGAACCTCTGGTGCATTCCGGCATTCTAGCACTTGCAGTGCCCTCTGTATCATCGTCGCTTCTTCCATTGCGGTTAGGACGGGAAAACGTAGGGGCACCCCTGGCCCCGTTTGCTCCGCATCTTGGTGACTGTCCGCTATTTCTCCCGGACAGTCCAAAGCAACGGGAGCCATGCCAGGCTGCTGATCACCGTCAAACAGCCGCTTGTAGGCAATCTCGAGCTCCCATTCCTGCTCAACCAGGAACTCCAACTCCTCCAGGTCACACGCCTCTTCGGGGAGGTCCAGCACCTCATCTCGGCAGTCCAGGATGTTTTCCAGTCGCCACTCCTCGTCGCTACCAAAGTCTGGGTCTCCGTACATTTTTTGATGGAGCAGCCCCACGCCGCTTGTTGGAGAACAATCTAGTATTCTGAAAATTTCCACACATCTGGTTTTACAACGAAATGACACTTGCACTTCCACGGTGTTCTAGAAAGACTGGTGTGTTGGAAGCTTCAAAGAATTTGATAACAATGGACCAGGTACACTCAGTAATGTAGTGTGGCTTGTCGTGCTCGGAGGACAGGAAGCCCACCTAAGGAATGTAATCTGTTAGAACCGACTCCGCAATGTCTGAAGATCCTGTTTTAATTAGCACCTTCCGAAAACAAAGGGAAGGGCAGCTGTTAACAAAAATTTATTGATTAAAGGCACCAGCAAGCTATTGGAGATGATATGGGCCACATCGCCCCCAGAGGTCAGGTATGGCACAACAATACGAGGATCATGAAAGTACAATGATTGGTCGAGAGGCAGAGGGGCAGGCAAGGGGAGGGTTTGAATGAGGTATGAATGAGGCCCTTTAAAACAGGACGTTTGGGTATGAGAGAGCCCTCTTTTACATCTGGGAGCTCAGCCAGCAGGACCTTTGCCTGGAGGAGAGAATAAGTATCATTTTTCATTAGTACTGTTGATATAGGCTGTATAGATACCGGTTGTTAGTATGTAACATTCCTACTTTTAGAAAATAAATGTAATTTCTTTTACTAAGCAACTGTGTCTGTTTTCATAATAACATTGTACCATCAGGCCTAGAATTCTCTTAAGGGTAAGACTAGCAAACAAGGGACACATACAATTATACATAGTTGCGATAGATATATGTATAATAGATCACAATAGTAGATATGTATATTAATAAATCGCGTTTACAATATTTGGCACCCCAGATAAGACACAGATTTATTTCTGACCAAGATTCACAAACCCTAATGTACTTTTTTTCTGAGTCCATGTAAGCTAGGGAATAAAGTAACCCAAAACTGGAAGTCGTTTCAAGTGTGGACAAAGATTGGCACTGGATCGTGAATTCTGAATCCTACTTTGACGGTCCGGAAGGTCCTGTGAAATATCTTGTCGGCGAGTGGACGTGCAAACCTGGCGAGTATTTTTGGCTGATTTATGTTTATATGCTCAACGTTTATTGTATTGTTAATGCATGTTAGGCCTGTAGCCAGTTAATTGTACTGGTGAGTGAAGGATTGATCATCCCTGGAATATCCCTGGGATATATAGCCTGCAGATTGACAGGATAAACCGCACATCTTTGAGGAAAAAGTGGGAAAGATATAGATTGTTTTTATTTATTTATTTTTTATTTTTTATTTTTTTGGAAACCTTTGAAAAAAATTTACTTTAGTTTTTTTTTTGGATAATCTTTGAGGAAATATTTTTTTTTATTATTTATTTATTTATTTATTTTTTAAGTTTTTTTTTAAATTATTATTTTATTTTTACCCATGTGGGAGTGAAAGAGCTCTCTGTTCCAATAGAAGTTCAATGTGGCCTGCGATTTGACAGGAGAGCGTTGATTAAGAGTGCGCTCTGTAGAACTGCAAGTGGTAGCAAGTTTTAAATAGCTTTATACCAGTTTTTTTTTTGTTTTGTTTGTTGTTTCCTGTGAGTCTGTGTCTCTGTTTGTTTGTCGCTGTGTATTGTCTAATCAACTGTTCAGTGTAACTACTTGCAGATTAGCATAACAATGGATATTCTTGAACAGTTTATTGGGAAAAATGCTTGTATCCAATTTAATGATATACAAAAGAATGTGTTGGTACACCAATTCAATGATCTATTAAAGCAATGCAATACTCATAATGAGGCAATAAAGTCTAAAAAGTCTTCCAAAAGAGGCAAGAAGGAGAGAATGGCCAATGTGGTATGCATTTTATTAAAAATGAAAGAAATCGCAGAACAGACAGAGTTGGAGTGGTGTAAACATAGGCCAGAATTATTAGGGAAAATAGAAAATGTGAGTAAAGATATTTCAGCTATAGCTGCGAATGCTGACACGAATGTTTGTGAGTGTGATGAAATGAGGGATGAGATTGAACAATTGGTGACGGAGAATGGTTTGTTGGAGCAAGGAGTGAATGAATGGAAGGAAACATGTATGTTGAGAGAACAGTGTATCTCATCTTTAGAAAAGAAAGAGGCGGGCAATGAATCTGCAATAGAAATACTTAAGAGAGAGTTACAAGAATGTAAAACTCAGCTAGCTCAAAAAGATCATGCCATTCTATCTTTAAAAGCACAGGCAATGGAGAAAGTGCACAGCCATTGTTGTGCTAACAAGGATACACATTCCAGTGTGACACAGGAGCAGGGAGAAATGATGCTGATCGAACAGCAACTAGACATGTGCGATTAGTTTCGTACGAATCGGAAATTCGTACGAATCTTTCGAAATTCGTACATTTGTACGAATCCGAATTACAAATTTTTATGAATACGAATTCTGTACGAAATACGAAATTTCATTTACGAATTTCGGATCCAAATTATCCGAATCCAAACTACCAAATAACGAATTTCAACTAATACGAAAGAAACAAACAAAAAAAAAAGTTACGAAAGTAGGAGTTGTGTCCAGAATCAACAAAAACAATGTACTCTACCCCGTCCGAAAGTACGAATTATGGTATTGAGCTTCCCTTTAATAGTGCCGTTGTATGTCTTATACGTCACCGTGTTCTTGGCGTTCGGAATTTCCGACAACATTTGTGCGACCGTGTGTATGCAAGACAAGTTTGAGCCAACATCCTTTGGAAAAAAAATACAAGGTTTTGTTGTCGGAATTTCCGATCTTCTGTACGCGGCATGAGTCCGTAGAGTTCAATATTAACGATTCGTACGAAATTCGTATTTCGTACGAATCCGAATTAAATTCCGTAGACGAATTGAGAATTACGATTTTTTTTTAATACGAAACGGAACAGAACGGAACGAAACAAAACAAATTTTTTGACGGCTCCCATGTCTAACAGCAACCAGTATGGTCAGCTGACAGTCCTGAAGAGCCCCCAGATCAGAGTTCCTCTCTCTTTACTCCTGCGTCAGAAAGGACTTGGCCAGGATCTGCAATTATAAAAAGGGAGGGTAGCACCCAATCCACGACACTCTCTATACAAGATCGAACAAATCTGTGCCAGATTTTGGGAAAATTTGACACGAGTGCTTCACCCATTAGTCTCTCGAACAAGCTTGAAGCTGTAGTGACACAGTACATTTTAAACAATAGGGATGCATGCGCACTCCTCCGCACATGGCTCCCATTGCAACTGTGTGAAAAACTGCAACCACCAGTCGGGAATCATAGAGGTCTAACTCCCAAGTTAAACTCAAATTGGGGGAACTCGGCAGATAGAATGAGGGAAATGCAGCGCATAATGGGAGGAAGAGATACTAGGGGTTCAGACGCCCTAGAGAATACAAAATTTAGGAGGGGAATTGATCCAATACTCTTTTGCAGTGAATACTTCACCATTTATAAAGCCACATACAATTGTCCTGATATGTCTTCTGATGACAGTAGTTTTCTGTGCTCATTGGCTAATAAGTGCACATGTATTGATTACCATTAGTGATGAGCCGAACACCCCCGGGTTCGGTTCGCACCAGAACCCGCGAACGGACCGAAAGTTCGCACGAACTTTAGAACCCTATTAAATACAATGGATGCGAACGTTCGAAATCTAAAGTGCTGCTAATTATAACGACTATTATGCATGTTATTGTCCTAAAAAGGGTTTGGGAACCCGGGTTCTGCACCAGGGGACATGTATCAATGCAAAAATAAGTTTTAAAAACGGCCGTTTTTCTGGAGCAGTCATTTTAATGATGCATAAAGTGAAAAAAAAAAGTCAAATATTCCTTTAAATATCGTACCTGGGGGGTGTCTAAAGTATGCCTGTGAAGTGCCACGTGTTTCCCGTGTTTAGAACTGTCCCTGCACAAAATTACATTTCTAAAGGAAAAAAAGCCATTTAAAACTGCTTGCGGCTTTAATGTAATGTCTGGTCCCGGTAATATGGAAGAAAATCTTTAAGAAAAATGGCATAGCTACCCCATCACCCCCCCCCCCACCCCAGCCCATTACCAGCCCCTTTGGGTCTTGTATGGATATTAAGGGGAACCCCGCACACAAAATAAAAAAGGCCCTATATACTCTGAACAGCCGTATACAGGCGGTGCATACAAGACAGGGACTGTAGGTTTGTTCTTATGTAGAATCTGTTTGTAATTTTGAACAGGTACATTGTTTAAGTGTAGCTCCAGCCAAAAAATCAATTTTTAAGCTTTTTGGAAAACATAGGGAAGGGTTATCACCCCTGTAACATTTGTTTTGCTGTCTGTGCAGTGTGCACCTGTTCAGAACAGTTCACCTCACTTTCCGTCCTAATGACAAATGTTTTTTGAAAATTTGGGGTTTTTATTGAAACAAGGATTGGTGATAAAGAATCAGTGGAGAGGAGACACTTTTTTTCCCATATTAACTCTTACAGGAGAGAATTTGCCTTCCTAGGGGTAGATTTCCTTTCACTTCCTGTTGTATCCTTCCGTTTGCAAGGAGGAGTCGTTTGTAAGTTGGATGTTTGAAAGTAGGGGCCTGCCGTATATACTCAGCTGAAATTTGCCCCTTACATGTTGGTGTTGCCACAACACTGTGAGCCCTCACAGTTACTCTTGGTGGGCGCATGAATGGGCCCTGCTGTGAATTATTAGATCAATAATTGTAATTGCATGCCCCTGTTGAACAGGGGCTGAAAAATTGGGCCTTTGGTGGTGGTGGTGGTGTTGACACAACACTGTAAGGCCTCACAGTTAGTCTTGGTGGGCGCAGGAATGGGCCCTGCTGTGAATTATTAGATCAAGAATTGTAATTGCATGCCCCTGTTGAACAGGGGCTGAAAAATTGGGCCTTTGGTGGTGGTGGTGGTGGTGGTGTTGACACAACACTGTAAGGCCTCACAGTTAGTCTTGGTGGGCGCAGGAATGGGCCCTGCTGTGAATTATTAGATCAAGAATTGTAATTACATGCCCCTGTTAAACAGGGGCAGAAAAATTGAGCCTTAGGCCTCGTACACACGGCCGAGATTCTCGTTGAAAAAAACATGTCGTTTTTTTTGACGAGATTCTTGGACAAGAAACTTGTCCCGGCCGAGTGTACACACGCTCGTTTCAAAGAAACCGCGGTTCTTTGAAAGGAGTGTACGCGGTGATGTCATCGACTACGTCGAGCATGCGCTCGTCACATTCGATGCCGTCGCCGCCATCTTGGTATACCCTACGTATGCCTAGGAAGCTACCGCGCATGCGTCGAATTCATTTCGAACATGCGCGGGCTTCCGGGCGGACAGGTAAGTGTACACACACTCACTTTTCTCGTCGAGAAACATGCCGAGGAGAATCTCGACGAGAAAATAGAGAGCAGGTTCTCTATTTTCTCGTCAAGGTTTCTTGACGGTTTTCTCGACGAGAAACCCGCTAGCAGCGTACACACGACCGATTTACTCGGCAAGACCTCTTTGCCAGCAAGTTTCTTGCTGGTTCTTGCCGAGAAAATCGGTCGTGTGTACGAGGCCTTAGGCACTGGTGCCACAACACTGCAACCCCTCACAGATACTGTACTTGGAGCACAGCAATGAGCCCTGTTGCAAAGTATTGCATCAAAAATTTTAATTACACGCCCCTGTTAAACAGGGGCTGAAAAATTGGGCCTTAGCCACTGGTGCTGGTGCCACGACACTGCAACCACTCCCAGATACTCTAGTTGGAGTGCAGGAATGAGCCCTGCTGCAAAGCATTGCATAAAAAATTGTAATAACACACCCCTGTTAAACAGGGGCTGAAAAATTGGGCCTTAGCCACTGGTGGCGGCACCCAGAAACAAAAATGTTCTTCCAAGCTATCATCGTCAATCGGATCATTGAGGAGGAGGAGGATAGTCAGTCAACATAACAGGACAAACTCTCAGCATCAGCATCAGTCTTGAAGGGATGTGACATTTGAAAATAAATTAGTCTGTTATATCAGCTTCAGGTGTTTGGTAGCTGGTGGTGATCCAAGACTGGTTCATCTTTATGAAGGTCAGTCGATCAACAGAGTCGGTGGACAGGCGCACCCTGTGATCCATGACAAATCCTCCAGCAGCATTGAATGTGCGTTCTGAAAGAACGCTGGATGCAGGACAGGCCAGTAGCTCAATTGCATACTGTGCAAGCTCTGGCCAGTGATCCATCCTCAAGACCCAGTAAGAAAGAGGATTTTCGGTGGGGAAGGTGTCCAAGTCTGACCTTGCCCCTAGGTATTCCTGCACCATGTATATCAGACGCTGGCGAAGGTTGCTGGAACTGATCATACCTTGGGGCTGCGGACTAAAGAATTGTCTGAACGCTTCGGTCAGACGGCCACCTTCCCCACCGCTTCTTCTTTGACTGACCGAAGCCTCAGCAACTCGCTGTCCAAGACCAGGAGTTTGTAACCTCCCAGTCTCTGGGAACGCGTTGCACAGACCTTTCTGCAAGGCCTCCCGGAGTTGTCTCATCCTCTGCTCCCTCTGCAACGGTAAGATAAGGTCCGCAACCTTACCCTTGTACCGTGGATCAAGGAGAGTGGCCAGCCAGTAATGGTCCCTCTCCTTGATCCGAAGAATACGAGGATCCTTCCGCAGACTTTGCAGGATCAGGGAGGCCATGCAGCGTAGGTTAGCTGAGGCATTCAGTCCGGAGTCCTCTGGGTCACTAAGGACGACATGATCCGCAGCCACCTCCTCCCAGCCACGTACAAGTCCACTGGTTTCTTGGGACTGTAAATCATCCCTAAAAGACTGCTGCTGATGATGCTGAGTGCCAGGCTCCACCTCCATGCTGACACAATCCTCCTCCTCCTCCTCCTCCTCTTCTTCCTGTGCGATGGGTGGGACAGAAGGAACACTGTCTGGGTAAAGGGGGCCTTGAGAGGCAAGGAAGTCCTCCTCTTCCTGCCTCTGTTCTGCCTCAAGTGCCCTGTCCATTATTCCACGCAGCGTATGTTCCAACAGGTGGACAAGAGGTACAGTGTCACTGATGCATGCACTGTCACTGCTCACCATCCTCGTGGCCTCCTCAAATGGTGCCAGGACAGTGCATGCATCCCTGATCATGCCCCACTGGCGTGGTGAAAAAAACTCGAGCTTCCCTGACCCTGTCCTGGTGCCTTAGTCGCACAGGTACTCATTGATGGCCCTCTGCTGCGTGTGCAGCCGCTGCAGCATGGCCAACGTTGAGTTCCACCTGGTGGGCATGTCACATATAAGGCGGTTCTTGGGCAGGTTCAACTCCTTTTGCAGCTCAGCCAGGCGAGCACTGGCATTATAAGATCAGCGGAAATGCACACAGACTTTCCTGGCCTGCCTCAGGACATCCTGTAAGCCCGGGTACCTGCCCAAGAACCGCTGCACCACCAGGTTAAGGACGTGAGCCACACAGGGCACATGGGTCAGTTGTCCCTGTCGGAGAGCGGAGAGGAGATTGGTGCCATTGTCGCAAACTACCATTCCTGGCTTAAGCTGGCGTGGCGTCAACCACCTCTCGGCCTGCCCCTGCAGAGCAGACAGAACCTCTGCCCCAGTGTGGCTCCTGTCCCCCAAACACACCAGCGCAAGCACGGCATGGCATCTTTTTGCCTGCGTACTTGCGTAGCCCCTTGAACGCCTACAGAGCACCGCTGGTTCCGAGGACAAAGCACAGGAAGAGGCCACGGAGGAAGAAGAAGAGGAGGGGGTGGAGGACAGAGGTGTGTCACAACCAGTAGTAGCATTTTGGAGGCGTGGCGGTGGAACAACCTCCAACACTACTGCACCTTGTCCTGCATCCTTCCCAGCTGCCAAAAGAGTGACCCAATGGGCCGTGAAAGAAAGGTAACGTCCCTGTCCATGCCTGCTGGACCATGAGTCAGCGGTAATATGCACCTTACCGCTGACCGCCCTGTCCAGCGAGGCCAAGACATTGCCTTCCACATGCCGGTAGAGAGCCGGAATCGCCTTCCGTGAGAAAAAGTGGCGTTTGGGAACCTGCCACTGAGGAACCGCACATTGCACAAACTCACGGAAGGGGGTCGAGTCTACCAACTGAAAAGGCAGCAGTTGAAGCGCTAGCAATTTAGCCAAGCTAGCATTCAACCGCTGGGCATGTGGATGGCTGGGAGTGAACTTCTTTCGACGGTCCAGCAGCTGGGGCAGAGAAATTTGCCTGCTAGAATCGGACGTTGGTGTACTGCTAGCAGAGTGCCCGCAAGTACTTGGCTGTGACACACCTAATTCTACACCTTCATTCCTCTCAGAGCAGGTTTCAGAGAGGACTGAAGGTATAGTGGGGTTGGAGATCCCAGGTGATGCGGTGCAAGAAGAGGTCAGCTTTGTTCTTTGGTGTGGGTCTTTAAGGTAGGCTTGCCAACGAGCTGCATGGCAGGTCAACATATGTCTGGTCAAGCATGTGGTGCCCAAGCGGGTGATGTTTTGGCCACGCGATATACGCTTGAGACATATGTTGCAAACAGCAGCTGTGCGATCTGATGCACTCGACTCAAAAAAGCCCACACCAAAGAACTTTTTGAATAACGGGCAGAGGCAGCGCCTTGCACAGGCGGAGCTCTGCGGTGTGATTCCGTCGGTGTGCTGCCCTTACGCTGGCCCCCCGAGGGCATCCTGCCTTGTTGGAGATGTGCCTCCTCCTCATTCTCCTCCTCCTCCTCTCTCCTATTAGGCACCCACGTGGAGTCAGTGACCTCATCATCCCCTCCCTCCTCATCACTGGAGCCAATCTGGCAGTATGCTGCTGCTGCTGGAACATGACTGCCAGATTGGTGTCCTTCTTGAGCATCCCCTCTCTCTGCTCTCACGCTACTGCCTTCCTCTAGCTGGGTATCATCATCAGACCCTTCGAAACGCTGGGCATCCTCCTGGAGCATGTACCCAACACTGTGCTCAAACAGTTGGGGGGACTCCTCAGGAGGACATGGTTGGTCTAGGAAAGGAGTGACTGATGATGACATTGATACCAGGGAAGAGGACGCTTTGGCAGCTGCTTTGCCAGTACCCTGAGCCTGGGTGAGAGAGGATGAGGAGGATGAGGAGGGCTTGGTCATCCATTCTACCAAGTCTTCGGCATGATGCGGCTCAACATGTCCAGCTGCCAAAAAGAAGGACAAGCGTGTCCCATGGCCACGTGCTGATGGCGATGCACCGCGTCCACGACCAGCACTGTTGTCTCTAGACACAGAGCCTGCTTGCCCTCTTTTTTTGGCTCCTGACTTTCTGCCTCTCCTTGTTTGCCTTCCAGACATTCTAATGGCCTGCAGGGAAATGGGAAAAGCAGCAATACAGGCTAAGTTAAGGTGTAATATGGTCAGGAGGCACACTCCGCCCGCTGTAAGTGCAGCAAAATCCTGTTTGTGTAACACACCAGGAAAAAGCAGCAATACAGGCTAAGTTAAGGTGTAATATGAGCAGGAGGCACACTCCGCCCACTGTAAGTGCCGCAAAATCCTGTTTGTGTAACACACCAGGAAAAAGCAGCAATACAGGCTAAGTTAAGGTGTAATATGGTCAAAAGGCACACTCCGCCCGCTGTTAGTGCCGCAAAATCCTGTTTGTGTAACACACCAGGAAAAAGCAGCAATACAGGCTAAGTTAAGGTGTAATATGGTCAGGAGGCACACTCCGCCCGCTGTAAGTGCCGCAAAATCCTGTTTGTGTAACACACCAGGAAAAAGCAGCAATACAGGCTAAGTTAAGGTGTAATATGGTCAGGAGGCACACTCCGCCCGCTGTAAGTGCCGCAAAATCCTGTTTGTGTAACACACCAGGAAAAAGCAGCAATACAGGCTAAGTTAAGGTGTAATATGGTCAGGAGGCACACTCCGCCCGCTGTAAGTGCCGCAAAATCCTGTTTGTGTAACACACCAGGAAAAAGCAGCAATACAGGCTAAGTTAAGGTGTAATATGGTCAGGAGGCACACTCCGCCCGCTGTAAGTGCCGCAAAATCCTGTTTGTGTAACACACCAGGAAAAAGCAGCAATACAGGCTAAGTTAAGGTGTAATATGGTCAGGAGGCACACTCCGCCCGCTGTAAGTGCCGCAAAATCCTGTTTGTGTAACACACCAGGAAAAAGCAGCAATACGGGCTATCTTCAGGTGTATAATGTGCAGGAGGCTTAGCAACAATGACACTGACACTGTCCCCTGCCTATCCTTCTCTCTCCCTGCACACAAGGTTTATCAAAGTATATGACACTGACACTCTCCCTGCCTATCCTTCTCTCTCCCTGCACACAAGGTTTAGCAAAGTATATGTCACTGACACTCTCTCTGCCTATCCTTCTCTCTCCCTACACACAAGGTTTAGCAAAGAATATGACACTGGCACTCTCCCTGCCTATCCTTCTCTGTCCCTACACACAAGGTTTAGCAAAGAATGGATTTGACACTGTCCCTGCCTATCCTTCACTTTCCCTGCTCCGGAACACACTACACGAGGCCACCGCGCTGGCGGCCTTTTATAGTGTGGGGCGTGTGCTAAACCCCCTCAGCTATAATTGGCCACAGGCATCCTGCCTGTGGCCAATCATTGCTCTCCTCGCTGCCGGCGCTGTGATTGGCCAAGCATGCAGGGTCACAGTGCATGCTTGGCCAATCACAGCGCCGGGATTACACTGCGATAGCGCAGTGTATTGTGGGCCGTTCGCGTCACTCGAATTTGGCGCGAACGGCCCAAATCGTTCGTTGTTCGCCGAACGCGCGAACAGCCGATGTTCGAGTCGAACCTATGTTCGACTCAAACACCGAGCTCATCCCTAAATATGACACTGACACCCTCCCTGCCTATCCTTCTCTCTCCCTGCACACAAGGTTTATCAAAGAATATGACACTGACACTCTCCCTGCCTATCCTTCTCTCTCCCTGCACACAAGGTTTAGCAAAGAATATGACACTGACACTCTCCCTGCCTATCCTTCTCTCTCCCTGCACACAAGGTTTAGCAAAGAATATGACACTGACACTGTTCCCTGCCTATCCTTCTCTCTCCCTGCACACAAGGTTTAGCAAAGAATATGACACTGACACACTCCCTGCCGATCCTTCTCTCTCCCTACACACAAGGTTTAGCAAAGAATAGCAATGACACTGTCCCTGCCTATCCTTCTCTTTCCCTGCGCCGGAACACACTACACAAGGCCGCCGCACTGGCGGCCTTTTATAGTGTGGGGCGTGTGCTAAACACCCTGCCTGTGGCCAATTATGGCTCTCCTAGCTGGCGGCGCTGTGATTGGCCAAGCATGCGGGGTCACAGTGCATGCTTGGCCAATCACAGCGCCGGGATTACACTGCGATGGCGCAGTTTATTGTGGGCCGTTCGCGTCACTCGAATTTGGCGCGAACGGCCCAAATCGTTCGATCTTCATCGAACGATCGAACGTATGTTCGACTCGAACGTATGTTCGATTTGAACACCGAGCTCATCCCTAGTGAGCACGGCCAACCCTCCCCATATGATTTTGCAAGGGGTACCTTAGCCCCTTGCAAACCGTTGTTGAACCATTTTGGACTTTGATAGTACAGAGATCACAATGTTTGCAAATATCTGGTTTAGGGCCAGCAGGGCCATGTAGTGAGGAGGATTGGAAGGAAGTACAGAAAATATGTGGGATACATGATAAAAATAATTATCCTGAAAGGAAATGGGATCGGAATTATAAATGTAAAAAGTGGAAAAGGGCTATGATGGAGTACCAGGAAATATATCACCCTAAATATTCCTAAAACAAGAAAGACAGGACAAAATAGATAGAGAAAATGAAAGGATAAGAAAGGATAAAGAAAAAAACAATGCCAAAAAGAAAAAGAGGAATATGAAGAGAATTTTAAAAGGTTAAGTGTTATTAAGGAAGAGAGAAAGTTATTAGAAACAGAAAAATAAATATTAAAAGAACAGGGAGAACAAGTATCTCAGTTAGCCAAGCAGGTCCATATCCCACTTCCCCTCGGGACGTTAAGGGATATTAAAGATCTTTGCCCAAAGCCCCACAAACAACCCAGAGAGGCAGCTCTGTTCTTACAGAGACATTGCGCGGGCACTGGCATGAATGCCGATTACTGCGAAATAATAATACAGACAGTAGATCCAGATCCCACCTGCGATGTAGAAGTTAAAACATTATTTGCTGAGAACGACCCTTTTAAAAAGGCAAAGGGATGGGAATCGTTTTGGGCAGCAGTAGCAGCTATTTGGCAGAAGAGTTACAAAGGAGAGAGCGCTTTGCAGATAATGTGCACTGCAAAGCAGGGACCGGGAGAAAACTTTTATTCATTTTGTAAACAGGTATATCAGTTATACAAAGATACAGGAATGGAAAACCCTGAGCTGTATGTGAGCACAGTCATGTCCGGGGGAGATCCTAAAACAACACAGTTACTTAAATTAAAGCGGAGGTTCTGCGGCGATTTATTTTTATTTTTTTCTGGTGCATTCAATTGGGTTTCACAATACAAGGTTAAACTCACTTGTTTGGTGTCTTCAAATATCCCCTGTCCGTTTTCATGGCAAATAAGAACTTTTAAAATCGCTTCCTGACAGTTCCCATTTTGCTTGTGGGCATTGTGAAGCCCACAAGCAATCATTTCCTGGAAGCGCCTGCAGTGTTTACGGCGAGTAGCTGTATCGATAGAACACCGCCCCTATGAGAAAAGCATTGGCTGTATAGAACGAACGAGCGGTGTGTTTATCCAATGAGCGACGAGCAGCATCCCCAGCTGACGAACTGTTCAGACTCAGGGATTTCCGTCTGATTCAATTGCTCCTGCGCAGACCATCCCGGAACCTATCTGATAGCAGAACCAGCACGATAGAACAGCAGCGTTCTGTATTGTCTCCTGGGAAACATGACTCTGTGCTCCCAGGAGACATCGCAGCGCCGGGGAAAGGAGTAGGAACGCCTACTCCCGCGGGAGGGAAAGCCCGGAAGTGACAGCTAAAAACTAAAATCTAAGGTATTTAAACTATAATTTTTTTTTTTGATGTGGCTATTTAACTTGGTGATAGTGTTCTGCTTGTGCCGGGATGTAGTTGTTTTTCTGGGTGGAACTCCACTTTAATTAACCCCGATTGATCAAAATTAAAACCTGATGCCTTTCTGTAAGACATTATAAAACGTGAATCCTCAGGCTTATTCACCACAAAAGGAGGGGTATTTCCCTCTTTTAACCCCGAACAGATAGAAAGCCCGCAATTAGCTGCTGCTTATACACAACAAGTTCCCCAACAATTCCAACAAGCACCATACAAGTCATATCCCCAGGATAACTAGCAGGGTTGTTTCAAATGCGGGGACATGGGACATCAGAAGTCAGAATGCCCCCTTAGGAGAGGAACAAGTAGGGGAGCTAACCGCAGGGGTAATATGGGAAGAGGCAGATTGCCCGTTGGTACAGTTCATGACCAACATCTTTTTTAAATGAGTTTTGCCGTTCTGACTGACTGTCCACCTCCTCTGATGGGAAGAGACTTAATGTCAAGTTTAAACATACAGATCAAATTCACAAAGGATGGAGGCCTGCTGGCTACATCAGAAATCTGGGATTTGTCTAATCCAAAAAGACAGGATTTTAGAGGGTACTTTGGGGTTGATTTACTAAAGGAAAATCCACTTTGCACTTGAAAGTGCACTGAAAGTGCACATGGAAGTGCAGATGCTGTAGATCTAAGGGGGACATGCAAGGAAGATAAAAACAGCATTTTAGCTTGCACATGATTGGATGATAAAATCAGCAGAGCTTCCCCTATTTTCAGAGCTTCCCCTCAGATTTACAGCGATCTACAGCGACTGCACTTCCATGTGCACTTTCAAGTGCAAAGCGGATTTTCCTTTAGTAAATCAACCCCTTTATGTTACTACCGGCACACCTCGAAGCACACCCTATATGGGCACTGCATACATTGTACACCATACAAGACCATAATTGGGGAAGGAGCGGTAGTACATTACCAAAACAATATCCCCTGTCAGAAGGAAAAAATGCAGGCATAGCACCACAAATAGAGCAATATTTAGTAGAAGGAATACTGAAACACACAATCAGTCCCTGGAACATCCCCATTAACCCAGTACGCAAAGCCAGTGGTGAATGGCGCTTTGTACAGGACCTAAGGGCCCTGAACAAAGCTATTGTCCCCCTTCCACCTTTGGTTGCGGATATTGCTACAATATTTTGTGAGATACCGGCAATGTCCAAGATCTACACGGTCATTGATTTAAGTATTGCGTTCTCTTCCATACCTGTTGCAGAGGAAGCCCAAAAATACTTTGAACCTGGGCTAGGCTCCCGCAAGGCTTTGCAGACAGTCCTGCAGCGTACTCCATGGTCTTGAATCGATCCTTGAGCGATTGGGTACCAAAAGAAGGCTCAGTGTTGCTTCAGTATGTGGATGACCTATTGCTGTATAATGAAAATGAGGTCAGCTGTGCGGAGGACTCAGAGCCCCTACTAACAAACCTCGCCTCAAAAGGTCACATGGCGTCTCGCAAAGAGATCCAGTGGTGCAGGTCGCAGGTTGAGTACTTGGGGTATATAATCCGAACCGAATGTTTGGTGTCACCAGCTCGAGTCAAGGCACTGTCCTCCTGGAGTCCACCAAGAGACAAGTCAGCGCTTCTCTCTTTCCTAGGGTCCATAATATACTGCAGGCAGTGGATACCTGATACGGTTGCAGCGGTCCTAGCACAATCACATGGAAATTCTCTGAGACCCGTATCATACATCTCAAAGAAACTTCCAATTCAAGTTCAAGGTATGCCACATTGCTTACAGGCCGTAGCAGCCTGTGCAAAGGCAGTACAAGAGGCTTCAAAGGTGGTCCTGGGACATGACCTGACACATGACCTCACACTGTATACCACTCATACAGTTACACACCTCATGACAAACGTGACAGCACAAAGATCAAGCGGTTATGAGATAATAGTACGAAAACATTAAAAGTAAAATATCACAGAAGCCAATGTGACTGGCACTTCACTTACTGAACACTCACAATCTCACCATAAAATCATGTTCAGAAACATCACAGTCCATTAGGTTTTTACACTCTTTGCTAAAATTAATGTCAGAACCAATTCCAGAACACAATTGCACTGAGGTACTTGCAGAAACTACCCTCCCTAGACCAGACCTCACAGATGTTCCATATCCAAATGCGGAAAATGTTTTTGTAGATGGCAGCTGCTCCCGACCTGATGACAAAACGTATTAAACTGGTTATGCCATTGTTAAATTGCCAGATGTAATGATTGAAGCCAAATCTCTGAATGCTAGTTCAGCCCAAATTGCAGAACTCATTGCTCGAACTAGAGTTTGTCAGATTTTTTGAAGGAAAAGATGTAAACATTTACACTGACAGCAGATATGGGGCCACGGGTTGACAAAAGATCCTAATGGACTTTGGTCAACCAAGGAGGGAATAATAGGTATCCCCATTGCTGCAGCATCCCTCTTATTATCTTATTTACACGGACCAGGACACAGAGGGTCTCAAGCTATTCTAACATTGTATAATGAGATGGGTTACACTGACATTTGGCGCCCCCTACAGGCCCTTTACAGGATTTACAAATAGATTACACACATGTCCCCACACAGAAGGGCAACTTAAAATATCTTTTGGTTATAATTGACAGATTTACAGGATGGGTAGAAGCAATCCCTGCCACAGGAGAGACAGCTAAAAGAGTACTAATAAATCAGTGGATCTGTGGGTTTGGCCTTCCGGCCACTATATGGTCAGATCAAGGTCCAACATTTACCTCGGCCTTAGTGAAGGAGCTAGTAAAAATTCTAGGCATCCAATGGAAGTTGCACATTCCCTACAACCCACAGAGTTCAGGAGTAGTGGAAAGAATGAACAGAACCATAAAAGACAAATTGAAAAAAGCAACAGGTGGCACAATGAAAAACTGGTTAGATTACTTGCCAGCAGTCTTATATCAAATCAGGACTACCCCCCACAGCAGAACAGGAATATCTTCTTTTGAGATATTAATGGGAAGCCAGCACAAATGAGAAAAGGAGGGACAGAAGGGATAGGGACAGGTGAGGATAACATATTTTCCTTACAGGAAGAGTACGTGAAACATTTGGTAAGTAGTCTTACTGGAAAATATGAACAAGTGGCTGTCACCTTTCCTCCTTTTTCCACAGAACCAACACATCCTTTCATCCCGGGTGACAAAGTGTTTGTCAAGCAGCTTGCAGTAAAAAAACACACGGGACCAGTCTATCAAGGACCATTCCAAATTGAGAAGGTCACCAGGACTGCTGTACTCACCGACCAAGGCCCACAATGGATCCATGCCTCAAGACTAAAGAAGGGCCCAACGATGCCACAGATTCCGGACAGCTCTCCACCAGGACAGAGGGAGTCGGAGCCTCAGGAGAAACCGGACTCCCAGAATTCCATGACTACCCCTTGCCCCAAATGGGTAAAGGAGCATGCCCACTCCCAAACCTTCCCCAGGACCCCCAAAAACACTACCAGAGACTGGAGTTTCATTAGACCTTGCGATGCCCCCAGTCCCGCAATCCCCCTGAACTCTAGAGTGTCTAAAATACATTGCCAGTTTACTATTCCAGAAGCCCCCAGAGGAAAAAATAAGGTTGCAATGTTATCATTTCTCGTTCTCTCTTGTACTGCCCTCATTAGTATATTAGTTTTGTGGGGTTGCTGTTTTTAGCAGTCATGTGGGATGGGTTCCCAAGGAGGGTCAGCTCAAGGATTTAACCACACTAGACCATAACGGGAATTGCCTGAAAGCTTCACTGACAAAATGCTGTTACTAAAATTTAAATATTCTTATGCTAGAAAATCCGGGTATGACAGATGCTGGTTATGTAGTAAACTTCACCCAGAAACAGCTAGAATCCCCCTCTTGTCAGTACCAGTGAATCTTAAACCTCTCCTTAATAGTGATGAGCCGAACACCCCCGGGTTCGGTTCGCACCAGAACCCGCGAACGGACCGAAAGTTCGTACGAACATTAGAACCCTATTAAATACAATGGATGCGAACGTTCGAATTCTAAAGTGCTAATTATAACAACTATTATGCATGTTATTGTCCTAAAAAGGGTTTGGGAACCCGGGTTGTGCACCAGGGGACATGTATCAATGCAAAAATAAGTTTTAAAAACGGTCGTTTTTCGGGAGCAGTCATTTTAATGATGCATAAAGTGAAAAAAAAAAGTCAAATATTCCTTTAAATATCGTACCTGGGGGGTGTCTAAAGTATGCCTGTGAAGTGCCACGTGTTTCCCGTGTTTAGAACTGTCCCTGCACAAAATGACACTTCTAAAGGGCAGCACAGTGGTGTAGTGGTTAGCACTCTCACCTAGCAGCAAAAGGGACACTGGTTCAAATCCCGACCATGACACCATCTGCCTGGAGTTTGCATGTTCTCCCTGTGTCTGCGTGGGTTTCCTCTGCGTACTCCGGTTTCCTCCCACACTCCAAAGACATGCTGGTAGGTTAATTGGATCTAGTCCAAATTGGCCCAGTATATATGTGTGTACAACTGTGTGTCCTAAGCGTTTCGAGATCCTACGGGGTAAAATGACCGCACCAGCTAAGCAGACACTGGCTGCAAAAAGCGCCTAGAGGCGATTCAGTTCGCATGTGAGCGCTATACAAGTCATTCATTCATAAAGGAAAAAAAAGCCATTTAAAACTGCTTGCGGCTTTAATGTAATGTCTGGTCCCGGTAATATGGATGAAAATCTTTAAGAAAAATGGCATAGCTACCCCATGACCCCCCCCCTACCCCAGCCCATTACCAGCCCCTTTGGGTCTTGTATGGATATTAAGGGGAACCCCGCACATAAAATAAAAAAGGCCCTATATACTCTGAACAGGCGGTGCATACAAGACAGGGACTGTAGGTTTGTTCTTATGTAGAATCTGTTTGTAATTTTGAACAGGTACATTGTTTAAGTGTAGCTCCAGCCCAAAAATCTATTTTTAAACTTTTTGGAAAACATAGGTAAGGGTTATCACCCCTGTAACATTTGTTTTGCTGTCTGTGCCCCTGTTCAGAACATTTCACCTCACTTTCCGTCTCAATGACAACTGTTTTTGAAATGTGGTGTTTTTCTTGAAACAAGGATTGGTGATAAAGCATCAGTACAGAGGAGACACCTTTCTCCCATATTAATTCTTACAGGAGAGAATTTTCCTTCCTAGGGGTAGATTTCCTCTCACTTCCTGTTGTCTTCTTGCGTTTGCAAGTAGGAGTCGTTTGTAAGTTGGATGTTTGAAAGTAGGGACCTGCCGTATATACTCTGCAGAAATAGGCCCCTTAGTTGTTGGTGTTGGCACAACACTGTAAGCACTCACAGTTACTCTTGGTTGGTGCTGGAACGCCCTGCTGTCAACTATTATATCAGGAATTTTAATTATATATAATTGTTGAACAGTGGTAGTAAAAATTGGGCCTTTGATGGTGGTGCTGGTGCCACAACACTGTAAGCCCTGACAGTTACTCTTGGTGGGTGCAGCAATGGGCCCTGCTGTGAATTATTAGATCAAGAATTGTAATTACATGCCCCTTTTGAACAGGGGCTGAAAAATTGGGCCTTTCGTGGTGGTGGTGGTGGTGGCGTTGCCACAACACTGTAAGCCCTCAGAGTTACTCTTGGTGGGTGCAGCAATGGGCCCTGCTGTGAATTATTAGATCAAGAATTGTAATTGCATGCCCCTGTTGAACAGGGGCTGAAAAATTGGGCCTTAGGCACTGGTGGCACAACACTACAACCCCTCACAGATACTGTACTTGGAGCACAGCAATGAGCCCTATGGCAAATTATTGCTTAAAAAATTGTAATTACACGCCCCTGTAAAACAGGGGCTGAAAAATTGGGCCTTAGCCACTGGTGGCGGCACCCATAAACAAAAATGATCTTCCAAGCTATCATCATCAATCGTATCATTGAGGACTCGGAGGAGGAGGATAGCCAGTCAACATAACAGCACAGGCACTCAGCATCAGCATCAGTCTTGAAGGGATGTGACATGTTAAAATCAATTAGTCTGTTATATCAGCATCAGGTGTGTGGTAGCTGGTGGTGATCCAAGACTGGTTCATCTTGATGAAAGTCAGTCGATCAACCGAGTCGGTGGACAGGCGCACCCTGTGATCCGTGACAAATCCTCCAGCAGCACTGAATGTGCGTTCCGAAAGAACGCTGGATGCAGGACAGGCCAGTAGCTCAATTGCATACTGTGCAAGCTCTGGCCAGTGATTCATCCTCAAGACCCAGTAAGCCAGAGGATTTTTGGTGGGGAAGGTGTCCAAGTCTGACCTTGCCCCTAGATATTCCTGCACCATGTTTATCAGACGCTGGCGATGGTTGCTGGAACCGATCATACTTTGGGGCTGCGGACTAAAGAATTGTCTGAACGCATCGGTCAGACGGCCACCTTCCCCACCGCTCCTTCTTTGACTGGCCGAAGCCTCAGCAACTCGTTGTCCAGGACCAGGAGTTTGTAACCTCCCAGTCTCTGGGAACGCGTTGCACAGACCTTTCTGCAAGGCCTCCCGGAGTTGTCTCATCCTCTGCTCCCTCTGCGACGGTAACATAAGGTCCGCAACCTTACCCTTGTAATGTGGATCAAGGAGAGTGGCCAGCCAGTAATGGTCCCTCTCCTTGATCCGAAGAATACGAGGATCCTTCCGCAGACTTTGCAGGATCAGGGAGGCCATGCAGCGTAGGTTTGCTGAGGCATTCGCTCCGGAGTCCTCTGGGTCACTAAGGACGACATGATCCGCAGCCACCTCCTCCCAGCCACGTACAAGTCCACTGGTTTCTTGGGACTGTAAATCATCCCTAAAAGACTGCTGCTGATGATGCTGAGTGCCAGCCTCCACCTCCATGCTGACACAATCCTCCTCCTCCTCCTCCTCCTCTTCCTGTGCGATGGGTGGGACAGAAGGAACACTGTCTGGGTAAAGGGGGCCTTGAGAGGCAAGGAAGTTCTCCTCTTCCTGCCTCTGTTCTGCCTCAAGTGCCCTGTCCATTATTCCACGCAGCGTGTGCTCCAACAGGTGGACAAGAGGTACAGTGTCACTGATGCATGCACTGTCACTGCTCACCATCCTCGTGGCCTCCTCAAATGGTGCCAGGACAGTGCATGCATCCCTGATCATGCCCCACTGGCGTGGAGAAAAAAAACCAAGCTCCCCTGACCCTGTCCTGGTGCCGTAGTCGCACAGGTACTCATTGATGGCCCTCTGCTGCGTGTGCAGCCGCTGCAGCATGGCCAACGTTGAGTTCCACCTGGTGGGCATGTCACATATAAGGCGGTTCTTGGGCAGGTTCAACTCCTTTTGCAGCTCAGCCAGGCGAGCACTGGCATTATAAGATCTGCGGAAATGCACACAGACTTTCCTGGCCTGCCTCAGGACATCCTGTAAGCCCGGGTACCTGCCCAAGAACCGCTGCACCACCAGGTTAAGGACGTGAGCCACACAGGGCACATGGGTCAGTTGTCCCTGTCGGAGGGCGGAGAGGAGGTTGGTGCCATTGTCACAAACCACCATTCCTGGCTTAAGCTGGCGTGGCGTCAACCACCTCTCGGCCTGGCCCTGCAGAGCAGACAGGACCTCTGCCCCAGTGTGGCTTCTGTCCCCCAAACACACCAGCGCAAGCACGGCATGGCATCTTTTTGCCTGCGTACTTGCGTAGCCCCTTGAACGGCTACGGAGCACCGCTGGTTCATAGGACAAACCACAGGAAGAGGCCATGGAGGAAGAAGAAGAGGAGGGGGTGGAGGAGAGAGGTGTGTCACAACCAGTAGTAGCATTTTGGAGGCGTGGCGGTGGAACAACCTCCAACACTACTGCACCTTGTCCTGCATCCTTCCCAGCTGCCAAAAGAGTGACCCAATGGGCCGTGAAAGAAAGGTAACGTCCCTGTCCATGCCTGCTGGACCATGAGTCAGTGGTAATATGCACCTTACCGCTGACCGCCCTGTCCAGCGAGGCCAAGACATTGCCTTCCACATGCCGGTAGAGAGCCGGAATAGCCTTCCGTGAGAAAAAGTGGCGTTTGGGAACCTGCCACTGAGGAACCGCACATTGCACAAACTCACGGAAGGGGGCCGAGTCTACCAACTGAAAAGGCAGCAGTTGAAGCGCTAGCAATTTAGCCAAGCTAGCATTCAACCGCTGGGCATGTGGATGGCTGGGAGTGAACTTCTTTCGACGGTCCAGCAGCTGGGGCAGGGAAATTTGCCTGCTAGAATCGGACGTCGGTGTACTGCTAGCAGAGTGGCCGCAAGTACTTGGCTGTGACACACCTAATTCTACACCTTCATTCCTCTCAGTGCATGTTTCAGAGAGGACTGAAGTTATAGTGGGGTTGGAGATCCCAGCTGATGCGGTGCAAGGAGAGGTCCGCTTTGTTCTTTGGTGTGGGTCTTTGAGGTAGGCTTGCCAACGAGCTGCATGGCAGGTCAACATATGTCTGGTCAGGCATGTGGTACCCAAGCGGCTGATGTTTTGGCCACGCGATATACGCTTGAGACATATGTTGCAAACAGCAGCTGTGCGATCTGATGCACTAGCCTCAAAAAAGGCCCACACCAAAGAACTTTTTGAATGACGGGCAGAGGCAGCGCCCTGCACAGGTGGAGCTCTGCGGTGTGATTCCGTCGGTGTACTGCCCTTACGCTGGCCACCAAAGGGCATCCTGCCTCGTTGGAGATGTGCCTCCTCCTCATCCTCCTCCTCCTCCTCTCTCCTATTAGGCACCCACGTGGAGTCAGTGACCTCATCATCCCCTCCCTCCTCATCACTGGAGCCAATCTGGCAGTATGCTGCAGCTGCTGGAACATGACTGCCAGATTGGTGTCCTTCTTGAGCATCCCCTCTGTCTGCTCTCACGCTACTGCCTTCCTGTAGCTGGGTTTCATCATCAGACCCTTCGAAACGCTGGGCATCCTCCTGGAGCATGTACCCAACACTGTGCTCAAACAGTTCGGGGGACTCCTCAGGAGGAGGACATGGTGGGTCTAGGGAAGGAGTGACTGATGATGAGTCTGACATTGATACCAGGGAAGAGGACGCTTTGGCAGCTGCTTTGCCAGTACCCTGAGCCTGGGTGAGAGAGGATGAGGAGGAGGAGGAGGGCTTGGTCATCCACTCTACCAAGTCTTCGGCATGATGTGGCTCAACATGTCCAGCTGCCGAAAAGAAGGACAAGCGTGTCCCATGGCCATGTGCTGATGACAATGCACCGCGTCCACAACCAGCACTGTTGCCCCCAGACACAGAGCCTGCTTGCCCTCTTTTATTGCCTCCTGACTGTCTGCCTCTCCTTGTTTGCCTTCCAGACATTCTAATAGAAGGCCTGCAGGGAGATGGGAAAAAAGCAATAAGGGCTACCTTCAGGTGTCCTTCTCTGTCCCTTTACTTAAGGATTTCTAAATATGGTTGAGGATGATTGCTTTTGCACAGAATAGCACAACGACAATTTCCCTGACTGTCCAAAAAACAAGGATTTCAAAGATGGTTGATGAGGAATGCTTTAGCACACTATAGCACAAGGAGAATTTCCCTCACTGTCCTTCCCTGTCCCTAGAAACAAGGATTATCACAGTGAAAGAAACTGACACTCTTCCTACCTATAGTTTTCTGTCCCTAGAAAAAATGTTTTTTTAAAGCACACTATAGCACAAGGAGAATTTCCCTCACTTTCCTTCCCTGTCCCTAGAAACAAGGATTATCACAGTGAAAGAAACTGACACTCTTCCTACCTATAGTTTTCTGTCCCTAGAAAAAATGTTTTTTTAAAGCACACTATAGCACAAGGAGAATTTCCCTCACTTTCCTTCCCTGTCCCTAGAAACAAGGATTATCACAGTGAAAGAAACTGACACTCTTCCTACTGTGAGGGGGTTAACTCTCCCTAGACAGTCCACACAGGTCTGGTTCCAGGCATGAGCAAACACCTAATGAATCTGGGAGTTTTTATAGAGGCCTTAAACGAACTGACAGGCTTCAGCTGGTCTCATCAACTCCCTGCCTCACGACGCCCAGCACTCTCCCTAGAGGTATGAGTCATTCATGAGCCCACTAGCCTCAGCTGGGCTTCATCAACTCCCTAGTTGTATAAGTCGGCATAAAGCCTGAATCTGGGAGAAATATATCTACCCCCCTGGATGCAACCAGGTGACTTTACCTTCCTGCTGTCACATACCCCCCCCTCTTGTTTTAACCTTGGGGTTGGAACACCAGCAATCAGGCATTCATGTACTCGAGACAAAGCATCCACATTCCCCATTTGAACGCCAGGGCGATGCTTTACTGTGAAGTTGAATTCCTGTAGGGCCAGGAACCACCTATTCACTCTTCTATTTGTCTCCTTGTTTTGAGCCATCCACTTTAACGGAGCGTGATCCGTAACCATGTCAAAGTGCCTACCTAGCAGATAGTACCGAAGGGAATCTAGAGCCCACTTCACCGCTAAACACTCCTTTTCAACCGTGGCGTAATTTACCTCATGGGACTTCAACTTCCTGCTGAGGTAAATGACTGGGTGCTCTTCCCCGTTCCAGACCTGGGACAATACTGCTCCTAACCCCACATCTGACGCATCACTTTGTACGACAAAGTCTTTAGAGAAGTCGGGTGAGTACAACACTGGCTGGCTACATAAGGCTTGTTTCAAGAATTGGAATGCTGCCTCAGCCTCGGGGGTCCATTTAATCATGACCGACCCTTTCCCTTTCGTCAGGTTGGTTAGGGGCACAGCCTTAGAAGCAAAGTGGGGAATGAAGCGCCGATAATAACCCGCGATTCCCAGAAAGGCTCGTACCTGCTTCTTGCTGTTGGGACGTGGCCAACTCTGGATGGCCTCGACTTTGTTGAGTTGGGGTTTTATTACTCCCCTGCCAATGGTGTACCCAAGATATTTGGCCTCCTCCTGCCCAATGGTACACTTCTTGGGGTTAGCCGTAAACCCCGCTTCCCGAACAGAGTCCAGGACTGCTTGCACTTTTGGCAGATGTGAGGCCCAATCTGTGCTATGGACAATTACGTCATCCAGGTAAGCCGCAGCATACTTCCGATGGGGCCTCAGCATCTGGTCCATTTTCCGCTGGAATGTGGCCGGCGCATTCTGTAACCCGAACGGCATTCTCTTATATTGGAACGCCCCGTCTGGGGTTACAAATGCGGTTTTCTCTTTGGCCGACTTGGCCAGGGGAATTTGCCAATACCCTTTTGTGAGGTCAAGAGTCGTCATGTATCGGGCTGTTCCCAGCCGGTCGATCAACTCATCTATACGTGGCATGGGGTAGGTGTCAAATTTTGTAACTTTGTTCAACTGACGAAAATCGTTACAAAATCGCCAGCTCCCATCCGGTTTAGGCACCAACACAATGGGACTAGACCAATCACTTTGGGACTCCTCTATCACCCCTAAGTTCAGCATTTTCTGTACTTCCTCCCGTATTGCCTCCCGTCGGGCCTCTGGGATCCGATAGGGTTTTAACTTCACCCTTTCACCGGGCGGGGTAATAATATCATGCTCTACCCCAGATGTTTGTCCCGGCAGCTCAGAGAACACCTCCTTGTTGCGAAGCACAAACTCCTTAACCTCCTGTTGTTGGGGTTGTGACAAGGTGGCTGCTATTCCAACCTCCGGAATCACGCAACCAGTTTGAGCTGGTGACCAAGTTTCTGCGACTAGGGACTCTCTATCCCTCCAGGCTTTCAACAGATTAACGTGATATATCTGTTCGGGCTTTCGCCTTCCTGGTTGTCTGACCTTGTAATTCACTTCGCTCACTTTTTCCATTATCTCGTAGGGGCCTTGCCATTTGGCAAGGAATTTACTTTCAACCGTAGGGACAAGTACCAATATCCTATCCCCCGGGGAAAAGGTACGGGTCTTTGCTCCACGGTTGTACACTCTCTGCTGTGCCAACTGCGCTTGGGCCAAATGTTCCTTCACGATGGGCATTACCTGTGCAATTCGATCTTGCATCAGGGCGACATGCTCAATCACACTCCTGTGGGGAGAACTCTCACTTTCCCAAGTTTCCTTGGCAATATCCAACAGCCCTCTTGGGTGTCTCCCATACAGTAACTCAAAGGGGGAGAATCCCGTAGAGGATTGGGGCACCTCCCTAATAGCAAACATCAAATAAGGAAGTAGACAGTCCCAATCCTTTCCATCTCTATCCACCACTTTCTTCAACATTTGTTTTAGGGTTTTGTTGAATCTTTCAACCAGCCCATCGGTTTGGGGGTGATACACAGATGTACGCAATTGCGTCACTTTGAACAATTTACACAGCTCTTTCATAACCCGGGACATAAAGGGTGTACCTTGGTCCGTAAGCAGTTCTTTACAAATACCCACCCGGCTAAAAACAAGAGATAGCTCTTTGGCTATGGTTTTGGCCGAGGTATTTCTGAGAGGGATCGCTTCTGGATAACGGGTGGCATAGTCCATTATAACCAATATGTACTGGTGCCCCCTAGCGGACTTGATTATAGGACCTACCAAATCCATTGCGATTCTCTCAAACGGGACCTCAATGATGGGTAGAGGGACCAGCGGGCTACGGAAATGTGGCATCGGGGCCGACCTCTGACACACAGGGCAGGAGGAACAATAATTTTCTATGTCCTTCATCACCCCAGGCCAATAGAATCTCTGTAATACCCTCTCTCGGGTTTTCTCTGTCCCCAGATGACCTCCAAGAATGTGCCCATGGGCCAACTCCAACACCAACTTCCTGTAAGGTTTGGGCACCACCAGCTGCTCAACGGTTTCTTCTGCCCTTTTTGCCACCCGATACAGTAGGTCCTTCTCTACGCTGAAGTATGGGTAAGTGCAGGTATTATCTGGGTTCACTAACTCGCCATCTATTTCCACTACGTTTTCCCGTGCCTTTATTAGGGCGGGGTCTTTTAACTGTTCTGTGGCAAAATTTTCCCTGTGAACCTCCAGATCAGAAAACTCCACAGACGGTAGGTTTTCGTCTGAGGAGGTGGGCTCCTCTCCAGTTTCTTGAGTCTCCCCTGCCAATACTGACAAGGGAAATTCTGGAGAGTCCTCACCACTCTCAGAGGAGTTCTGGCTATCACATTCCTGGTACATAGGGGCACCAGTGGGGGGCTCAGGATCATCCCACAGTTCCCAGAACTTCGGAAAATCCCTTCCCACAATGGCGTCATGCGGTAACTGAGATACTAAGCCCACTGGATGAGAGAGGGTACCTTTGGGGGTCTCGAAACACACTGTAGTCACTGGATACTCTCGGGTGTCCCCATGCACACAAATAACAGCTACCTTGCTATTCCCAGAGACCTCTGTTTTAACTAACTCAGCCTTTATCAGGGTCACAAGGCTACCTGAATCCAACAATACCACAACATTTCTACCATTAACACACATTTTGCATAAATGTTTCTCAGTTCCTCGAATGGCAGTGCATGCGACTGTCGCACACAGCGACTGACGTCTGCCCGTCAGAAAGTCACACTGCATGGGTTCCTCCACAACCGGGCAATTGGCTGCAATATGTCCCGCTTGCCGGCAGCGGTAGCAAACGATCCTTCTTGCGGCCTCTTGAGCCGCTGATTTCCCAGGCTGTTCTCGCCAAACTTGGGGTAGAGCTCCCACCCTCTCACTCTCTCCACCCTCACCCCTTGGAATCCTCTTATCCGCCCCTGGGGATGGTCTGGTCTTAGGGTGGAAAGTCCGAGAGTCTCTGGAAGAGGCCGTCAGGTTCTCTGTAGCCAAGTATCTCTCTACACGATCCACAAGTTTACCGGCCGTTTCTGGGTCTCCGTGGCTTACCCACTTTTGAATGGCGGTAGGAAGAGCTCTCAAGAAACGATCCATCACAACACGTTCCACAATCTCCGGTGCGGACAAAGTCTCTGGCTGTAGCCACTTCCTGCTCAGGTGAATGAGATCATACATTTGAGACCTGGGGGGTTTTCCAAGCTGGAAAGTCCAGTTATGCACACGCTGAGCCCGGACAGCCAGGGTGACACCCAGCCTTGCCAATATTTCAGCTTTTAGCATCACATAGTCTTTTGCTTGGTCAGGCTCTAGGTCATAGTAAGCCTTCTGCGATTCACCAGTTAACAGAGGAGCCACCAGTCCAGCCCACTGCTCCTCAGGCCACTTTTCTCTTTCAGCAGTCCTTTCAAATGTGGTCAAAAATACCTCTGGATCATCCTCTCCAGTCATTTTTGTCAATAAACGACTCACCCCAAAGGACGCGGTATTAGTGGGACGGCTTTCCTCACTGGTCTGCGGACGTTGCTGCATTACTGCTTCCATTTGTTGTAGTCTCTGCTCTTGCTTCTGTAACAGGTCTATGAAGCGGGCCTCAGATTGCTGCTGGGCTTGTTGATGAGCTTGCTGCTGGGCTGCAAGGCTCCTTTGCAAACCTGCATTTGTCTGCTGTTGATTGGCATTTGCTAGAGCCAGCTGTTTCAGTATCTCCTCCATGCTGGCTTAAAAAAAACTGCCCGCATTCTCCTCCAACTGTGAGGGGGTTAACTCTCCCTAGACAGTCCACACAGGTCTGGTTCCAGGCATGAGCAAACACCTAATGAATCTGGGAGTTTTTATAGAGGCCTTAAACGAACTGACAGGCTTCAGCTGGTCTCATCAACTCCCTGCCTCACGACGCCCAGCACTCTCCCTAGAGGTATGAGTCATTCATGAGCCCACTAGCCTCAGCTGGGCTTCATCAACTCCCTAGTTGTATAAGTCGGCATAAAGCCTGAATCTGGGAGAAATATATCTACCCCCCTGGATGCAACCAGGTGACTTTACCTTCCTGCTGTCACACTACCTATAGTTTTCTGTCCCTAGAAGAAATGTTTTTTTAAAGCACACTATAGCACAAGGAGAATTTCCCTCACTTTCCTTCCCTGTCCCTAGAAACAAGGATTATCACAGTGAAAGAAACTGACACTCTTCCTACCTATAGTTTTCTGTCCCTAGAAAAAATGTTTTTTTAAAGCACACTATAGCACAAGGAGAATTTCCCTCACTTTCCTTCCCTGTCCCTAGAAACAAGGATTATCACAGTGAAAGAAACTGACACTCTTCCTACCTATAGTTTTCTGTCCCTAGAAAAAATGTTTTTTTAAAGCACACTATAGCACAAGGAGAATTTCCCTCACTTTCCTTCCCTGTCCCTAGAAACAAGGATTATCACAGTGAAAGAAACTGACACTCTTCCTACCTATAGTTTTCTGTCCCTAGAAAAAATTTTTTTTTAAAGCACACTATAGCACAAGGAGAATTTCCCTCACTTTCCTTCCCTGTCCCTAGAAACAAGGATTATCACAGTGAAAGAAACTGACACTCTTCCTACCTATAGTTTTCTGTCCCTAGAAAAAATGTTTTTTAAAAGCACACTATAGCACAAGGAGAATTTCCCTCACTTTCCTTCCCTGTCCCTAGAAACAAGGATTATCACAGTGAAAGAAACTGACACTCTTCCTACCTATAGTTTTCTGTCCCTAGAAAAAATGTTTTTTTAAAGCACACTATAGCACAAGGAGAATTTCCCTCACTGTCCTTCCCTGTCCCTAGAAACAAGGATTCGCACAGTAAAACACACTGACACTCTCCCTATCTATAGTTTTCTGTCCCTAGAAAAAATGTTTTTTTAAAGCACACTATAGCACAAGGAGAATTTCCCTCACTGTCCTTCCCTGTCCCTAGAAACAAGGATTCGCACAGTAAAACACACTGACACTCTCCCTACCTATAGTTTTCTGTCCCTAGAAAAAATGTTTTTTTAAAGCACACTATAGCACAAGGAGAATTCCCTCACTGTCCTTCCCTGTCCCTAGAAACAAGGATTCGCACAGTAAAACACACTGACACTCTCCCTACCTATCCTTCTCTTTCCCTAAACTAAAGGAATCCAGGTTAAGCAAGAAAAAATAAATGTCACTGTCCCTGCCTATGCTTCTCTTTCCCTGCTCCGGAACACACTACACTAGGCCGCCGTGCTGGCGGCCTTTTATAGTGTGGGGCGTGTACTAAACACCCTCAGCAATAATTGGCCACAGGCATCCTGCCTGTGGCCAATCATTGCTCTCCTCGCTGCCGGCGCTGTGATTGGCCAAGCATGCGGGGTCACAGTGCATGCTTGGCCAATCACAGCGCCTGGATGACACTGCGATGGCGTAGTGCATTGTGGGCCGTTCGCGTCACTCGAATTTGGCGCGAACGGCCCAAATCGTTCGATCTTCGTCGAACGATCGAACAGCCGATGTTCGAGTCGAACGTATGTTCGACTCGAACACGAAGCTCATCCCTACTCCTTAATGACACCGCAGGGTTGGTAATACAGAACATCTCACTTAAACAACGAAGCCAGGACATAAAGTTTTTTGCAACAGGAAAAACACATAAACCTGAGTGGTGCATCCAACTGGGCAATTCATCTAGAAATGCAGGTAGTTGTTCCAAGTCAGTCTTTAACATAACTAGGGGAGCTCCTTATAAGAGAGTCATCGGGAATAGTACATTAAACTTCACTATTTTCGAAGGGCCAATGTATAGTTTTGCCAATCAGTCTATAAACACAGCTATTAACTCAGTCAACAAGAACACAAAGTTTGGGAAAATATTAACCCATCTTATGTCAGTCACATTCAATAAAGGGGTCGGGTACAGAATATTAAAACAAGGCATTTTGGGCTGGGGAATAATACATACATATGCTGTGGAAAGGTTTGCTACCCCTGGATCCCAGCGGGGCCAAAGGGATGGTGTTATGTAACTGCCCTAGTCCCGGTAATGGGAATATTGGGAGGGGAAGAAGGGGAACACCTTATGAAAGCTAGCCCCCATCCCCGCTACCCCCTTAAACATCGCAATAAGCGAGAACTATTTTTAGAAAAAGACATGAGCTGGGCTTGGTTTCCCTCCTGGACAGGATGGGGAATTGATATGATGAAAATGATAAATAATTACACAGGAATTATTGATGAGATAATGAAAAATAATTCTGATGACATTACTAGCTTAAACATTGAAACTATAGCAATTAGGAAGCAATTAGAACTCCATGATTTTGCTATTGAATCCATGAGTGCTGCACTCACAGGCCTGTGTGAGGTTACTGAGGAATATGAATGTTGCACATGGATTCACAATACATCTGTAGAAATACCTGACTATTATGACATTATTGCACAACACAGAAAGGAGGTAAATAAATTACAACAAGAAGCAAGGGACATTGCCAGGACCTGGGATCCTCTTAGAGGGGAGGGATTTGGCCTCAAAGGAATATTTTCCTGGATGAAAGATATAGCTATGGCAATTATAGTCATATTGCTTTTGATTCTCATTATATATTTGGTAATTAAACTAGTGTTCTGTGCTATTGGGAAAATGAACAGCCTGTGGTCAAAGGAGAGAAATGATTTCTCCACCCGATGAGTGATCACGGCAGATAAAGATTGTCTGCCATGATCAAAGAAGGGTTTGTAAGATTGAGGGTCTTTATTGGTCTTCATTACATTTCAGCTTTCATAAGCTTTAAGCAATACCAGGTCAATATATAAGTAAATAATGATATTGACTTATATCTGTATTTTTCCAGTAAGATTAGTTAAGTTAGTATGATTTGTAAGGTCAGACTTTTGGTGTTCACACTTACATCTCATAGCAGATATTTTTGTAGAACTTGTTAAGAATGACAGGATATAAGACTGGTGGTCAAGCTACTTTTTCACAGGATTTCAAGATCTGGCTCGACGCCTGGCTTCTATGGTCAGAATTTAGCACATTAGAATTTAACACCTATCTATTATCTTGCACCATATGTCTAAGCAGAATAGACGGACGTGTTGTAGGATGATAAGTATACTGAACTCTGAATACAGCTTGGTAATTTTGATTCACCATAAAACTGTGCGTGTGTCTTGATTACCTAACCGGTTATAGAGCGCATCCATACACCCATTGGTCCGGCCTAGGCTTTAAGGGATAGAAGTGGTCTAACGCGCTGCCTTACACCGCCATTTTATTTTTGTAATTTTTTCAAATGACAACATTTTTTTTTATTGCATTGTAGTCTAAATATGAGATCTGAGGTCTTTTTGACCCCAGATCTCATATTTAAGAGGACGTGTCATGTTTTTTCTATTACAAGGTATGTTTACATTCCTTGTAATAGGAATAAAAGTGACCAAAATTTATATTTTTAAAAAACAGTGTAAAAATAAATAAATAAATAAGTAAAATAAATAAGAAAAAAAAAAGAAATTTTAAAGCGCCCCGTCCCGACGAGCTTGCGCTCAGAAGCAAACGCATACGTGAGTAGGGCCCGCATATGAAAACGGTGTTCACACCACACATGTGAGGTCAAATTAAATAGAAAGAGGCTGACTCACTCAAATCAGGAACACCTCATCCCGTTTAATGAAAAGCAAAAAGAAAATTGGACATTTGGGGTAAAATATACCCTGGGACTTTTAAACGGTGTTCAATGTGGAAAGTAGAAATACACAAAGTATTAAAATTTTATACGTATTTATTGAAAAAAGGTAAAAACAGACAAGCATTTGATTAAAATGACCATCCATACTGAATACATGACAAAAATGCCAACGCATGAGGAACTGCCGTAAGATCACTCAACTAGTTTCGCTACGATGAGCTTCTTCAGGAGTTTTGTTGACGTTAAAGCAGATCATACTAAAAAATACCTTACAAAAATACAGAAAAATAAACATTATTTTTCTGTATTTTTGTAAGGTATTTTTCTAATACCTCTAATTATGCCATTTCTATTTAGATTGTAATTATGTTTTTGTTTAAACGAAACTAACTTGCTATCCATCCAATTTTGTTTGTATTGTGCAAATTTATATTTTTTTGTATGATCTGCTTTAACGTCAACAAAACTCCTGAAGAAGCTCATCGTAGCGAAACTAGTTGAGTGATCTTACGGCAGTTCCTCATGCGTTGGCATTTTTGTCATGTATTCAGTATGGATGGTCATTTTAATCAAATGCTTGTCTGGTTTTACCTTTTTTCAATAAATATGTATTACATTTTAATGCTTTGTGTATTTCTACTTTCCACATTGAACACCGTTTAAAAGTCCCAGGGTATATTTTTCCCCAAATGTCCAATTTTCTTTTTGCACACATGTGAGGTATCGCCGCCTCCTCTGTAACTCAAAACATGCAACCTGTAGAATTTTTTAAACATTGCCTATGGAGATTTTTAGGGGAAAAGTTTGACGCCATTCCACAAGTCGGCGCAATTTTGAAGCGTGACATGTTGGGTATCAATTTACTCGGCGTAACATTATCTTTCACAATATAAAAAAAAAATTGGGCTAAATTTACTGCTGTCTTATTTTTTAATTAAAAAGTGTGAATTATTTAAAAAAAAAGTGTGCTTGTAAGACTGCTGCGCAAATACGGTGTGACAAAAAGTATTGCAATGACCGCCATTTTATTCTCTATGGTGTTAGAAAAAAAAATGTATAATGTTTGGGGGTTCCAAGTAATTTTTTAGCAAAAACAAATGAGTCTGAATAACAGTCTCGGTCCTTAAGTGGTTAAGAAGAGGGTAATGGGGTAATGGGATTGTGGCCAGCAGCCTCTCCCCACTGTGCAGTCTGTTTTGAAGCTTCCTCCAGCTCAGAATCTGTGGCGTCAGTGGCCCTTTCCTCCTGCTCACAGAGTCTCTCCGATGGCTGCAGCCTCTGTGGGAATGCGCAGCATAATCTCACTCCGACAACGCAGCAAGCTCTGGGAATAGCAGCTTCTCTGACTCAGCGGCACCCCCCAACAGTCATCTCTCGTGACCCAAGTGACACTGCCCCAAGCCCAGGCTTTTCCTTCCTTTGCCTCCCCTCTGCAACACACTGTCCACCTGGGACTTGTAGTTGTATAGTTCTTCAACTACTAGAGGCTATCTCCTGAGGACCACATCCCCTACAGTTCCAGGAGGCTCACAGCAGTCTTTCATAATTCCTAGATTCTCCTACAACCAATCATGGTTTCCTCTGTATACTGGGCAGTGGGCAGAGCTCTTCTCCCATGGCCGCAATTGCTGCTCCATCACAGTGTCTGTATCATCTGGCTGGCTCTCTCTTCTCGGGAAGCAGCTCTTTTGCTCCATGGCAGCCAAGGAGAGGTAACAGCTGCAGTGTGTGGGTGGCTTTGAGAGCAGTCACAGTCCGGTCCGGGCAGCTGCAGCCATGGAGGTGCTGTGGACGAGGGCTACGTTTGCTTCTATTTAGTCAGTTAAATATACATTTGAAAATATCTGTTCAATTACCGGTAGTACAAACATATACATGTTGATAAAGACAGAAATTTGGAGCTGATAACTTCCTGTGTTCTCTGCTTGTGCTGCACTTTTTAGATAGCATTGCTCTTAGCAATCTCTGTGAACTTCAATTACACTTCCTCCCAATATTACACTTCCTGTCTTATGCCACGTACACACGTTCGGAATTTCCGATGGAAAAAGTCCGGCGGAATTTTTTCATCGGATATTCCGAACGTGTGTATGCCCCATCGAACTTTTTCCGTCAGAAATTTCGACGGACTTAGGAAGAGAACATGTTCTCTTTTTTTCCGACAGAAATTCTGTTGTCTGTATGGAACTCCGCATGCTCATGTAGCGGAACCTCACTCTCCCTCTTGCCTCTGTGAATGGCTTGTGTCTAGGGGTACCTGGGAGAGGAGAGTGCAGGAACACTACGCCAAGCTCTCCCCTCGTGTGTATAAGAGGGTTGAGCAAAGTTAGTTGATTTACCTCCCGGTCTGTTCACTGCATACGAAGCCTTGTTGTTCCATGGAAACGTGTCTGCCAATAATAGAGCCCCACACCAATCGAAAGTCCAACACTCCTTTATTTCTCGTACAATACGGTGGACACAATCAGTTGAACTTCCAATAACAGATGAACATGGAGGTGTGGGAACGAGTATGCCCAGGCACAACTGAACTCTCCTATTCCTTTTTTTCTAGCAAATAGGCCTGGCGCACGGTCTCTGCCACCGACCATGAGTTTTGGTCGCTGCCACCGACCAGATGAACTGTTGAGGCCCCTGCCACAGGCCTAATAGCAGGCCTCTGCCACTGACCTGATTGAAATAGCTGGACCGCTGCCACCGGTCATTGAATGTGGACTGAACTTCTTCTTTGAACTTGGCCCCTGTTTGGGAAAGATATCCCTCCGGGCGGTCTCCAGAGGTTCATCCGGCACTGGCAATCTGCTGCACCAGGTCTTCGGGAGAGTCCCTCGTCCGGTCCCTTACGCCTCTGGATTCGGGTGCCCCACTCCCGGGACCCCCTAGGATGATCCCTCCCTCGCGGGACCCAGCAGAAGGTACTGGGCCCCAGGCCTCCGGCTGAGTACCTCACCCCAGACTGGGGTCGTAGTGTTGTTGACGGTCGGAATTTGGTGTGACAGTGTGTATGCAAGACAGCTTGAACAGAATTCCGTTGGAAAAACCCGTCAGAGTTTATTCCGACGGAAAATCCAACCACCTGTACAAGGCATAATAGTGACAACGCTGCTCCTCCATACAGTATGGTGAGTAAGAGTTGTCACCCTGGAACAGAAAGGGTTTGAGTTACTAATACTGGAGTGTGCAAAATCTGGATCAGCTGTGCAAAGAAACCAATCAGTTTCCAGTTTTATTTTGTCAAAGCTTAAACCCACAACAGTAAAATCAGTCTGTATATGCAGTAAAGCATGCTTGTTATACTCACTGTGGAACCTAAGGGGTT
The DNA here is from genome assembly GCA_029206835.1 of Rana muscosa. Taxonomy (NCBI): domain Eukaryota; kingdom Metazoa; phylum Chordata; class Amphibia; order Anura; family Ranidae; genus Rana; species Rana muscosa. The sequence goes on from CM055125.1 coordinate 59,243,015, forward strand.
AATCCTCTGCAGAATGTAAAAAGGCTAATTGATCCTGTCTTCTCTTCTTCCACAGTCGACAAACCATCTCCTGATAGTACAGAGCCTTTAGAGTCACTCTGCACATGCTCAGTTCGGTGTGTATTCCTAGAGTTGTTTTTTATTTATTTTTTCTTGGGAGGGTGCATGTGATCAGCACAGGGCCAATCAGCACTGTCCAGATAGAGGGTCAGGGGTCCTGCAGCCTCATAGGACAGTCAGAGTTGAATGAACTCCTTCTACAAGCTTTAACCAGACACTGATAGAGGTCACAAGACTGCTATATACTGCTGATGAGAAAAGGTATTTAGCAGTTTAAATTTACAAAAATAATTGCATTTCCTTGTACTGTGTACTGTTGGAGACCAGATATAGTGAATGCAAAAATGCAGGTTCCTGGGTTTAGTAAGGCTGGGTATCAGCGGTGCGGTTTGCAGTCTGGTGTCCTGTGCGTTTCTGTTCACCGGTTCAGGTGCAAATCTTTCCCTCAATTCGCACCTGAACTGGACCAAAAAATGCACAGGACCCTTTTCAAAACCACACCGCAGCTGCTCGGACATGTGTGAACTGGCTCCATTGAAAGCCGGTCACAATTACATGTTATGCGAATTGAATGCGGTTAAAAATGCATCCAATTTGCATATATGTGAACCCAGCCTAACACTTGAATTGAAAAAGCTGAAGTTAGAAGCTGATTGACTACTATGTACAGCTACACCAGATTTTGCATTCTCCACATTTAGAAAATGAATGCAGCCACCACTTCTAAGTACTAGTAATCTGCAATATATTCTATCCACTTGCCTCCAAATCACATACCTAGTACGTCCAGGGTCGCTGATAGGCCAGTACAACTGGCCCTGTTGTACTGGGCCCAGCTAGCAGGGGGGCCCGGGCAACCTCAACAGTTAAGTAATTAATGTTAAAAAAATAAAAATAAATCCTCCAGTCATGAATGATCAGAGTTCGTCCCCCACCAGACACAGTGACAGCACCGCAGCAGCAATCCTCCTCTCCCTCACTGTCGGCTTCCACAGCTTTTACCGATAAGGGAGGGGGGCGCTACTCCCTGCACATACTTCTCGCCTCCACTGTGGATCCTCCACACCCTCCGCCCTGTGCAGAGCCCAGGATTGTCTATCCCAGTGCAGTGAGTGAAGGGAAAGAAGTTTTAGCAGCATGGAGAACACAGGAAGTAGAAGCAGCAGTGACAGTCTGCCCAGAACTCCATCACAGACATCAGAGCTGTGCACGATTTCCACCTCCTTCTCTGCAACTGTGAGTCACCCGCTCTCCCCCCCCCACTGCTCTGTGTGTACTGTATACTGCTCTGTGTACTGTATACTGCTCTGTGTACTGTGTGTACTGTATACTGCTCTGTGTACTGTATACTGCTCTGTATACTGCTGTGTGTACTGTATACTGCTGTGTGTACTGTATACTGCTCTGTATACTGCTGTGTGTACTGTATACTGCTCTGTATACTGCTGTGTGTACTGTATACTGCTCTATATACTGTGTGTACTGTATACTGCTCTGTGTGTACTGTATACTGCTCTGTGTGCACTGTATACTGCTCTGTATACTGCTCTGTGTACTGTATACTGCTCTGTATACTGCTCTGTGTGTACTGTATACTGCTCTGTGTGTACTGTATACTGCTCTGCAGACTGATTTGGGGGGGGGCGATTATACTGCAGGACAGACTGACTTGGGGGAGGGATTATACTGGGGAACAACTGATCTGGGGGGGTAATACAGGGAAACAGACCTGGGGGGATTGTACTGGGTAACAGACTGACCTTTCGGCCACACCCACTGTTCATCACAGCATCACATTACTACTCTTCTTGGCTTCTTGGGGCACCCAAAAGGGTGTCCTAGGTCTTTTACATTTCTATAATGTATACTGCAAATACAAAAATAAAAAATTTATGTGCGCCGCTAAATTGTTCGGGTTTGGCTTGACAAAAAGGTGGCAACCCTACCCTGGCACCGCAAAGTGATTCATCTCTCACCACGTGAGAGAACTATCAGTGAGGCGAGCAGCGGTGGCAGAGGACAAAAAAGAAGCAGCTGGCATCGGCATCGCATCTGACTGTAATAGTTTGTGGACACTCGCACTCCAGTCCAGGCAGCAGCAGGATCAGGGAAGAAGTGACTCCTTGGGCCCAGCTAACAATTACACAGGTGTTGCTTGGGGAGGGGGGGGGGAGATTCAAGATCTACTACTACTGCAGCAGCTTCTATACATTATGGCATTGGCAGCATGGGTGGCACTGTTTGCAGCACAATATGGCATTGGAGGCATGGGTGGCACTATCTGCAGGTAGCACATGTGTTATGGCCCATAATGCCGTAATGTGCTGCAGACAGTGCCACCCATGATGCTAATGCCATAACGCATGTGCTGCCTGCAGAGACAGTGCCACCCATGCTGCCAATGGCATTATGCCAGGGGTGGGGCCGAAGGAGGGACCAGGGGCGGGACCAGGGGTGGAGCTGAAGGGGGCCCTGTCAGGTAGGCTGTACGGGGCCCCATGATTTCTATCAGCGGCCCTGAGTACGTCATTTGACTTCAAGTGGTTGTACCAGGGTGATGCCTGCAGCCTACGGTTGGCTCTCTTGTAATAGCAATCAGAGTGGCTACCAGCCAGCACGCTTGCCGGCTAGTCGGTGACCCATACACAGCTGGGATTGGCTTTGATTAGGTCTTCACTATGGTAAACCGGAAGCAATGACCTGACATCACTTCTGGTTTACACTGATGTCAACAGTGCCATTTTTAAAAATTGAAAGCAATCAAAAACATACATTTTGGTGTTTTGGATGCTTTGAAGGGCGGAAGAGGGATTTGGGGCCTTATAGAGAGTACCTGTCACATGCCTATTGCTGTCACAAAGGATGTTTACGTTCCTTGTGACAGCAATAAAAGTGATAAAATTTTTTAGAGGCGTGGCTTGGCGCGCAATGGCGACGGCAGCTTAACAGAGGAGCTCCGCCGACTTCCCAGCCAACAGCTCGTCTTTCTGCACACTATCACCGCAGGATGCACAGGAGATCTCACGGCACCCCGCAGACGAGATCACGCCGCTCTCTGGCAGCCTGCAAAGGACGGGACATAGCGGACATATTCAGAGTCCACTCGGCCGCACGAAACAACGAGGCCCGGGGCAAGATGGCGCCGATACACGCGGAGGAAGAATGCAGTGAGGACTCCCAGTCTGCCACAGAGGAGATCAGTAAAGGTACCCCTCGCACTAATCGCCCCATAACGTTTGGGGAAATGACTAGCATTGCAGCGGACATTAAGTCCACGTTCTCGGCTGCGATTACAGACCTGAAATCGAACCTCCTGGTGCTTAATGAAAAGATGGAGGGAGCAGAGGCCGCAGGGAGACATAGGGACAAGGAGCTGCGCAGGCTGGAGAAGGTCACAGCTTCACACTCCTCACACCTCATTGAGGTTAATAGGCATTTAGAGGACCTGGACAATCGGGGAAGGAGGTGCAACATTAGGGTCCGGGGGATACCGGAGACGGTAGAAGCAGACCAGATAATGATGGCTCTACAGAGGGTATTCAACAGCCTGTTGGATAGGCCCGAGGACACGGTTATAGATTTCGTCAGGGCGCACAGAGCACTTCGAGCCAGAGGGCCTGAATCCCAACCCCCACGGGACATAATTTGCTGCCTTCAAAACTTTAACCTGAAGGAGGACATTATGAAAAAAGCGCGCAGACAAGAGCGCATAATTTTTAATGGAGAAACTATCATGCTTTTCCAGGACCTCTCCCAGATAACCTTAAAGAACCGCAGGGCACTGCGCCCCCTTCTGGACAAGCTCAGAGACAGGGAGCTCAAGTACACTTGGAGGTTTCCGTTTGCTCTTATGGTGAACCACAATGGTAAGCAACACCTGCTAAGATCACCGGAAGACTTACCGGATTTCTGCCATGCTTTGCAGCTTGACATGATTGAGATACCGGAGTGGTACCAGGAATTTCGTCTGCCACCACTGGAGAAAAGCCCGCCTAACTCCCCGCTCTCTTCCCCTGACAACAGGATCGCCAAGAAGCTGAAGACAGGCCGCCGAGGAGGCTCACACGCTGGGTCACAGGCTGGAACACCGAGCTTCAAACCGCACTCATCCAGGGCTCTGGATGGGTATTGAGGGGATGCGGACGGTTTCTCCTCCTCCTTACTTATTTTTTAGCAGCTTTAACCCTCACAAGTATTCACCCCCTTTACATGCAGGAGCCCGTCCAGTTGAATTCCATCCTTTCAGCAAGTCCTGACAACAGATACGCTTCGCTGATCCTCTAAGCGAACGGACTACCCTAAACCGGCCCTCTTCCCAGACCCCCAATTTCCCCCCCCCCCCTTTTTTTTTTTTTCATGCTCTATGTCCTAACCGTCCGGTTGGTAGTAAGTTTAACATTCACCCTCGAACCATCGGGTCATACTTCATGTTGACTGCACCACATGATCCCGGTAGGTCACATTTGTGGCCACTCGGAGGATGAGAACCGAACACTCAGGACTCATACTGCTATTTTGCCCCCTGATCCTCACTTCTGTGTAGGGACAAGTTCCTGTTACTGACACAACTCAAGGAGGGAGGTTCCTGGATGGCCCTTGGACCAGTTGCTATTAATGCACCCAGTCCTGAACATGGTCAGTGTACCTGAGATGACTATGGGGAGACCGCTTCCCATCCCCCGGGGGGTGGAGGGAGGAGGATGTCCGCATCCTTTTTTCTTTTTCTTATTTTTATTGAGTTCCATCAATATAGTTGACGTTATTACTCAGCTTTGTTATTACTTTTATGTCCCAGGTCTTCATGACCCATGAACAAGGAGGCACAGGCGGGAGTCCTGTTAATCTTGTTGATGTTTTCCTCTATGTTTGAGGACACCCGCATGTGTCTCATGTACCTTATAGTGTGCAGAAATGATTCATTATCACCTTTTTCATGCATTCCACATGGCTGGGAGGCGGGCACCTCAGGTTTCACTACCCCTAGATCCATCTTAACTCAGCGATTGTTCTTCCCCTGAAGATCTGTCGTGTTGCCGCCTTCCTATCCCCCACATAGTGCACCCTGGGTGGTCTCACTGGCTACCCAGGATTCACTACCTATAGCTCCTTGGGGCATTGACGCCCCAAGGAAGATTACCATATCTCCTCTCTTTGACCCTTTACTTACCTCTCCTAAATCTTTTCCAACTATTCTCAGTCTTACTTTTCCCTCTGCACCCCCCCCCCTGCTTCCCCACCTCTTCAACCTTCCCTTGGGCTCTTCTCTAACGGTACTTGACCATTTGTGATAGATCTGTAGTACAATATTCACATTGATCTCTTGTAATTTTGTCTCGATTGTTCTTCCTATTAGACGTAGACCACCAGCTCTCTCTGAACATACATCATGGTATACTTATCTCTTGGCCGCCACCCGACTGTAATTTCGCACAACGCTAAAGGACTAAACATCCCAGAAAAACGCACAACACTCTTGAGAGAACTCAAAAAAGGTAAGCCACAGTTTGTCTTCTTGCAGGAGACGCACTTTAAGACCTCACAGGTCCCCAGGCTCACTGACTCCTACTTTACCGAAGCTTTCCATGCCACTAATGATCTGGCCAAAACCAAGGGTGTGTCTATCTTGATAAGTAAAAACGCCCCCTTTGAAGTCACCGACAAACTTATAGACCCTGAGGGAAGGTATGTCTTCTTGAGGGGGACTTGCGGGGGTAGGCCCCTAACCTTAGCAAATGTATACTTCCCCAACACAGCCCACCTCTCCTTCTGCAGGCGTATGGTGTCACAGTTGAAGGGCTTTGGCTCTGGATGCATGATTGTGGGAGGGGACTTTAACATTCCACTGAACCCCTTAGTCGACACCTCTACGGGTAGATCCCATATCACATACAAGATCCTTAAACAAATTAAAACCCTTCTGAGCTCCTTGCAGTTGATAGATTCCTGGCGTCTCTTGCACCCTGACGACAAGGATTATACGTTCCATTCCATTCCCCATAATAAGTATTCACGAATAGACTACATCTTTACGTCACAAAGAGACCTCAATCTGATTACGGAAGCCAATATAGGGATCCAGTCCATTTCCGACCACGCGCCTATATCACTCTCCTTAGACCTGACTAGGCCACCCCCCAAACCCAACACCTGGAGACTGAACTCAACACTCCTTACAGATCCGCAGAGGCTCCCTGGAATCTCCAAAACCATCAAAGAATTGTTTTCTCACAATGTGACCCCTGAGATGGACCCCATGATGATTTGGGAGGCACACAAATGCACCATAAGAGGGGAGTTGATCCAATTGGGAGCCCACTGTAAGAGGGAAAGGGAAAAAGTGATCAGGCAGCTGACAGACAAAATTCACGCCCTAGAAACGCTACATAAAAAATCCCTATCGGAAAGATCAGCGAGCGCCCTTCTGGACACTAGGAAAACCCTCCAACACATTCTAGACGCTAAAGCCAAAAGATTTCTTTTCTTTAAAAAGAAGATCTATTACGAGCATGGAGACAAGACTGGAAGGTTCCTAGCCAAGGCCCTAAAAGATGCCACATCACACCAGAACATTCTAGGAATTAGAAATAATAAGGGCAAAGTAGATGTTACCACTGAGGGAATTAGCAAACACTTCCATGAATATTACTCCAACCTCTACAATTTACCTTCACAGGGAAACTCCCCTCCCTCCCCAAGGTCTAGATTGCAATTAATCCGGGACTACTTAAAAGACTCCAAACTTCCTACCCTAACAGGTGAGAATGCCCAGCTATTAGAATGTCCCATTGACAAATCTGAAATTTTGCAATCCATTAAAGATTTAAAAGCGGGTAAAAGCCCAGGTCCGGACGGTTTCACTTCCATTTACTACAAGACCTTTACTGACCTGCTCCTTGACCCACTACATAAAGCGCTGAACGCCCTCTCAGCACCCAGAACGGTGCCATCGTCATTCCTCGCTGCCCATATAACTGTCATACCAAAACAGAATAAAGACCCCCAATTATGTGCCAGCTACAGGCCGATATCTCTCCTTAATATAGACGTTAAGCTCCTAGCTAAAATAATTGCCAACAGACTTAGACCATTGCTGCACGATATCATTGGTCCTGACCGGGCTGGCTTTATGCCGGGCAGGGAGACCAGAGATTGCGTAACCAAAGCACTCAATCTAATTTACGCAGCACGAACACAGAAGATCGAGGGCTTTCTCCTGTTCATGGACACGGAGAAGGCCTTCGATCGTGTGGCATGGGACTATATGCTGGAGACATGCCAACATATTGGTCTGGGCTCTTGCATGATGTCATGGATCGGGTCACTATACTCAAACCCATCAGCTCAAGTCAAGATTAATGGTTCCCTGTCAGACAAAGTCCATATCAACAACGGGACGAGACAGGGCTGCCCCCTCTCACCCATCTTATTTATACTCTCATTGGAACCGTTCATTAGAAAAGTCATTGCAGAAGATGCCATACAAGGATTTGCAGTTGCTGGTCGGGAATTTAAAATAGCGGCGTATGCAGACGACCTACTCTTTTTCCTAACCAACCCCCATATCACTTTACCCTCCTTACTACGCGAATTCTCCATCTTTGGCAAGTTATCTAATCTTAAAATAAATTTCTCGAAATCGGAAGCCCTAAATATAAACTTACCCGCAGCCCCACTGAACAGACTCAAAGCTAATTGCCCCTTTAGGTGGGAATCTTCAGCTCTTCATTACTTAGGAGTCTGGCTGACCCCTAACATTGCTCAAATCTTTGACCGAAACTTCCCGCCTATTCTTAAAACTGTAGATCAGGATCTTAAAAAATGGCACACGCGTAACTTCTCATGGTTCGGCCGAGCGGCCATATGCAAAATGGTCATTCTGCCAAAGCTCCTATACCTCTTCCGCAATTTACCAGTTAGGATCCCCCAGAGTTTTTTCAAAACGATCTCCAGCTTGCAGTCAAGGTTTATATGGGCCCACAAACCACCAAGAATAAAAGCCCAACTCCTGACGAAGCCCAAACTTAAAGGGGGAATGGGTATACCGGATTTTAGAATATACTATTATGCTGCCCACGTCACCAGAATTATTGATTGGCACTGCCATCACTCACAAAAGGATTGGATCCAACTAGAGAACAGTCTCAGCCCCTTAGCCCTACGATTCTCCCCATGGATACCATGGTCTAAGTATCCAGCGACCCTCAAAACACACCCTTTTATAGGTACATCACTTGGAGTCTTCCATAAATTGACCAAACAAACAGACCTCTCTTCCCCACTGGGTCCCTTGACGCCCTTGTTCAATAACCCAGACTTTCTCCCCGGAGTGGGCAACCGCTTACTGCACTCCCGACATACTTCCACACCGCTGCTCGCCCAGGACTGCTTTCATAAAGGGAGCTTTAAAGATTTCGAACAGCTCACTGCAGGGATGGACACGCCCTCCATCCCATTATGGACGTATTTTCAGATCAGACACTACCTAAACCAACCCCACAGGAGAGACTCTTTTGGGAGGGATCTGACGGACCTGGAGTCAGTGTGCCTGGAGGGCAACCTAGTGCGGAAGGCTACCTCAATTTCATACGCTTGGCTACGAGACCAACCCATGCAAGGAGAAGACAGATTCAGAGAGAGCTGGTCACGGGCCCTGAAGAGGCCTATCTCGGCCAATCAGTGGCAGAGAGCGTGTGTATTTACACATAAATGTTCCCTTAGCTCAAGAACACAGGAGACATCCTACAAACTCATGACTCATTGGTACACCACGCCGGCCAAGATACATAGCTGGTTCCCGCAGACTCCAGACACGTGCTGGAGATGTGGGAAGGAAGGGGGTGATCTACTCCATATTTGGTGGCATTGCCCTGGGATCGCCCCCTTCTGGAAGGCTGTGTGTGAGAAAATTCGGACGATCACTGAGACCTTAATTAATCTAGACGTGGCGTGCTGCCTGCTTCACATCACAGAGGTATCATACAAAAGATACAACAATTCTCTGACCAAACACTTATTAAATGCGGCAAAAGCTCTAATTCCTCTATATTGGAAATCCACCAGAACCCCCTCACTCAGGGAATGGTTCCAGAGAGTTTCTGAGACTTGTGATATGGAGGAGACGGTGGCCCAGTCCACAGACAACCATGATAAATTTTTTAATACCTGGTCCCCCTGGATTCAATACAAATTTTCACAAGCTTATGGGGACTCAACAGCAGTGGACCTGGCCACCTAACTCCTCGGGACAGGTGCTGGAAACCCGGGCCTACATGTGAGTTCACTGACCCCATGAAGGGCAGGACAGGGGAGGGTGCCTGACATTGCCCCTCCCAAATAGGTACACCCTGTAACAACTGATCTAGAACTATATAAGTTTCATTAACTGGCCTTTTACCTATAAGTGATTACATATTTTACTTTATAGAGACTTCCTAACAAGATCTCACCACGTATAAGATTATGCCCATACCATTCATCTACCCCTTTTCGAGATTCTTTCTTTTACTTCTCTATCACTGTTCCTTTCTACACTTCTCGGAGCGATGTTGCTCCCAACGCCCGCAGTACTTCCTTTTTATTACAACTCCTGATTTCATTGTTGGATAACCACTTACAGCCGTTCTTAACCGAGGATTACAGGTTATCCTAGACATTACTTCTAGACTAATTGTTTGATTATTCTATTAACAATACTGTGCTGACGGCAAAGGGGGAGCTGCGTCTCCCCTTGTAGATTTCATTTGTATCTCTTTTCAATAAACTTGATGTAAAAATTTTTTAGAGCCGGTTCACACTGGGGCGGCACGACTTTGGGGGCGACTCGGCAAGGCGATCTGAAGTCAATGCAAGTCGCCCCGAGTCGCCCCCAAAGTAGTACAGGAACCTTTTTCTAAGTCGGAGCGACTTGAGTCGCTCCTATTAGAACGGTTCCATTGAACAGAGCGGGACGCGACTTGTCAGGCGGCTGAGTCGCCTGACGAGTCGCCCCTGTGTGAACCGGGTCTAAAGCAGCAGTGTAAAAATAAATAAAAGAAAATTAATGAATATTTAAAAAGAAAATTTTAAAGTGCTCCTGTCCCCCCTGCTGGCACGCAAAGGCGAACGTGAGCATTGGTCCCACACGCAGGCAAACATAGATCATCCCACACATGCCAGATCATGGGCAGTACTTCTAGCACCAGACCTCCTATGTTAATCTAAAGTGGTAACCCCTAAAAAGGCTTTTAAAGACTCACCTATGGATAGTAAAAATTCTTGTTTGTCGCTGTTTCATGGGCATGCGCAATTTTAAAGCGTGGCATGTTTGGTATCTCTTTACTTGGTGTAACATCATCTTTTGTATTCTACAAGAAATGTGGTTATTATGTATCGTGTTTTTTTGCATTAAAGTTCAAAAAAGTTTAATTCTTTTTCAAACATTGCATTTAAAAAACTGCTGTGCAATTTATTCTCTATGGCAGCCTTTTTCAACCAGGATACCCAGGCATCCTGGGGTGCCTTCAGGTCTCTTTGCTTTGGCAAAATGCTTTAAAATTGCCCAAAAACTGTATACATACCAGTGGGTGGATTAAAGTGATACTAAAGGTTCGAAAGAATGAATCACCTCTAAGGTTGGGTGTCCTACGTGTGCTGTGTTATGTAAAACTATTAGTTTAGTTTTTTACAATTTAGAATGGGGTTCCCTCGAGATTGGGCAGAATTTTAAAGGGTGCCTTGACCGAAAAAAGTTGAGAAACACTGATCTAGGGCCTCTGCTCTCAAATTGCCAAATTTCCATTGACCCTGTTACTAGAAAGGGTTCAAAGTAATTTTCTGGCAAAAACAAAACTGATCGTTACATGTAAACAAAAAGTGCCAGAAAGGCCTGGTCTTCAAGTGGATATTTTTGTTCTTGTTCTATATGTTTTAAAGTGGTTGTAAAGGCAGAGTTTTTTTTTTTTTATCCTAATTCATTCTATGCATTAAGATAAAAAGCCTTTTGTGTGTAGCAGCCCCCCTAATACTTACCTGAACCCCAACTCTATCCAAAGATGTGCAGGAATGCCTCAGCCATCCGGGACTTTCCCTCCTGATTGGCTGAGACACAGCAGCGGCGCCATTGGCTCCCGCTGCTGTCAGTCATAATCAGCCAATCAGGAGAGATAGGGGGCAGAGCCCGAACTGCGGCTCCATTTCTGACTGGACACACAGAGCTGTGGCTTGGGTGCCCCCATAGCAAGCAGCTTCCTGTGGGGGCACGCAACAGGAGGTAGGGGTGAGGAGCATCGAAGAGGGACCGGAAAAGAGGAGGATCCGGGCTGCTCTGCGCAAATCCACTACACAGAGCAGGTAAGTAAAATATGTTTATTATTTTTAAAGAAAAAAAAAACAAGACTTTAGTATCACTTTAAGACTCAGTAAGTGTTGAAGGGGAAATAACCGTTTAAAAACGCGCCTTTCTTCCAGGCTCTACCCCTAACCCATTTCCATTGACCCTGCTGCTAGAAGGGGTGTCTACTTTAAGGTCTCTCACCTTTCTCTCTAGCTGGTGGATGATTGCTGTTTGACTTTCTAATTGCATTATTACTGTGCACTAAAACACACACTCCTAGACCGAGATTAGTGCAAATGGAACATTTATGAGCCTGATGTCTGATGTCTGACTGGGAACTATCATGCTACAAGTTCATTTAGAACTTCTGATTGGTATGCATTTCTCGATCTGAGAACAAATGTATTTTTAGGATGACAGCTAAGCTGCATGTTTGGATTAAGCGTCTGGTATGGATTTTTAGGTGGACCCCACACATTTTTTTTTGTGTGGAGCCCCCCTTAAAATCTTTACTAGAACAGAAGGGTCTGGTATAGATTTGCTGGGAGAACGCACGCATTTTGGACTCAAAGGGTATAGTATGCATTTTGGGGGAGACTCAACATAATTATTTTTTATCTTGCTGTAGGATGTGCTATAGCAAAAATTACACTAAGGGCTCATTTACACTTGCTTGGACTTTAACACACATTAAAGGGCCTACCCACTTCTAGATGCTCTTCAATGCTTCTGTGATGCCTTTTCTAAACTTTAATGAAGCTTGACAAATACCCTGTGTGTATCAATATTTTATATGTTTCAAAGGGCCTCAGTAGAACCCCAGCTCAATAGTACCCCCACCTCAGTATACCCCTAGCTCATTAGTATCCCCATTAAGCAGATTCCCAGATCATTAGTACCCCCACTCATCAGATTCCCAGCACATTAGCACCCTTACACAAACAAAAAGAGCTGCGCTGACCAAAAATTCAAATTGTAAAATATATTGAAAATTGTGGGCACACAATGGAAAATTATTTAGTCCATGTTTATCATCTGTTCTTCCGTGAGGAAAAATGTGTATCACTTTAAATTCTCCATGAAACAGTGATGTTAATAGTGACTCACACCACAACAAAAAGTGCGCCTCCACCACATAAAAAATGCGCTTAGCAGATGGCAAGCATTTAGAGATTGCGCCTATTACACAGTCAAGGCCTTTATCCTAGGGGAATCAGATAAAGGCCCCAAGAGGACGTCAGATTGTGACGAAACGTGTCGGGGACCATGCTGACGCCACCAAATTGTTGCGATCCCGGAAACGGGTGGTTAATGCAAGCCGGCTGGCTTTTTACAAATGCTCTTATATTTGCTTTTAACTGTAAGTGCAATACCATTTATAATAATAAAGGTGTGGTTGGTTTTACACTATGGCGAGCTCTTTCTTTTTGGGTCATTCTGGTGATTTTGTTCACGGAATACGGAGCGGACCTCATTTATAGAGGGGCGAGATCATCTGCTCCGTATTAACTCGTGTGAAATGAGTCCCATTTTGTGAGCTGGCATCTGATTCCACTAGGATAAAGGCCTTGGCTTGGTAATAGACACAAGCTCCAAATGCTTGCCAACTGGTAAGCGCGTTTTCTTTGTGGTGGAGGCACACTTTTTGTTGTGGTGTGAGTCTCTATTAAAGGGGTTGTAAAGGTTAATTTTTTATTTTCTAAATAGGTTCCTTTAAGCTAGTGCATTGTTGGTTCACTTACCTTTTCCTTCGATTTCCCTTCTAAATGTTTTTTTTCTTTGTCTGAATTTCTCACTTCATGTTCCTCCTCAGTAAGCTTGCCCCCATAATTCAAAACACTCTGGCTGGGGGTTCGTCAGCATGCTCGCCCCCTCCCTTGGGACTACATCTCTTTGAACGCAGCGTCTCCCCGCAGGGATGTAGTCCCAAGGAAGGGGGTGAGCACGCTGACTAACCCCCAGCCAGAATGGCTCAGATGATGGGGGCAAGCTTACTGAGGAGGAATAGGAAGTGAGAAATTCAGACAAAGAAAAAAAACATTTTGAAGGGAAATCGAAGGAAAAGGTAAGTGAAACAACAATGCACTAGCTTAAAGGAACCTATTTAGAAAATTAAAAACAAACCTTTACAACCCCTTTAACATCATTGTTACAAGAAGACTTTAAAGTGATACACATTTTTCACCTTTTTTCTTCACAAAAGAACAGATGATAAACATGGACTAAATTATTTCACATTGTGTGCCCACAAATTTCAATATATTTTACAATTTGAATTTTTAGTCAGCACAGCTCCTTTTGTTTGTATTTGCATGCCACTGTGTGTATCTCACAGAGGAGCTGCTGCTTGTGCTAAAAAGTTATTTTTAGCGTGGTATTTTTTTTCATTTACATTAGAACCTTGTTCAGCAGAACCCTGGCTCAGTAGTACCCCAGCACTCCTGATGCCCCATTTAGTAGTACTTCCAGCTCTGCTAAACCCCCCGCTCATTAGTAAACCCCGACTCTGCTGATTCTCTGCTCAGTAGTAACCCCCAACACTGCTTTTTCTCCTACCCCAGCTCTCTGAGTTCCTTATGTAGCCAAGAACAGTTGGTATGTGATCACTTATAAAAAAAGGAAAAAAAATGTAAAGTATTTATTTAGTTTTTTTATGGATACACAAAATGTTTTACCTTTCAGTTCTATTTTAAACTGAATAGGTTGTTTTTCAAGGTGAGGGTTCAAATCAACTTAAAATGTAAATAGCAGTACAACAAAGATCAGCACATTTTAGTTCATGGTGAGCTTTTCGAATCCTACTTAAGGTCAGTGAAACCTGAACTCTGAATCCGGGGAAATAAGGTGAATCTTGAATCTAAATGTTAGCTAGTTTCAAGGTTAATTGGCTAGGTATTTGAAAAAGGGCATGGGATGCTGGGCACTGCCATGAGCGACATGCACTGATGGAAAAATAAGTTATTAAAAATGACTGTACAGCAGTGAGATGGTCTTTTAATATGGCTTCAGGGTCAACATTAAAAATGCACAAATTCTATAAATAACATGCTTGAAAGACCCGTTAATGCTCCATTCAGAAAAAATAAATACCGGTAAATCAAATCCTTACAGCCTAGGCAGTTAACAAATAAGATGAATGACAAAGCCAGGGCCCCGCACAGGCTTTGTCATTCACCTTAACCATATTTGTTAAGTTACGCTGTAAGGATTTGATTTATATATATGTAGCACTACCCCCAGTTAAGAGAGCCGCTGGATTTTGTTTCCGGCCCTGTGCACAGCACCGCCAACCCCCGGCAATCTTACTCGACCCACTCTGGCACAGCTAGTCTAGGGATTATACTTGTATCACAATCAAACAGTATTGCAAGGGTTACCTCTTTGCAATAAGACAACACACTGATGCAAGAGATAACGGTTTTACTTTAGTTTTAAAAGGGCATAGGCAGAACATAACACATACAACTCGCTTACAGAGCCCTGCAGCAATAGGTATAGTAATCCACCACGCGCAGCTATTATTGTATACGCGCCCTATGGCGCACTAACACAATAGTCTATCTCCCCTCCCTGGTCAGGCCTGACACAGAATAAATCTCAGTCTTTTCATTAAGGATTTCTTCGCATGCAAACTTTCGGTGGTGCACTTGATGAAACAGTATTTTTGTAATCCACAAAGTAGGCAGTCACAAAGAACACTATACTGGAGACCCTTTAAACTCTGTCCTGCTACTGGTCTCCAGTGAAGTAACAAACAAAAGATCGGTGGGCCAAGGCAGTCTATAGGCCTAAACACGGTACAGTCTACTGAATTGAGCAAGTGCTCGCTCACCACTCCGGACGCGATCCCAGTCCGGGACTTCCACCTGCTGTGTCTCCGCACACAGCGTCTGCCACGATCGGGTCCCCGATCCAACTGATGTCCTCACTAGACAAGTCAGATGCCACTCAGGCTCTGCAGTGGGGTGGAAGGCTCTTTGGAAGTTGCGCAAGGCCCCAGGCTTCAGGCCTTGCACTGCAGCAGATCCGCACAGGAAGACTGTTGCTTGCAGCGCGGTGTCCAAAGAGGCCGAGCTCCGCCTCGCCTCCTTCTTAAATAGCCCCTCCCATGAGTCTCTGCGGTAGCCAATTGCACTCTGGGTGCCGAATGGGGTTCTGGGTAACGTAGTCCCGGGGCCTTAAAGGAGACCTCGCTACACACTCCCCCCACTTAAACTCTTTGGTCCCCAAAGATAACATAACATTAAATTACAGAACGTACAACATCAATCAAAGTTTCGTATGATGTTGGCAGAGGAAATTCCCACCAAAAACGAGGCAGTGACTTCCCTGCCCACAGGTCACACTATCACTAGTGTCCTGCCTAACTGTGCCAGAGAGTGAGTTGGGGTTGCCCCCCACTAAATGAACAGTGGGAGGATCAGGGTCTTTCACACTCCTCCTGGCAGTAACCACAGTGTCTTCCGCACTCCTCCCCATCTGTGGGTAAGTTAATCTTCTGGGAGGATTTATGGCCCTTCGCTTCCTCTGTCCTCTTGGGCTTTCTGTTATAACAGGTTCCTCTTCTGGAACCAACTTAGGAATTTCCTCTGGTTCGGGAGCACTGGACTCCGGAGCAGGGGAGTACATGGAGTCCCTCGGATCTTCTTCTGGGAGTAAGTCACAGGCACTCTCCCAAGAATCTGACCAAGGACTGGACGGGATGAACTCAGTAGCTTCTGCATTCAGTGTGCTGTCTATGGTGTCTTCTTCCGTAGGAAGTTCAATAGCAGAAGTTTCTGGGGCCTGAGAAGGCCAAAGCCAACCAAGTTCTTCTCCCTCATCTTCACTTATCTCCGAGGTCTCTGTATCCCCAATCTGAGGGGTCTGGGACCGAGTGTTTGGTCTAGGAGTATCCAGAATGGAAATTGGGTTTGGGGAGTCCCTTGCAGGAGGTATCCGAACTGCTTCAGCAAGTGGGAGTAAGTGGTTTTGGTGCCAGGTCTTCAGTGGGCCCACCTTCCCTTCCGGCTTCAACTTACAGACAGGTAGGCTCGGCAGCTTCTTACAAACGACATAGGGTTCAGGTCTCCATCTGTCTGCAAGCTTGTGTTTCCCAGGGACTCCCAGGTTTCGTAGGAGAACTCGGTCTCCAGGTTGCAGGTCCCGGATCCAAACCTTTAGGTCGAAGTTCCTCTTATTGCGGGCCCCCCTTTGTTCTGAGGCCGCCTGGGCCTGTTCATAGGCTAATTTCAAATTATGTCTGAGTCTGTTAACATATCCCTTGTGGGAAGAGGCAGAACAATGGTCTATGGAAGTGCCAAAGGCCAGATCTACTGGTAGTCTTTCCTCTCTTCCGAACATCAGTCGATAGGGTGAGTACCCTGTAGCATCACTGGTGGTGCTGTTGTATGCATGCACAACTGCCGCTATGTGGTTGCTCCAATGCTGCTTGTTTTCACTGCTTAAGGTCCCCAGCATGTTGAGCAGGGTTCGGTTGAACCTCTCCGGCTGAGCATCACCTTGAGGATGGTAGGTGGTAGTTCTTGTCTTCTTGATCCCCAAAGAATCCAGGAGCATTCGGATCAACCGACTTTCAAAATCCCTTCCCTGATCTGAATGGAGCCGTTGTGGTAGCCCATAGTGTACAAAGTATTTTTCCATAAGCACCTTGGCCACAGTGGAAGCCTTCTGGTCTTTGGTTGGGAAGGCCTGGGCATACCGGGTGAAATGGTCGGTTACTACCAGAACATTTCCTAGTCCACTCAGGTCGGGTTCAAGGCAGAGAAAATCAATGCATACCAGATCAAGTGGGCTTTGACTTTGCAGATGGCCCATTGGGGCAGCTTGATGGGGTAAAGTCTTTCTCTGGATGCATCGTGCACATGAGTGGCAGTATTCTTCAACTTCAGCCCTTATGCAGGGCCAATAGAAACGGTCCCTAACAAGTTGAAAGGTCCTTTCCGCCCCTAGGTGGCCATGATTGTCGTGCAAAGCAACCATGACAGTCTCTCTGTGTTTCTTGGGCAGGAACAATTGCCATTTGTCTTCCAGGTCATCAGAGGGGCACCTTCGGTAGACCACTCCCTGATGCACCTGCAACCTGTCCCACTCCTTCCTCAACAGGCGAGCTTCCTTCGAAGGGTGACGTAAGAGTCTATTCGGATCCTGATTCTCCAGGGCCTCCAAGACCAATCTCCCCATGGGGTCTTCCAATTGGTCAGATCTCAACTCCTTTTTGGACAATTTTGGCAAGTCATCTTCCCCCAGTTGGGTTACCCCACAGTACTGCTTGGGGACTCCAACTATGGTAACTGTGAGGGTGCGACTTTGTGCGACCTTCAAGAGGGTTGGTTATTGCCACATTTGGTAAAAGACACGCTGATGGAACAGCTGTGCCTTGGGCTATTTAGTTCAGAGGTGATTCCGGAACAGGGCTCCACCCAACAGAGAGGAAGTCTGTGTGCATGGGGGTCAGCTGGACTCTCATCCTCTGAGTGGAGTCAAAGGCGGTGCATGTCTGCAGGAGGCAAACACCGTTAGTGATACAGCAACAAAGGTGCTGACCAGGAGAAGCTAGGAGAAAGCTGAAACTCTTGGACACTGTGTGGGTCCGAGGAACAGACTGTCAGGCCTAGGCTAAAGGCCTGGATCGCTAGAAGGTAAAGCTACGAGGCTACTGTTAGTATGAAAGATACAGGAATGGTGGAACTCCTCTGTGAATACTACAGACGTGTTTGTGAACTTTTGTGCTTTTAAATAAAAATGGGCTATCATGCCCTTAAACAGAGTTGCTGACTGGCTTGCATCACTGAAAAACGCATCTACTACGAGAGCTAACAACCCCAATCTCTCATAACCCCCATCTCTTCTGCTCTTGAGCCGCCACTGGCTTGGAGTTCAGCTCCTTGACAGAGGGCCCGCACCCCGTCGGGTGCCACTTGAGTCCAGTCTCCTGTACTGCAGGTGGGGACATGAGATCTTCTAGATCTAGGCGTCTGCATCTCGGTTTCCAGCCCCAGGTCTGTACTTTAAGCTGAAATTGAAGGCAGACAGTGTCGCCAGCCATCTATGTCCTGTGGCATCCAACTTTGCTGTGGTGAAAAGATAGGTGAGGTGGTTGTTGTTGTCGGTTTTCACCGTGAATTCTGCCCCATACAGATAGTCTCTGAGTTTGTCAACTACCGCCCATTTAAGGGCCAGGAACTCCAACTTATGGCTGGGGTAGTTCCTTTCAGAGGGAGTCAGACTTCTGCTCACATACGCAACGGGCCTCAGTTGCTCTTCATGCTCCTGGTAGAGCACTCCTCCCAAACCATCATGACTGGCATCTACATGAAGTTCATAAGGCTTCTTAGGGTCTGCGTAGGCCAGGACAGGGGCAGTGGTTAAGGTTTTCTTCAACATCTGGAAGGCATCTTCACACTTCTCATTCCACTGGTCCTTGACGGACTCCCCCGGCTTCCTGGGGCCCGAGTAATCTTCTTCCCCCTCCGTCTTTAGCAGCTCATTCAGAGGCCTGGCTATCCGAGCAAACCCCTCCACGGACCTCCTGTAGTAGGAACAGAACCCCAAGAAGGATCTGAGCTCTGTCACAGTGGTGGGTCTTGGCCAGGAGGTGACTGCCTCCAATTTTTCGGGGTCTGCGGCTACCCCATTTTTCGACACTATGTGTCCCAGATAGTTGACTGATAGAATTGGCATTTTTCAGGTGAGAGCTTGAGTCCTTCCTCACTCAGCCTCTTCAAAACTTTCTCCAGCCTCTCTTCATGTTCTTCCAAGGTTCTCCCGAAGACAATGATGTAATCTAAGTATACTAGGACTTCAATGAGGTTCATGTCTCCTACAGTCTTCTCCATAAGACGTTGGAAGGTAGCTGGGGCTCCAGACAGACCTTGAGGCATCCGATCAAATTCAAAGAACCCCACTGGGGTTATGAAAGCCGTCTTCTCTTTGTCTTCTGGATGCATCGGGATTTGATAGTACCCGCTCTTTAGGTCCATAACACTGAACCACTTGGCTCCAGACAAACTCTGTAGGGCATTCTCTATCCTCGGAGTGGTATACTGGTCGGGTATGGTTCTCCTGTTGAGGGTCCTGTAGTCTATGCACAGCCTCAATGATCCATTCTTCTTTCTGACCACCACTATCGGGGAGGCATAGGGGCTTCTAGATTCTTGAATCACACCGGTTCGTTTTAGCTCGGCAAGCTGTTCCCTCAAGTCCTCGAGGTCTGCTAACGGAACTCGCCTGACTCTTTCCCTGAAGGGCTTGTCTTCCTGGAGGCGGATTCGATGGGTGGCACTCCTTGCACACCCCACATCAAACTCATCTTGGGAGAAGATCTTTTCCCACCTGGTCAACTGGGCCTTGGCTCTCTCTTTCCAAGCCCTGGGTAGGTTTGGGTTCTCCATGGAAAGTTTCTCCCATACAGTGCTTTCTCCATCTGTCTTCTCCACATCCGACAAAACAACTGGACAACTGGGGTGGCAGGGCTCACCTGACCCAGCAGCACCCTGGCTGGGATCTCCATGGGGCCACCCCTAGTATTCCTGACACTCACAGGTACCTTACAGTGGGCCTTCTTCAGGGCCCTCAACGGGACCACTTCTGGAACTACTTCTAAGCCCGAATGTTCTCCCCTTGGATCGGGTTCCAACATGACAAAGGGCCCAGGCTGCTCCCAAGTGAGTTTCACAGTGGCTTTTAAACAGGCCATTTCTCCGGGCTGTAGCACTATCCCTTTTCTTCCCAGCCTCCAGACCTTCCCTACCCCCTCTTCTGGGGCCTTCTGTTCTAGGATCAGTCATTGGTAGGCCGTCTTCAACATTGGGTGGATCCCAGTGGCTGTGGGGTCTTTCCCTTTTGTTAGAGGGGCCAAGAGTCTTCGGACCAGATCCGTGTTGGTCCCTATTATTAAGGAACTCTTGTTAGCTCCAGACGGTCGGGGGCATACCACAGCTAAGGTATCAAACACTTCAGCCTTCCCGGCTATGGACGGGTCGAAAGTCAGTTTTATAGGCAGATAGCCATTATAAGGGAAACTCTCTGTCCCAATCCCCCATATCTCCAACTCTTCAATCTTCTGGATGGGTAGGTGACTTAGATGCAAGTCATAAAAGTCCCGGTACAACAGGGTCACTTGCGCCCCAGTATCCAATATGGCTCTTGTGTAGACTCCCTCCACTTGGACAGGTACTATCGGGGAGGGACCTACCAGCTTCTCTGGATATCGCTTCGAAGGAGTCTCCTTCCTTGGATCTTTGCGTTTTCCTTTTGGACTTTCTTTCATTTCTCTTTGGACTTAAGCCTCTCTTGGGCCTGGTATGCATTGATCTCCCTCCTTTTGGTGGGTGTAACCACCCACTGAGGGACATTACTCTCTTTCTTTGGGGTGCGTTCCCTACGAGGAACCTTGTGTTTCTTCTGAGGGGTCTTGTCCACTCTATTCACGTGCTTCTCATTCAGTTTGGAGCTCACTGGAGATGATGGGCACCCGGTTGACTCCTTCACCGGGGCCCGCTGAAGTTTTCCGGTGGCTTGCGGTTATTCATCTTTTTTTTCTTTGGACTGGCACACACTCTGGCGAGATGGCCAGCTCCTCCACAATTGAAACAAATCACATCCCCCCAATCTTACAGGAATGCGGGCGCTGAGGTATTAGGAAACAGCTCCTTCCTCGGATTTTCCCTCTCTGGTTCCCTTGACTTCTTTTCCATCAGGGAGGTCAGCATCCCCAATACTTGGGACATCTGCAACTTCAAGGTATCCACCTCTGAGTCTCTTTCCAGGGTCATGGCCGTCCTGACCATCATCGGAGGAGGATTTACTGACTCAACTGGTTGGTTCTTCTTCTTCTCCTCCAGCATAGCTTCTTCCTCTCTGACTACTCGGATCAAGTCAGGGTACTCCAGGCTCTTCCCGTCCTGTCTGGTGCGTAGCGCCAGTGCGATGGGGTCCAGGGGCTGAGATCCTCTCATCACCTGCTGAACACGGGCCTCATCCACCTTCCACGGGTCAATCCTCTTCTTAAGGATCATCTTATGCAGGATCTTATCCAGACGCCTCATAAACTCTGATAGTTTCTCTCCTGTCTTTTGGTAGCAGTGCTCCAGCTGGTAAGTGAGCTCAGTGATTTTCTCTGTCCCACCGAACACATTCTGAAGAATGTCCGGATAGTCCTGTGCATCACAGTCTGTTTTACTCATCTTGAGGTTGCGTATGGCCTCTAGAGCAGGCCCCTTCAAGCTCTCAGCAATTCTCTGCTTTTTTCTGTGGTCTGGGACTTCCCATTCTTCTAAGGTCTGAGTGGCACCGTCTAACCACTCCTCAAACCCCTCTTCACCCGAAGGTACAGGTTTCTTTCCAGAGAATATTCTGAGTTTTCTGCATCCCGACATTTGGTAGTCTGTAGGATCCTTCTTACACTGGGCTACAATTTCCCCCAGGACTGCGCATAATTCTGCGCTGAGGGTGGCAGGTGACGATCCGGGACTTTCCTTTTTCTCCCATTTTTCTGCTTTTGGGGTGGGTGATAGAGATAGTTTCGGTGTCTGAAACCGTCCTCCTGGCTTGAGCGGCAGCGCATGTATTAGGCTATAAGTCTGATCATCTATTGCTTCTACACTTGGATTCTTGAAATGCTCTGGGACTCCGTTCTTCCACTCTATTAGTGCGTGGGTCAGTGAAGAATTCGACATGACATCCACCACCCATACCTTTTGGTGCAGGGACAGCGACATCACTAGCTGCTTCACCGCTTCTTCTTGCCAGATCCCTGGAAGTTCTATGACTACTACCCCGGCTGGATCTGTGCCGACCGCTTTGCACCACTGCCCTACTTCTAGTGGGTCCATGCTGGTGCTTTTGGCGCGTTACTTGCTGCAACAGGATCCCGGACTCGAGAGCCCCCACATGTAGCGCTACCCCTAGTTAAGAGAGCCGCTGGATTTTGTTTCGGGCCCTGTGCACAGCACCGCCAACCCCCGGCAATCTTACTCGACCCACTCTGGCACAGCTAGTCTAGGGATTATACTTGTATCACAATCAAACAGTATTGCAAGGGTTACCTCTTTGCAATAAGACAACACACTGATGCGAGAGATCAAGTATAACGGTTTTACTTAAGTTTTAAAAGGGCATAGGCAGAACATAACACATACAACTCGCTTACAGAGCCCTGCAGCAATAGGTATAGCACACGATAATGGCACAGCGCGGTAATCCACCACGCGCAGCTATTATTGTATACGCGCCCTATGGCACACTAACACAATAGTCTATCTCCCCTCCCTGGTCAGGCCTGACACAGAATAAATCTCAGTCTTTTCATTAAGGATTTCTTTGCATGCAAACTTTCGGTGGTGCACTTGATGAAACAGTATTTTTGTAATCCACAAAGTAGGCAGTCACAAAGAAAACTATACTGGAGACCCTTTAAACTCTGTCCTGCTACTGGTCTCCAGTGAAGTAAAAAACAAACGATCGGTGGGCCAAGGCAGTCTATAGGCCTAAACACGGTACAGTCTACTGCAGGGATATGCAATTAGCGGACCTCCAGCTGTTGCCAAACTACAAGTCCCATCATGCCTCTGCCTCTGGGTGTCATGCTTGATGCTGTCAGAGTCTCGCTATGCCTCATGGGACTTGTAGTTTGGCAACAGCTGGAGGTCCGCTAATAGCATATCCCTGGTCTACTGGATTGAGCAAGTGCTCGCTCACCACTCCGGACGCGATCCCAGTCCGGGACTTCCACCTGCTGTGTCTCCGCACACAGCGTCTGCCACGATCGGGTCCCCGTTCCAACTGATGTCCTCACTCGACAAGTCAGATGCCACTCAGGTTCCGCAGTGGGGTGGAAGGCTCTTCGGATGTTGCGCAAGGCCCCAGGCTTCAGGCCTTGCACTGCAGCAGATCCGCACAGGAAGACTGTTGCTTGCAGCGCGGTGTCCAAAGAGGCCGAGCTCCGCCTCGCCTCCTTCTTAAATAGCCCCTCCCATGAGTTTCTGCGGTAGCCAATTGCACTCTGGGTGCCGAATGGGGTTCTGGGTAACGTAGTCCCGGGGCCTTAAAGGAGACTTTATTTTTTTTGCAGTGACCTCTAAACTTGGTAAATTATTACTTTAACAAACTTTTACATGACAGACCTTGTAAAGAAATTGTGATTTATTGCATATTAGGCCAGTTGCTCTGAACATTTTACTATCTGTGTATGTATAGGGTATATACTATTTAATTTGCCTTGTCAAGAGCCAGTTAAGGGATGTCCGAGTCTGATGAAGTATTACTTTAATGAATGTTCATATAGCACATTGTGTACAAACAATATGATCTGCTCCAATCAATCAAGTCAAGCTGCTTTGAACAGTTTATTACTTTCACCACTTGTATATGCATGGAGTCTTTACAACTTCATTTGTCTTTCTAAGATTCCATTAAAGGGGTTGTAAAGGTAAAAGTTTTTTCACCTTAAAGCGGAGCACCACCCTAAAGTGGAACTTCCGCTCACCGGAACCCTCCCCCCTCCGGTGTCACAATTGACACCTTTCAGGGGGGAGGGGGGTGCAGATACCTCTCTAAGACAGGTATTTGCACCCACTTCGGGGAGTCCTCTCTGCGGGAAATCTGCGGGAAGTACGTCACTTCCAGCAGAAAACCCATTGTGTTCTGGGAGTCACTCGGCTCCCAGAACACATGGGGACCAGTCAGAACGGCGCAGCGCAACTCGCGCATGCGCCCTAGGGAACCAGGCAGTGAAGCCGCAAGGCTTCACTGCCTGGTTCCCTCACCGAGGATGGCGGTGGGGGCAGCAGAGTGACGAGTGATTGCTCGTTCTCTGCTGCGGACGTCGCTGGACTCCAGGACAGGTAAGTGTCCTAATATTAGTCAGCAGCTGCAGTATTTGTAGCTGCTGGCTTTTAATATTTTTTTTTTCGGCGGAGCTCCGCTTTAATGCATTCTATGCATTAGAGTGAAAAAACATCTGTGGATTAGCGGCCCCCCAGCCGCCCCCCCCCCCCGTTTACTTACCTGACCCCTCAAAAGTCCTGCGCCGTGAACGCACTTGCTTCTCGGCCAGGCTTCTCGTCTCATTCATTGGTTGATTGAAAGCAGCGCAGCCATTGGCTAACGCTGCTGTCAATCACATCCAATGACGTGGCGCGCCCAGGGGGGCGGGGCCGAGTGATACAGTGAGCGGCTATGGCCGCCGGCTGTATCACGAGAGCGCGCCCGCAAGAACCCATCACCATGCGAGCTCACTCGCATGAAGGTGATGAGTTCTTGTGGGGGGAGCCGAGACACCCCAGAAGACCAGGTTCGGGGCCACTCTGTGCAAAACGAGCTACACAGTGGAGGTACTGTAAGTATAACGTGTTTGTTATTTAAAAAAGAAAATGTTACCTTTACATACCCTTTAAGATTGGGCTGAACTTTGGTCCCTATTGAGCCTGTTATCTCCTATGATAACCTCATGGGTCATTGATTTGGCTGTCTGTCTGTCTCGAAGGTTCCAACATGTATCAACCTTTTGCATTGCCTTAGAACCAGGGTGAAGCAACACGTTTATGAACTTTTGAGTGGCATATTATGTACAATATTGTGATCCATCAGTCAAGCTATAAAAATATTCGAATTTTGAAGTCTGCAAAGAGTTTTTTTCATCTCTGGTGTTCATCTGAGCCCCCACTATAATGCGTTCGAACCTTTTGGTGGTATTTAATCACTACTGTTTTTTTTTTTTTTTTGGGTTGAACATGATTATTTATAAATGATTTCACACAACTTTCACCCAGAATTCATTTATTTTTATATAATTGTAAGCAGAGGACCAGAAAAAAATGCTAATTTCAAGCACTTGCTTTATAAATAAAATTGTTATAAGGGAAAATGCAAAGGGGAAAAAAAAAGAAAAGTAAAGAAAACAAAGAGCTGATGACAACTTCAATTTTTATTTTATTTTAATTCCCCACTTGTTAACACATCTTTTCCCATGGTATCGGCCTCACATTTTTTTCATCAGCAATAAAAATACATTCATCTCATGTAAGTTTATTGACATGTGGGTCTAAAGCCTCGTAGATTTTCCGACCAAAAATGTGTGAGGGCAGGGTTTTGTCGGAAAATCCGACCGTTTGTATGCTCCATCGGACAATTGTTGTCGGATTTTCCGACAACAAATGTGGGATAGCATGCTTTAAAATTTTGTGTGATGTCGGATTATGCGATTGTGTGTACACAAGTCCATCGGAAAAAAATCCAAAGTACAAACACACATGCTCAGAAGCAATGCTAACCATAGCACAACATTAGCAGAAGTTGCCCAAAGGGTGGCGCTAAAGAGCTAAAAAAAACACATA
Source organism: Rana muscosa (assembly GCA_029206835.1). Taxonomy (NCBI): domain Eukaryota; kingdom Metazoa; phylum Chordata; class Amphibia; order Anura; family Ranidae; genus Rana; species Rana muscosa. The sequence continues at coordinate 59,268,722 of CM055125.1, forward strand.
GTTTCGTATTTGTTGGCTGACAAAGTTTTGCAGTTTGTGTGCAGAACAAGTTCACCGCCAACGCCCTAGTCCTAAGCTTTATCTGACGGAAATCCGATCGTGTGTACGAGGCTTAAGCTATGTTAGGACCAATAAAACAAGATAATAACTTGTTTAACCTCTTTCCACCCGCACTATAGCCAAAAGTCCATAGATGTTCTCCCAGAACCCCACCTACCGCGCGCCCCCCGGTGTCATACACCTGGAATGCTCTGTGACCGCTGTGTCCTGTGGACAGTAAAGGGCCACTGACATGTAAAGAGACTTGCCAGTTATCGGCAGTCATTTCCTCCCACGTTGTGTCTGTGTGAGGAAAGGAGAGCTGTTAACATTGTTTACACTGATAATCAGTGCCATCCCATCAATGTCAATCAGTGCGGATCAATGCAGCTTATCATAGTCCATCAGTGCAGCTTATCGGTTGCCATTGGTGCCCCCTCTCAGTGCCCATCAGTGCCACTTCATCGGTACCTCCTCATTAGTGCCCATCAGTGCAGCCTCATGAACCCAAAAAACTGCAACTGCAGTGGTGGTGGTGGTGGGCACAACACAGGGGAAAGCTCGGGCAGTAGAGGGAATCGACACCACACCACCACAGTGATTAGGGTGAGCCCAGGCACACCTGGCACACCCCCTGCGAATGCCTATGCTGCCACATTATATTCTAATTCTCCCACCCTTTCGATCCTAGTTTAAATACTTCTCCAGCCTTCCTATAAACCTCTCCTCCAGCACAGCAGACCCTATTCTATTTAGGTGCAAATCATATTTAGCATCTAGCTTGTACCCCCATGAAAAGTCAGCCCTGTGCTCTAGAAACCCAAACCCTTCCTTCTTACACCAGGTCCTTAGCCATGAATTTAGTTCTCTAAGCTCCCACTGCCTTTTATGTGTTGCTCATGGCACTATATTGCAGAGAATATAACCTTGGAGGTCCTTCCCTTCAACTTGCAACCTAGTTCCCTTAGAGCCGGTTCACATACGGGCGACTCGTCAGGCGACTCAGCCGCCTGACAAGTCGCGCTCCGCTCTATTCAATGGAACCGTTCTAATAGGAGCGAACCAAGTCGCTCCGACTTAGAATAAGGTTCTTGTACGACTTTGGGGGCGACTTGGGGCGACTTGCATTGACTTCAATACAGAAGTCATTTTGCAAGTCACCTCTCAAGTCGTCTTGAGATCGCCTTGCCGAGTCGCCCCCAAAGTCATGCCGCCCCAGTGTGAACCGGCTCTAAAAGGATAAGTTCACCTTTGAGATTATGTTTCATGTTACACACTAAAATTGGGTGGAACATGAAACATAATCTCAAAGGTGAACTTATTCTTTTAGGGAACTAGGCTGCAAGTTTTATGGTGGAACATGTAACATGTTCCCAGTGCAGCCGCCTGCTGCCCTCCCCCCTCCCTGTGGCAGCAGTACGGGGAGAAGTCCCCCGTACTAGCTGTCACAGTTAGAAAACCGTGCAGCGGTACTGGACTCCGCCCACACACGACCGCGTCATTCAGACAGACATCTCCATGTGTCGGCTGTCGGCTTGCAGTTCTCCATGAACTACAATTAATTGGTACCCCACTCCCCAATTGCTTTTTACCTTCTTACTGTGATCACTTTTAATATTTCTGTTGGTTTTATTACAATAAAACCCTTTCAATATGTATTTGATCTGCACCATTGGAGCGCTGTTTTTCTTTTTCTTTCATATTTTGGCAGATTACGTTTTTTTGAGCTGTTCCATCGTGCCCTTCATTGACCCCAAAAAGGTTTTTTTCCTATCCGAAGCTGTCTCAACATCAGTTGAAAACAGGGTGGATACCCTGTGAGCTCTGAGTTTTTTTCTACAAGTCCAGGACACCATTCATCAAGCCGTGGACTGTCGGGTCTAGTGGCTATGTTCATGGTTCCTGCTACCCAGAGTCTCCAAACAAGTTGAGCCTATTCACTGTTGGGATTTCCTATGCCTGAATGATCTGCTGTCGCTGACAGGTAGATCCATTGGTTTCCGGTAAGCGTATTTCATCTCTTCTTACCCTTTTGAAAGAAAGTTCCGTTTGATGATCCTTATGGTTATACGTTCATCTTCACTGTCACTTCACATGCCATGTTGATGGACATTTCTTTATCACATTTTTTCCTCCATGTGGACTTATTATTATATTCACATTACTTTCATTGTTCATATTTTCACTGTTTACATCCAGTGGCTATACTCACTCAGTGAGATTTTTTTTTTCCTAGAATCACTAGCGCTACATTCACATTTCTATTACCATTTGAATTTCAGTCACATTCTAGTGTAGCAGCTTATTTTTATTTCATTTTTGTTTTCTTTGTGTGTTTTCAGATAAGCACAATATTGTTCCTTTTCTTCCAACTAAAATGGCGGTGTGGTAGTTCAATGAGTCTTCCTGTCAGGGAGTATCGGTTTAACCGTACGGGATGTACAAACAAGCCGATTTACTGACAGCGTGCAGGAAACCTGCATGGCATCAGTGATCTGTTGATCGCTGGTGCAAAGTTTTCCAGGCTCCTACTACAAAAAATAATACATGCACTTTTTTTACCTGCAAAAAAAATGTGTATTTATTATTTTTCTTTTAAAAGTGAAATTATCCTTTAAATTGATTCTTAAGGATCCTCCATCTTCCAACATCTGTCATTGGTTCCAATATGAAGCAAGACAGTCAAGTCATGCCCAGACTCTCCCAGTAACTTATTTATCTGGTCCACCACATGCCAAACCCTTATACTTGGGAGACGGCAAACCATTCGACTGAGATGACGGCGGTGACAAATTAATCTATCAGCCTATGTGATTATAAAATCACCAATTACCACCAACTGTCTAGAATTTTCTGCATTAACTCACCACCCTTGCTCTTTTTTGTAACCCCTTGAAGATTGACATGATACATTTCCTTCCTGTCCAGGCAATTTTTCAGTTTTTAGCACTGTGATACTGTAATTGACAATTACGAAATACTGTACCCAAATTAATTTTTATTTTTTAAGAAAGAGCTTTCCTCTGGTGGCATTTGATTACAACTTGTTTTTCTACATATTTTTTTACTATATAAAGGACAAAAGACCAACAATGTTGATTAAAACAATGTTTGCCTTATATTCTGACATAAAACTTGGCAAAAAATATTTCTTTAGCCTCGTACACACGACCGAGTTTCTCGTCCAAAACTGGCAAGAAAAGTGCCGCGAGAGCTTTTTCCTCGAGAAAACCGTTCGTGTGTATGGTTTTACGACGAGAAAATTGCCGTGAATCTCGACGAGAAAATAGAGAACCTGCTCTCTATTTTCTCGTCAGGATTCCAGATTTCCTCGTCGTGTTTCTCGTCGGCCTGTTTTGTGACGAGAAAATGGTTCGTGTGTATGCTTTTACGACTCTTCAAAAAGCGTGCATGCTCAGAAGCAAGTATGAGAAAACAAGCCTTCATAATGGAGATAGCACATTCGTCACGCTCGAAATTATTGCATTGTTTAAATGTTGTGCATTGAAATCTTCTTTAGAATGTTACATTAATCCAAACAAATGAACTTCTTTTGCTGCTGATATTCACAGTTATGACTATCTTTTTTTAACCTTTTTCATGCTGTTCTTAAGAAGATTTAGGTGTATTATATCGTGCAAGATCTTCTGAATATTTTACATTTTTAGATTTTTCAAACTGATGTTAATTGTAATTTGGCAATGTTTTGATAGTGATCTCCCATTGAATATTTTAATATATATTTGTTAAATTTTACACCCTATTTTTTTTAAATAAGATTGTTATTCTTTTTTTTTGGGGTTGTTATCTGTCCTTTTTTTTGGCTGTCAAATGTCTCTGCTTACTCCAAAGCTAAATTTAAAATATTTAAAAAATACACATAGTCAAGTATGAACTTAAACAAAAATAAAATGTATTCATGTTTGAAATAAAATAAAGAGAAGGCAGCGCTGGAGAACCTGCTGCCATTTGTGCATCCTAGGGACCCCAGAGCACACATCAACCCTGTGTGGACACTAAAATTGGGAGCTTGAGAGAAGGCCAACATTTCTGAGCACAATCTGATGCTGGCCTCCCAGAGGTCAGGAACAGCAGCAGGTGAGATATATGTCCCAAGTGTGTGGTACTACAACAGGCTGCCTTCTGTCCGACCACAATGAAGCAAGGCCATCACTTCCTCGTCTTCCTGGCAACCTTCCCTGCAACCTTCCCTGAAGCCTTCCCTGCAGCCTTCCTTCTTCGTTTGGCTGGAGGCTGGGCCACTGGAGGGGTACTCCTGTCAGGAGGAGGAGGAGGTGGAGGAGAAGGGGGTGGCGCAGAAGAACAAGGTGGAGGTGGAGGAGAAGGGGGTGGGGCAGAAGAACAAGGTGGAGGTGGAGGAGAAGGGGGTGGGGCAGAAGAACAAGGTGGAGGTGGAGGAGAAGGGGGTGGGGCAGAAGAACAAGGTGGAGGTGGAGGAGAAGGGGGTGGGGCAGAAGAACAAGGTGGAGGTGGAGGAGAAGGGGGTGGGGCAGAAGAACAAGGTGGAGGTGGAGGAGGAGGTTGAGGAGAAGGGGGTGGGGCAGAAGAAGAAGGTGGAGGTGGAGGAGGAGGTTGAGGTTGGGACAGTTGTGCCACCTCACAAATTGCGGTATTGGGGGTAATTTTTTCCATCACCCCCTTGTTCAGCAAGGTGATGAGCAGGGGCTCGCATAGGAGGCGTTGCTCCATGCTCATCACCTTGAACTTTGCCTCCACTAGGCCGGCAATGGCCTCTTCAGGGGATGTGGGCTCCTTGAGGGTGGCATGGGCCTCTCGAATAGGGGCCATTGCTGCCTCACTGGTGGTCCTGTCCCTCCTGCTTCTTTTGGGAAGTCGGATGGGAGGCACCTGTGATCTGGTGCTTCTCCTTTGCCCTGCCACCTCCTGGCTGCCACTGGGCCCTGCCACCTTCTGGCTGCCACTGGGCCCTGCCACCTCCTGCCTGCCACTGGGCCCTGCCTCCTCCTGCCTGACAGTTTCCAGACCCTCCTCCTGGCTGATTTCATCCTGTGTATGAAAAAGGGACATAGTTTAATATGTTGGTTTAATCTTTGCATCCAAAATTCAGATCATGATTGAAGCAATTCGAATGTAAATCCAGAAATCATTTTGACCAATTTACAACTACATCAGATTGACTATTTTGCACCCAATTTAGGGCAGACTAATGTCTCGAGATCTTGATTTCACTTGTGGAACCCAAAATAGTTTATGTTTGTCATCTTGACATATTTGTCAAACATTAATTTTATCCCAATACATTTTCTATAAATACTATACCTGGCTCCAGATGGCCAAATCAGGTTCATCCAGGATGGCTGCCTCCTCTTGCTCCAGAGAAGGCTCAGGTTGGCTGCAGGGAAGTCTGGGGGGAAGAGTGGAGAGTGATGGCCTTGCCTCAATGTGGTCATCCAGAAAGGACATCCTGCTGTAGTACCACAAATTGGGGACATACACATCATCTGCTGCTGCTCCTGACCTCTGAGAAGCCAGGACCTTAGAGCGTTCATTCCTGTATGTGCCTCTCAAGCTCCCAATTTTAGTGTCAACCTGTTTTGCTGTGGCTGTGGGCACCTTGGTATGCACAAATGGGAGCAGGGTCTCCAGCGCTGCTTTTCTCACCCCTTTTTTTTGTGTATGGGGTTTTTGGTCTCCCACAGAGCAGGCAGCTCCCTTACCCGGTGTATAAATTTTGCCATGAATTCTTTGTCGCTAATAAAGACATTCATATTGTATCTGCAAGTAAAATAAAAAATATATATTTAATGTGAGGCACACAGTCTAACCTCCTTAAAATCGCAGTCACCATATATATCCTACAACATTCTCCAGACAGTATAGGCCAACAATTTGTCAAAGTCACAAAATCACATACCTTTGTTCGCACATCCGTCACTTGAACTCCTCTCTCCGCACAACGAACGTAGTATAGTCACATGTGTGTTTGCTATATATACACCACACATGCGTCAAACTACGCACACGTCGCCCGCCCATGACGTTCTAAATAACATCTTTTCCCCGCCCCTTCTCTTTCGGCGCGCAGACAGATATGGCGGATTTACAGCAGGTGTCTGATAATTCCTCAAATAACGAGGAGGAGACAAGCCCGGAGACTGAGGAAACGTCACGATCAAGGAGGAGATTCAAGGCATCTAATATGTCTTTTGCGGAGATGGCGGAGATGGTGGACATATTGCTCAAGTCGGATTATGACGCAAAGCATGGGCCGTATAGGAAACCTAAAAGAAGGAAGGCCAAAATCCTGAAGAAAGTCGTGAAGAGTCTGAAGAATAATTTCGGGGTGAAACGCTCAAATGAGCAGCTCAGAAAGAGGTGGTCAGACCTCAAACTGAGGGAGCCGGAGCAGTTAAGGAGCATTAAGAGAATGCTAGCAAAAAGTAAGTAAAATGTACACTTTTCTGCTATTAATGTTTTTCTCAAATTACATGTTGCTCCTTTTTTTTTTTTTCATATTGGACTCCCTTCCAAAATTTCCTAATTTGAACTTGGTTTGGCACAGTAATCGTTCGTTACGTTACAGACACTTCGTTCGGCCACTATCCGCTGTTTTGGCTTATTTACAGCCACAACAGAAAATAGACATCTGCCTGTTTTTTACAAATTGTTGTTCCTAAATTTTCGGCTAGATGATGTGTTTGTAAAGAGAATGAAATGCAAACTTTAATCAGTGTAAAGAAGAGGACACTCAGCAGCTGGTACCACATCTGTACTTTGGAGCACTATAGTGTGGGCCACCATACCCGCCTTTTTTGGGTGCATCAGTGAATTTTTGTGGTGCCTCCATGCATTCATCTTTAAAATCCACACAAATACACACTTGTACCCCACTTCCAAACAATTTAGCCTGTTTTTATTTTTCATAGAGAATTTCAGTGTGATAAATGAACCTTTTGTTTGATTCTCATAGGGGAGAGAAGACTGGGAGGAGAACACTCCAGGGAGCACAGGAACCCCACAGTTTTACAACAACCCCAAACTCCCAAAGACCCACAACCGAAGGATGTTGAGGAAGTTGAGGTGGAGGAAGGAGAAGTGCAGGAAGGAGAGGTGGATGACGTTGTGGAACTGGTCACCACAACAGGTCAGTATCTGTCACCACAGCTTCAGGTAAGAGATGTAGGCCTGCAGAGTTATAATACCTTTTTATTTTGTTTTTAGGGGATGTAAATGTTGTGGTGAAGGATAGTACACGTTTCTCTGCTGACAGTGCCCACCGAATAATACAGCAAGTGATGGAATGTAGCACGGAACTGGACAGAATAAAACAAATAATTCATGTGATGGATCAAACATTTAAAGACATTCTAGATGTATTGGGGAGAATCAAATAAGTCAACCAAACCCCCATTTTTGTTTCAGGAATGACTGTTCTTCAACCTTTTAAACTCTTTTTGACAATCAAACCAGCCAAAAATTGAATATGCACACAGTGTGTCAACATGTGCTATCTGCCATCAGGGGATATCCATGTACGTCTTTTGGGGGTGCAACCCCTTCCTCGTATCTAAAGTAGGTGAACTGAGGAAGGGGTTGCACCCCCAAAACACGTCCATTGATCACCCCTGATGGCAGATAGCACATGTTGACAATAGGGATCAGGAGTCTAAAATCCCTATTGAAAATTACTACAAAATGTGTGCATATTCAATTTTTGGCTGGGAAAGGGGTGGCAAGACCCCATATTAGGACGGGCACATAGAGACATAGAGACATAGTTTGTGTAAGTGAATGTCTCAGATTGTTCAGAGATATCCAATGTTGTACTTTTTGGAATGCAACTGTTGTTTTTGTATTTTCCTAAGAAAAGAATTGGCGGTTTGTGGCCAGGACAAAAAAAATAAATAAAAAAGTAAACATGTGTGTGAATGTGCACAGAGTAAAATGTTTGAACACAAACAACGTGTAGCTTCTTTTTTCAATACGCTCTAACCTTATTTGTGGTTTTTTTAAGGTTACATAGTGAAATGGTTGTTATTTACTAAAGGAAAATACACTTGGCACTACAAATGCACTAAGACAAACTAGGAGACAGGAAACAAACAAAAGTTAAAATCAGATTTTTATTTAGCTCATTCTCCATGAATCTTTAGGCATAGCCTGGCATAGAAATTGCCCCCCTACCCGTGAAATATTGCATATATTTCTCCCGAACCTCACGGGCATTTTGGGAGGGCAAGCCAGGACGGGCAGATTCAAGGCCCGACAGGGGATTTGCAGATGAAAGTCCAGCCTTAGGCAATACTGTGGCCATATAAGAAGTGGATTTTCTGCTGAGAAAGTTGTGTAGCACACAGCAGCATAAAACTACATAGTTTATTTTGTAGTCCGCCAAGTGGATAGAAGTCATAAAAATGCGGAACCGGCTGGCCATAATGCCGAAGGCATTTTCAACGACTCTTCGGCCCCTGGCCAGCCGGTAATTGAACACCCTCTTCTTTGGGGTCAGGGTCCTCTGAGGAAATGGCCTCATAAGATGCGGTCCGAGCCCGAAGGCTTCATCAGCCAAAAAAACAAAGGGGAGTCCTTCAACATTCCCTGCATCCGGTGGCAATGCAAGGTCGTCACTCTGGAGACGGAGGGCAAACTCCGTCTGGATGAAGGATCCCCCATCGGACATCTGGCCATTCTTCCCTACATCAACATAGAAGAATTCATACCGTGCTGACACCACCGCCATCAGCACAATGCTATGAAACCCCTTGTAGTTGAAGTAGTAGGACCCAGAACGGGGTGGCGGCACGATGCGGACGTGCTTCCCGTCTATGGCACCACCGCAGTTGGGGAAGTCCCACCGCGTGGCAAACTCCGATGCCACAGTCTGCCATTCCTGTGGCGTGGAAGGAAGCTGGGGAGTCAAACAAGATGAAAGAAAATTAGATCTTTAAAATATTACATTACAAGGAGATTATAATAAAAAAACATTAGAGGCCAACATCAATCAAATTCTCAGTTTATTAATCTGTTTTTAAGAAGTATAATGGAAGGCTCATGTTTCATATTCATCACCCCCTCTGATGGTCCATTAAAAAAATATTTTGGGGGGGGGGTAGGTGTGTTTGGCCACAGGATAGCATTGCAGTGGCGGTGCGTCCAGAGTGGGCGCTGGAGCACTGCCCCCTCTCTCGTGTGCCCGTCACTCCGAACAATACATCGGTTCATGCCTTGCATTAACCTATGTATTGTCAATGCCGCCCACTATTCAGGTGGATGGCCCCCTGTTAAGCGACCAACATATGAATAACTGCAGCATTTATTGGGTGAAAATTGCATATCAGAAACAGGGAGGCAAATAGGCTTGCACATTACAGCCTGAGGGATGTAATTGGCTTCATAAAAGTTAAATAGGTGACGCAGGGGGGGGGGGGACATTCCTTGGGTAAACACTGACAGGCTGCTCTGCCAATCATGTTCACCAAGTCTGTTTAATGGTAACATGACTGGCTGATGCAACATCAAGGGCAGGAGAAGACATCAAGGACAGAAGAAGGATGGCGCTGACCACAAGAAGGTAAGTGCAGGGCTGGGGGGAAAATGGCTGCATTGGAGGGGACAAAATGGCTGCATTGGAGGGAACAAAATGGCTGCATTGGAGGGGACAAAATGGCTGCATTGGAGGGAACAAAATGGCTGCATTGGAGGGGACAAAATGGCTGCATTGGAGGGGAAAAAATGGCTGCATTGGAGGGGAAAAAATGGCTGCATTGGAGTGAACAAAATGGCTGCATTGGAGGGAACAAAATGGCTGCATTGGAGGGGACAAAATGGCTGCATTGGAGAGGACAAAATGGCTGCATTGGAGGGAACAAAATGTCTGCATTGGAGGGAACAAAATGGCTGCATTGGAGGGGACAAAATGGCTGCATTGGAGGGGGCAACTGGGGGCGTTTAATAGGCACAGTCGCAAAAAAGGAGGAAGTTTATTTCCTAAATTGGGGTTGGACCCCCAATCATTTGGAGCAACAGGCGCCCCTGCTGGAAAGGTTAGTGAAGGGAAATATGCATGGAGGAGAAAAAAGGGGCAATCTAAAGCTTCCAGCATGCATGAGGACAAAGAGGACATTCTCAGCATATTACAATCATGGTAATTAGGGAAGGATGAAAGAAATACCATACATTAGCATACATGAAATACATAAAATGTGATGTTAAAGGAGAAAACTTACCCTAATATAGTCCTCCTGTATAATGGCAGAACAGGTGTCTGGGATTATGAGGCCCAGAGCCTGGGGGGAGATGCCTGTCGTGAACTTCAAGTCCTGAAGACTTCTCCCTGTCGCCAGATAACGTAACGTGGCGATGAGCCTCTGCTCAGCACTGATGGCTTCCCGCATAACGGTGTCCTTCCTGGTAATATAGGGGGACACCAAAGCGACAGTTCCTGAAAAACGGGGTCAGACATCCGCAGAAAATTCCTGTAGTCCTCAGGATTATTCTCGACGATCTCCCGCAGCAGAGGCGTATGGCAGAATTGGTCCCACTGGAGCAAACAATTCTTGGTCCATGAACTCCTCCTCACACCGTTCATGGACTGGTCTTGGTCCAAAACAAGCAGACCAACACTAAGCGCATGCACAGCACGAACTCGACGACGAGAACGTCCAGGCAACATGGCTAGGAAACGGTCGTCTTATCAGAACGTACAGAACAGAACGCACTTTAGAACAGCAAGGCCTATGAATAACGAACTGAAAATCAGAAACGAAGGGGCAAGAACGCACTGTAAACAGATACGACCTGCCTAGACGCCCTGAAAGTCAAGATACGAACCCACAAGCACAAACTGAACCTCAGAAAACGAACTGAAAAGCACGAAGACTGAAAAGCGCGAATCGTCTCTTCCCAAACTTTTACTTCACACGCGGTAACACGAGATCAGCAAAAGCAGCCCAAGGGGTGGCGCCAAGGAAATCGATCTTCTCCTTTATAGTGCCGTCGTACGTGCTGGACGTGGCCGCGGAGAACAACGAGGAAATTTGGAATTGTCAGTGTGTACACATGGAAAGCTTGACGAGAAACTCGTCAAGGTTAACAAGAATCTCGTTGAAAAAAACGACGAGATTGTTACGACGAGAAACTCGGTCGTGTGTACGAGGCTTAAGTCTTTGTTCAGACCAAACTGCATTCTGCTATGTCTCTTTGGCTAAAAAATAAATAAATCAAACAAGTGTATATTATCCAGTCTGTGTGACAGTTATAGAGTCTGCAAACTATGGTGTATATATTTGAAAATGATCAACCCTGATGTTCTGACTATTATCTGAGGCCCTAAAATGCCAGGACAGTACCCCCAAAATTGCCCATTAAACACTCCAAGGTATTTTAGTAGGAAGCATGGGGAGTTTTTCATGAAATTGCATAGCTCCCAACTGTCCCTAATTTCGAGGGACTGACCCTGATTTGGAACAATGTCCCTCTGTCCCTCTTTCCTCCTCCTTTGTCCCTCATTTTGGTCGGATCTAAATAGTTGTATATAAAATGCACATTTTATCTTTCAAAAAGTGTTTCCCAGTGCTAAACCTTTCATTCAAATTCTAAATTGCTGCATTTTTAAAATTTATAAGCCAATATAAAGGAATAGTAGTGGTAAAAAAAGCCTTTGTGGATTCAACTAACCTTTTTTTGGGGTTAATTCTCCTTTAAAGGGTTGTGGCAGGGGGCATGTCCTAAGTATCTTATTAAAGAGGTTGTAAACCCTCATATTTTTTCACCTTAATGCATCCTATGCATTAAGGTGAAAAAACTTCTGACACTGACCAGCCTCCCAGCCTCCCCCCCCCCCCGTTTTACTCACCTGAGCCCATTAGTTCCCGGAGACGTGCTCTACCTCTCTGCCCGGTGTTCTCGGCTCTTGATTTAATAGATTGATAGCAGCGGGGCCATTGGCTCCCGCTGCTGTCAATCAAAACCGATGACGCGGACACTGGGGGGGCGGGGCCGAGTCCGGCATTTTGTGTCTATGAACGCAAATGCTGGACTCGGGAGCACGCCCGCACGGTAACCCCCAGGAAGAGCACTTCTCCCAGGGGGTTTAGCGATGCGGGAGGAGCCGCGAGCGCCGTTGGGGGACCCCAGAAGAGGAGGATCAGGGCCACTCTGTGCAAAACTAACTGCACAGTGGAGGCAAGTATGATATGTTTGTTATTTAAAAAAAAAAACAAGGGTTTCCAACCTCTTTAAGATATTTCTTGCACACAGCATGGGCATACTTAAGCTCCGTACACACTATGAGAAAATCGGGTGAACAATCGGCCGTTTTTTCTCAATGCTTCACAGCAAGTTTTAACAAAGGATAGAAATAATGTATGAAAATTCTCGTATGACAAAGGCTTTTTTTTATTTGTTGTTTCTGATCATGTGCAGTCTTTCGTATCTGTTATTTCTCGTAGGAAAATTGTATGAAAACAGTTCACATTAAACGTAAATCATTCATTCTGTTCCCATATGAGAAAAATTTTGCCGTTTGTCCCTTCGGAAATTTACCTTTGGAAAGTCGTAATCGGCTGTCGAAAATTGTGTACACACGATCAGAAAATAAAAATGTTCGTCCGATTTTCTTAAAGTGTGTACCAGTGGCGGCTGGTGAAGTTTTAGGATGGGGGGCGCCAGACCCCGCCCTTCCTTTTTGACCCCTTCCACTTGGTGGAAATGGGCGTGGTTTCAGCAAAATAGTGGGCGTAGCTCTAAGGTGGTGTGGTTAGCATCTGAGATGAACAAGGGATGGAGGAAGAGAGAGAGAGAGAGGGAGAGGGAGGGACAGCAGGCCCAGATCCTACACCACAATAGAAATATGTGTATTCTAGAAAGTTTAACAATCAACAGATAAAGATACTCTAAACACCTGGTGTTAGCGCACCATGGTTGTTATGGTGTCAGGATGATTGAAGCGCATTATTTCTATTATTACATTGTAATATAAAATTAAATCATTCAACTCACCATAATGCTGAATCAGTGGGAGCCCTGAGCGTGTCACCTGCCATCAGGTGTCCCCAGCGGAGTCCCTCCTTACATGCAGCCTGTGTCACATCAAATGCAGCCCTGTGTCACATCAAGTGCAGCCTCTGTCCCATCAATTGCAGCCTCTGTCCCATCAATTGCAGCCTCTTCTACCCATCAATTGCAGCCTCTGCCCCATCAAATGCAGCCTTTGCCCTAACAAATGCAGCCTCTGCCCCATCAATTGCAGCCTCTGCCCCATCAATTGCAGCCTCTGCCCCCCATCAATTGCAGCCTCTGCCCCCCATCAATTGCAGCCTCTGCCCCCCCATCAATTGCAGCCTCTGCCCCATCAAATACAGCCTCTGCCCCCCCATCAATTTCAGCCTCTGCCCCCCATCAATTGCAGCCTCTGCCCCCCATCAATTGTAGCCTCTGCCCATCAATTGCAGCCTCTGCCCCATCAATTGCAGCCTCTGTCCAATCAAATGCAGCCTCTGCCCCATCAAATGCAGCCTCTGCCCCATCAAATGCAGCCTCTGCCCCATCAAATGCAGCCTCTGCCCCATCAATTGCAGCCTCTGTCCCATCAAATCCCCCCCCTTCTCCACGGGAACGGCACTTACCGTTCTGTGTGGTGCCCTCTCCTTGTGTCTTTTTCCATGGCAGCGGCCATGGAGGAGTCCGCTCCTCATACTTCCGGTTTTCTCTCTCTCGGGCGCAATGAGAGAGAGAAAACAGGAAGTGACACCATGATCTACTCAGATGTCAATTTTTTTGTTACTACATGAGGGGGGGGGGGGATTTGGGTGGGGCGCCATTAGAGTCTTTTGAAGATTTAATTTTTTGCCACAATGTTTTGTAAAATGTAGAAAGAAAATTTAAATGTATTTTACTTTCACACAAGGTTGTCAAATAATAATGCATTTCTAACACAAGGCATGAACTTACTTAGAATTACACCCCAGAATGCATTCTACTGCCCTCGGAGCAGTGGGCCTTTTTTACCACCCCCACTGCCTGTGTGAAAGAGGCCTTAAAGGGGGCAAAATCTATCTGCAAGCACTGACCCTTTAACCCCTTCCCGACCAGCCGCTGCAGTTTTACTGCGGCAGGTTGGCTCCACTGGGCAAAACGACGTTACCTTACGTCGCTTCGCCTTTTGGCCACTAGGGGCAAGCGATTACTCGTGACAGATCGAGAACCAGGATTTGTGTGTGTAAACACACAGATCCCGGTTCTCTCAGGGGAGAGGATGAACACTGATCACTCTCTCCTCCTAGTCAGTCCCATCCCCCCCACAGTTAGAACACACCTAGGGAACACATTTAACCCCTTGATCGTCCCCTAGTGTTAACCCCTTCCCTGCCAGAGACATTTATACAGTAATCAGTGCATTTTTATAGCACTGATCGCTGTATAATTGTCACTGGTTCCAAAAATGTGTCAAAAGTGTCCGATCTGTCAACCGCAATATTGCAGTCCCGATAAAAATCGCAGATTGCTGTCATTACTAGTAAAAAAAAAATTATAATAAAAATTCCATAAATCTATCCCCTATTTTGTACACGCTATAACTTTTGTGCAAACCAATATATATACGCTTATTGTGATTTATTTATTTTTTTTACCAAAAATATGTAGAAGAATACATAACAGCCTAAACTGAGGAAAAAAAAGTGTTTTAAGAAAAAAATTAAATATTGGGATATTTATTATAGCAAAAAGTAAAAGATATTGGGGCTGATTTATGAAACGTTTGCGCCATGAGTATTGGCGCATCTGCGTGCACAATGGCTGTTTTGGTATTTACAAAACATTAGCGCCAGTAGCGCAGCCCTATTTCCCATTTACTATAGTGTTGTCAGCGGACGGGAGGAGGAGCTCAGTGCGCCACTATGGACCTGGCGCACGGCATGTTAAACACTAAATATAAAGAAGCTGGAAGTGAGAATATAATGGGGGTGACATGGGGTGATGTGAGGAAGTATAGTGACACCTGCCCAAATAACTAATATGCCCAAAATAGAGTGAGAAAGTAACTTTTTCAAAACCAGCCCGCTGCGCCGGCAAGTACGATTCGAGCTGCGGGAGGTTTTTTTGAGCTCAGCGCGGGAATTTCAATGGTTCAAATGCGCCAAGACACTGCGCCGGCAAAATCTTAGTAAATGTCAAGTCACGTAACTCAATTTGCATAAGTTGAACAGACGCAGCTCTGAACTTCCCAGTGCGCCAGCAAAATGACATTTCTAAAGGAAAAAAAAGCCATTTAAAAGCAGCCGCCGCTGTAATGAATTGTCGGCTCCCAGCAATATAGAGAAAAGTCATTGAAAGTCTTTGCTAACCAAAAAAAAAAAAGCGTGGGGGTCCCCCAAATTCCATAACCAGGCCCTTCAGGTCTGGAATGGATATTAAGGGGAACCCCGCTGCAAATTTCTTAAAAAAATGACGTGCGGGTTCCCCCCAAATATCCAAACCAGGCCCTTCAGATCTGGCATGGATTTTAAGGGGAACTCCACCCCAAATTAAAAAAAAAATGGCTTGGAGTCCCCCCAAAAATCCACACCAGACCCTTATCCGAGCATGTAACCTGGCTAGCCGCAGGGGAAAAGGGGGGGACGAGAGTGGCCCCCCCTCCCTCCTGAACCGTACCAGGCCACATGCCTTCAACATGGGGAGGATGTCCCCATGTTGATGGGGACAAGGGCCTCATCCCCACAACCCTTGCCCGGTGGTTGTGGGGGTCTGCGGGCGGGGGGCTTATCGGAATCTGGAAGACCCCTTTAACAAAGGGAACACCCAGATCCCGCCCCCCCCTGTGTGAAATGGTAAGGGGTACATTGTACCCCTACCATTTTACGAAGAAAGTGTCAAAAAATGTAAAAAATGACAAGAGCCGGTTTTTGAAAATTCCTTTAATAATGTCTTCTCCTTTCTTCCATCTTCTTCCATCTTCTTCCATCTTCTTCTTCCATCTTCTTCCTCTTCATCTTTATCTTCATCCTCATCTTCATCTTCCTTCGGTCTTCTCGTCCGCATCTTGCTCCGGCGTCTTCACTTCTTCTTTCTTCTCCGGCCGCTCCGTTTGAATTGGAGGTTCCCGCTGTGCGACGCTTCAGTTCTCCACTTGGTCCGCTTACACCCGGTGGCTCCGCCCCCCTCTGTCACCACGGGGAAATTCCCAGTGAAATCCATGTGCGTCAGAGGGGGGCGGGGTCACCGGGTGTAAGCGTGCCCAGAGGCAAACTGAAGCAAGCCCAGAGGCAAACTGAAGCGTCGCACAGCGGGAACCTCCAATTCAAACGGAGCGGCCGGAGAAGAAAGAAGAAGGGAAGACGCCGGAGCAAGATGCGGACGAGAACACCGAAGGAAGAAGGAAGATGAAGATAAAGATGAAGAGGAAGATGAAGATGGAGGAAGAAACCCGAATGGAGAACAGAAGAAGATGGAAGAAGAAGATGGAAGAAGATGGAAGAAGAAGATGGAGGAAGATGGAAGAAGAAGATGGAAGAAAGGAGAAGACATTAATAAAGGAATTGTCAAAAACCGGCTCTTGTCATTTTTTACATTTTTGACACTTTCTTTGTGAAATGGTAGGGGTACATTTGTACCCCACTACCATTTCACATAGGGGGGGGCGGGATCTGGGGGTCCCCTTTGTTAAAGGGGTCTTCCAGATTCCGATAAGCCCCCCGCCCGCAGACCCCCACAACCACCGGGCAAGGGTTGTGGGGATGACATGGGGACATCCTCCCCATGTTGAGGGCATGTGGCCTGGTACGGTTCAGGAGGGGGGGCGCTCTCGTCCCCCCCTTTTTTCCTGCGGCCGGCCAGGTTATGTGCTCGGATAAGGGTCTGGTATGGATTTTTGGGGGGACTCCACGCCATTTTTTTGTTAAATTTGGGGTGGAGTTCCCCTTAAAATCCATGCCAGATCTGAAGGGCCTGGTATGGATATTTGGGGGGAACCCCACGTCATTTTTAAAAAAAAATTGCAGCGGGGTTCCCCTTAATGTCCATTCCAGACCTGAAGGGCCTGGTAATGGAATTTGGGGGGACCCCCACGCTTTTTTTTTTGGTGTAATCAAAGACTTTCAATGACTTTTATCTGTATGACGGGACCCAGCAATTCATTACAGCCGCAAGGACTTTTAAATGACTATTATTTTACTTTAGAAATGTCATTTTGCTCTCCAACTGTTATAAACATGGCAAACATGTGCTACTTTACAGGCATACTATAGACACACCCCGGGTATGATATTTAGGGCCAGTTCACACCGGATGCAGTGCAGTGCGTTTTTTTGATGCATGAAAAACGCAAAGAAAGTTGATCACATTAATGCCAATGGCATAGTTCACACCACTGCAGTCCGTTCCAGTGCGTTTCAGAAAGCAAATAAAAAATTGGTCATGCTGCATTTTTTAGGTACAAAACTGTACTGGACCCCAGTAAAACACATCAAAAACGCAACAAAACGTACCAAAAATGCACTGGAATGCACCGGAATGCACCTAAATGCACCAAAGACGCACTGCAACACACTTGTCCTAAGTGAAAAGAGGGGGAAAAAACACTGGACTGCATCAAAAACGCATCAAAAATGCACTGGAATGTGTCAAAAACGCGCATGCAGAAAAGCACCTGGAACGCACCCAGACTGCGTTTCTATAGTGTGAACTAGGGCCAGTTCAGACCATAGAAACGCAATCCGGATGTGTTCCAGGTGCTTTTCTGCATGCAGGTTTTTGATGCGTTCCGGTGCATTTTCGGTACGTTTTTGATGCAGTCCAGTGCTTTTTTTTCACCCCTCTTTTTTATTAACCATAGATAAGGACAAGTGTGTTCCAGTGCGTTTTTGGTGCATTTAGGTGTGTTCCTGTGCGTTCCAGTGCGTTTATGATGCGTTTTGATGCGTTCCAGTACAGTCCAGTGCAGGTAAAATGCAGCATGTTCTACTTTTTTTTGGTGGAACTGGAACGCACTGGAACAAACACTGCCATTTAGAACCATATAACCAACTTTACATGCATTTTGGATGCATAAAAAACGCAATGCACTGCATGTGGTGTGAAATGGCCCTTAAGCAATTTGGCATATTTAAAGGCACTTCTCTTTGTTTTGTTTTTGGTGTTTTCCAAATTGGTGACATTGATATATGTCCCTTAGGGTGGGACCTGGGACCCCATTTTAAGGCCAATAACTAGAAGATAAGCCAGCCAAGTGGGGACTAGCAAAATTAACAAGTCAGTTCCCATAGACTGCAATGGTATTTGTTGGTGGGGGGGGGGGGAGGGGTGATTGTCCCATCTCTAATTTTGTAGCATGCTGGATGATGTGCTTAATTTTGGACGGGGGGAGGGGGGGGGGGGTATTTTCTGCTAGCTGCATTGGTGTTGTTCTGCACATGCCCAGCCAGTTCGTTTTTTTTTGTGTGCTTTTTGTGTGTGAACAGCGCCTGGAGATTTCTGGGCACGCTCACTCAGAGAGTGTTTTTATGGGTTAGTAATTGAAGGACATCCTTAACAGGTGTAGGCACTTTGAATTTCAGTCTCTACATTGGGAGAACTTGCATTTTGGGTGTTTCATGGACTGTGCATGTGTTTTCAATTGCCTCATTAGCTCACAAACATATGTTATATAAAGCTCACAGGGAGCATTCGTTCGCTTGCCCTGAAATAAGGCAAGTGTGCGTGTGTGTGTCAAAATGTACATGTTGGTGTCCTTATCGAGTTTGTCTTTGCAAAACAGGTGATTGGTTAACTTTTGTGTTTTTTTTTTTTTTTTTTTTTTGTGTGGGGGAAATGTTCCCCTGAAATAATTCTGATGTTGTTAATGTGTGTTGTTTGTTCACTTTGATTTAATTGTCTGCTGCCTTTTTTTGGCCAAAATTTTCTCAAGATGTTAAGTCTGTAACTGTTTCAAATTGACCATGTTTTTTATTTTGCCTTCCCTTTTGTTTTGTTGAACAATAAAATTTGTTGCAAAGAAAACACAAAACAAACATCAAAACTTTGCAACAAATGTGACAGCTGATTGGCATGTCAAAACAAAACAGGTGTGATTTGTCTACCCTGGTGCCTTCATGCTAGCATATGCATGGATTGTATTGTGTGCTGCTATGGAGCGTCACCAGGAAATGAAAAATGCAGAGCAGTAAGTGTTCAATTTTCCCTTTTTTACTGCAGTGGTTCTCAGCCTCAGTCCTCAAGTACCCCCAACAGGACATGTTTTGTGAATTTATCTTATCGAGAATTGCTGTCCAAAATACCAAACCATTGACTGTGATCTAAAGCACATGTGCAAGATGAAGGAAAACCTGCAAACATGGCCTGTTGGGGGTACTTGAGAAGCACTATTTTAGATCACTGCACTTAAAAATAGCTTAAGGCCATACAATTCTAATTGTGGGCATTTTGAGGGAAACAAAGTAAGTGTTAGAACCCCTGCGTGTGTTTTTTTTTTTTTTTTAGATTTTTAATTTTTTTTTGTAGTTTGGCCTTTGTGTCTCCTTTTCTTAAAATTGGCTTCACTTCCTGTCACACAGCTAAACAGGAAGTGAAGTTAAAACCCTACCAATGTCTTTTCTTGGGGACACACAGATCAATCTAACTAGTGTCCTCATTAAGCAAATTGCACTCTAGCACTTTGTTGTGTACACCCCAAATCATTGGGTAGTTTGGGGTTTTGTAAAGACAAATCCACTCTGCAGTAAAAATGTAGCTGCTGAAAATCTGAGGGAAAGTACTGGTGATTGGATGTTGCAATCATGTAAAAGCAAAGATGGTGTTTTTTTTTGGCTTGCATGTCTCCCTCAGATATACAGCAAGTGCACTTGTAGTGCAAAGTAGATTTGCCTTTAGTAAATAAACCCCAAAGTCCAAACTACCAAATAATTTGTGGTGTACCCCGCAATATGCTGGAGTGCAATGTGCATAATGGGGAAAGTATTTAGACTGACCTGTGTGTCCCCAAGGAAAGACATTGTTAGGGATTTTCCCTCACTTCCTGTGTGGCTATGTGACAGGAAGTGAATTACTTGGAAGGATAAAGTGGCCAAATGATTTAGTTTAACTTTTCAAAGACACATTCCTAAGTTGAATTGTGATGCATGTCAATGGCCCATTTAGACCCTCTTTAATCACTTGAGATCAGCGCTATAACTGATCGACGGCCACAGCATGGTCCTCAATTCCCAGGAGTCCGTCAATAAACGTCCTCCCCTTTGCGCGCGCTGTGGTCACAGAGTCACTGAGACTCGGGTGATGACAGATCCAAGTAAGGGGCCCGATCCCTGCCCTTTACCATGTGATCAGCTGTCAGCAAATGACAGCTGATCACGTGATGTAAACAAAAGCTGGGTAATGGTTTTTGTTTTCTCCTTGTGCTGACAGCGTGAGCATAAAAAAAAGGCAATCACCGGCTTATGTGCAAGGGACATGGGGCCCGAAGAGGAAGAGGCAATTCTGCGTCATCTGTGGCACTGGCAGGGGCTACTATCAATGCCCACCACTGGTGCCAATCAGTGGCACCTATCACTGCCAACTATCATTGCCACCTAGCAGTGCCACTTCTCACTGCCCACCAGTGCCAACTAGCAATGCCACCTCTCAGTGCCCACCCTTGCCACCTTATCGGTGCCCATCAGTGCAGTCTCATCAGTGTACATCAATGAAGAAGAAAAATTACCTTTTAAAAAAATATTAACCAGTTTCCTACCGCCCACCGTCAAATGACATCCTTGGCTTTGGGCGGTGACATCTGAATGAGGCCTGCAGTTGCACGCCTCATTCAGATATTCGTTTCAGCCAGCGATTCTGTGCTTACTAAAAACGATCATAGTGGCAGTTCTGCCGCTTGATCGTTCTTATAGGCGGCGGGAGGGGACGTCCCCCCCCTCTCTTGCCGCCATCCGGTGCTTCTCCGGGCTCTCCCGTGCCATCTTGGGCTCGGAGAACGATTTGGAGATGACTGGTGACCAGATGGTCATCAGTCATCTCTATAACCGTCGGAGGCGCGGGCACGACGTTATGACATCACGCCGTGTTCCCGTATGTTAATCAAGCCGTGATCTCAGCTGTCAGCATGAGTTTGGTGATTTTTTTGGAACAATATCATGCTTTCCAGCCTGGAGGAGAGATGTGGGGTCTTATTGACCCCACATCTCTCCATAAAGAGGACCTGTCACACACATTCCTATTACAAGGGATGTTTACATTCCTTGTAATAGGAATAAAAGTGATCCAAAAAAAAAAAAGGAAAAAAAAAAAAGGAGTAAGAAATACAAAAAAGTAAAAAAAAAATAAAAATAAAAAAATAAGCAAAAATAAGAAAAAACGCCCATGTCCCCGGTAGCTCGCGCTCAGAAGCGAACACACACGTAAGTCCCGCCCACATATGTAAACGCCGTTCAAACCACACATGTGAGTTATTGCTGCGTGCGTTAGAACGAGTGCAACAATTCTAGCACTAGACCTCCTCTGTAATGCCAAAATGGTAACGTGTAAAAAAAAATAAAACATCGCCTAGGGAGATTTTAAAATTACCGAAGTTTGGTGTCATTCCATGAGTGTGCGCAATTTTAAAGCGTGACGTGTTAGGTATCTATTTACTCAGCATAACAACATCTTTCACATTATACCAAAAAATTGTCCGTAACTTTACTGTTTTGTAATATTTTTAGCAAACAAAAGGCGTTTGAAAATTAATTTTCGCAAATACCGAGCGAGATAAAAATTTGCAATGACCGCCATCTTATTCCCTAGGGTGTCTGCTCCAAAAACATATATAATGTTTGGTGTTTTGAAGTAATTTTATAGTCATAAATTTATGATTTTTACATGAAGGAGAGAAGTGCCAGAATAGGCCCAGTGCTGAATTGGGTAAAATATCAATTTTTTTTTATTTTTAAACTCTTTTTTTTTTTTTTCTATAAATACAAAAGACAAACTAGAAAAAAAACAGCGTGGGGTCCCCCCCCCAAAATGAAAAAAAATGGCGTGGGGGTCCCCCCAGAATCCACACCAGGCCCTTCAGGTCTGGCATGTATTTTAAGGGGAACCCTGTGCCAAAACCCCAAAAAATTGGCGTGGGGTCCACTAGGAATACACACCAGACCCTTTATCCGAGCACTCAACCTGGCAGGCCGCAGGGGAAGAGGGGGGGATGAGAGAGCGGCCCCCCTCCCTCCTGAACCGTACCAGGCCGCGTGCCCTCAACATGGGGGGTTTGGTGCTTCGGGGCAGGGGGGCGACCTGCGGCCCCCCACCCCAAAGCACCCTGCCCCCATGTTGATGGGGACAAGGGCCTCTTCCCGACAACCGTGGCCGTTGGTTGTCGGGGTCTGCGGGCGGGGGGCTTATCGGAATCCGGGAGCCCCCTTTAATGGGGTTAAAGTACAAGGAAACCTGTAACTAATACAGTATTTGCATTTCAGTTGGGTCACCAGCTTCCTTCCAATAGCTCTCAGAAAGTCCAGTGATGCAATACCCTTATCCGTGTTCCAGCCATTTCTACCTCATTCCCCAGATAGCTTATCTGTAATGTGCAATAAAAAGAAAAAAGTGCGCAATCACCAAAAAAAAAAAAAAAAAAGGTTTGCAACAAGAATGATCTTCTTGCAAATACCACAAGTGCAAAAAACAAGAGAATAAATCAATAATCACTATGTAAATTACCACACAAAAAAGGTATATATAACTCAATCCAAATTATTGTGAAGTGCAATCACTAATAATCCAAATAACTAAAAATAATAAATGTTTGTGAAGTGCAAGCACTAATATAGTCCAGATAACTGAATAATGGAAAAACAGTGCAGTGCAACCAAAATAAACGTGTCCCAAATGGATAGAAATTTTGTTCAAAAATAGATGATCTCTGGAGTTCAACTCAAATATAGGACAATCGATGAAAATATTCAGAAGCCTTGATTACTGTGCAGCCAAGATAAATGATATTACTGCCGCTTACCGGATAGTTGGGATCTCAAGTTATAGAGATCACAGAAGCGTGTGCATCAGCCTGCCGGCTCCAACAACGATCACTTGTTCCTAGATGGAGGAAGGGATCCATCTAGGAACAAGTGATCATTGTTGGAGCTGGCAGGCTGATGCACACGCTTCTGTGATCTCTATAACTTGAGATCCCAACTATCCGGTAAGCGGCAGTAATATCAATTTATCTTGGCTGCACAGTAATCAAGGCTTCTGAATATTTCCATCGATTGTCCTATATTTGAGTTGAACTCCAGAGATCATCTATTTTTGAACAAAATTTCTATCCATTTGGGACACGTTTATTTTGGTTGCACTGCACTGTTTTTCCAACTGGAGTTCAACGCAAATATAGGACAATCGATGGAAATATTCAGAAGCCTTGATTACTGTGACGTCATGAGAAGCCTATATTAATCTCTGCGGACCGAAGATTTAGCATTACTGCGAGAGGAAGCGACGAGTCAACATCGAGGAGGAGAAGAGAGAAGAAGACGCCGACGGCGACGACGGGAAGCCCGGCCCCTCCACTAGCAAAAGAGTTAAAGAAGTTAGTGGAGGGGCCGGCAGAAGAAAGAAGCGGGAGAAGAAGGCGACGGAGAAGACCGGGCCTCCGCTAGCGAAAGAGCTAAAAGAATTTAGCGGAGGCCCGGCAGAAGAAAGGAAGAACCGGAGAGGAGAAGAGGGGAGAAGGCGACAGAGAAGACCGGGCCCCGCTAGCAAAAGAGCTAAAGAAGTTAGCGGTGGCCCGGCAGAAGAAAACCGGAGAGTGCGGCGACGACACCGGAGACCCCCGAAGTCGGGAGAAGACCCCCGGAGCTGTGCAATAAAATACTTTAAAAAGCTGTGTGTTTTTTTTATTGCAATTTTTTTCCACCAGGTGAATGGGTAGGGGTACGATGTACCCCATACTCATTCACATAGGGTGGGGGGGCCGGGATCCGGGGGCCCCTTTATTAAAGGGGGCTCCCGGATTCCGATAAGCCCACCAGCCCGCAGACCCCGACAACCAACGGCCAGGGTTGTCGGGAAGAGGCCCTGTCCTCATCAACATGGGGGCAGGGTGCTCTGGGGTGGGGGGGCCGCAGGTCGCCCCCCTGCCCCAGAGCACCAAACCCCCCATGTTGAGGGCATGCGGCCTGGTACGGCTCAGGAGGGAGGGGCGGCGCTCTCTCGTCCCCCCTCTTCCCCTGCGGCCTGCCAGGTTGTGTGCTCGAAAAAGGGTCTGGTTTGGATTTTGGGGGGGACCCCCACGCCGTTTTTCGGCGTAGGGGTTCCCCTTAAAATCCAGACCAGACCCAAGGGCCTGGTGTGCTCCTGGAGGGGGAACCCATGCTGGTTTTTTATTTAAAATTTGGCCTGGAGTTCCCCCTCAAGAGCAGCACAGCACAAGTCGCATGCCAAAGTCGGATCATGCAAGACTGCGGTCCGACTTTGATCCAACTTCAATGATAGTCAATGGGCTGAAGTCGGATCAAAGTCGGACCAAAGTAGTACAGGGAGCATTCTCAAAGTCGGACCGACATGTGTCGGACCAGTTAAGACGGCTCCCATAGGGAAACATTGCTTTTCACACGTCATGCGACATGAGCTCCCAATGTCGGAGCGTTTGTCGCCCCAGTGTGAACCAGGCCTCAGGGTTGCCACCTCATCCCTTTAAAACCGAACACATATTAATTACACAGGTTCTGTGGCTGATTAAGGTGATAATTAAACTCACTTGGTGCCTTATCTGCATTAAAATTAGTCCTAGAAACTGCGTAATTCATATGTGTTTGGGTTTAAAGGGGTGAGGTGGCAACCCTAGATCCTCTTGATGAAGCTGCAGGCAAATTTTTCATGCATTCCCCACTCCCTGCAGGCCATGGCTCCTGTGTAGTCTAAATCATATTTTTTTGGGCCCCATGAGATCGATCACAGGGGCCCAGGAGGCTGTAAAATGGAGGGATTATTTTTTCTGATTTGGGTTGCTGGAATATCAACTCCCCCCGCTTGTATGCAGTTAATGGCAATAAAGTTCCAACCGGGCGGAGTGATATCAAAAATACCACTACACTGCCTGACTCCTCCAGCAAATAAGTTTGAGAAGATGGCGGGCTCGGACTGAGGGGAAATCAGCAGCAGTGGCTGTCATCATAATCAGTGAAGTGTCTGAACACACAGAAAGAGAGTCCCGGAGCAGAGACAGCAAAAGAATGAGCGCAGGGACGGCATGACAAGTGGGACAGGCAGCAGCTTAGTTAGGCTGTGTTGCTTTAAGGAAAGGGGAGTGGTTTAGGGGCCGGGAGGAAGGTCAGCAGAAGTTTAGTGTGGGGAGGAAGTGACGATTTCAGCATTCTTCTAGGACCCACGAGGAAGAAGCTTGCTGGGAAGCCTCCTCTGCTGTGATGGCCGGGTTAATGGAGCAACTGAGGGCAGTGCTATCAGAACAGGGCGCCGAGTGGTTACAGGACCAGGTCACAGCGGTCCTGGAGGAGCAGGCAGCGGTAGCCGCCGGGGGGGTAATACAGCGGCGCGTGCTAGGCGGTCCAGGCCGCCTGAGCGGTACAGCCCTGACGCAACCCCTAGGTCCGGAGAGTTCCGTTCGGAGACCCAACAGGGGCCCTCCGGCTGCATCCCCGCGCCGCACTCAGCCTGTGTCGGCGGGGGGGGGCCGGGAGGAATCCGCGCCGAGGACGGAGCTCGGCGGTGGGGGAGACTAGCGGCTCTCTGGCCCCCTCCCCCCGTGCGTCGGAGATGCGGTGACATCGCGGCCGAGACTGCAAGGGCCGGTCGGAGCAGTCGTGCGGCCCAGCGCAGAGGACCCAGTTCACGGGCCGGTGGCCTTGAGGCGGTGGCGGCCAGGGGTCCGGTTGTGGCGGCAGGACGATCAGTGAGGGGTTCAGTGTCGAAGAGGGTGAATGGAGGAGGTCGAGCGGATGACACCCGTGCCAGGGGGCGGACCCGGAGTCCATCGGTGGAGGTCGCGAGTGGGTCGGGCGTGCCAGGATCGAGGGGACGGGACGCACAGCCACGCCGGCCCTTGCCCACCGGGTCGCGTCCGCACGGGGTGCAGCCAGCGCATGTGTCAGCAGAAGCGGACGACGACAGGTCGGAGGGTGAGCTGTCTGGGTCGGATGGTAGCGAGGACTCGGGACAACATCGCGGCCGAGACTGCAAGGGCCGGTCGGAGCAGTCGTGCGGCCCAGCGCGGAGGACCCAGTTCACGGGCCGGTGGCCTTGAGGCGGTGGCGGCCAGGGGTCCGGTTGTGGCGGCAGGACGATCAGTGAGGGGTTCAGTGTCGAAGAGGGTGAATGGAGGAGGTCGAGCGGATGACACCCGTGCCAGGGGGCGGACCCGGAGTCCATCGGTGGAGGTCGCGAGTGGGTCGGGCATGCCAGGATCGAGGGGACGGGACGCACAGCCACGCCGGCCCTTGCCCACCAGGTCGCGTCCGCATGGGGTGCAGCCAGCGCATGTGTCAGCAGAAGCGGACGACGACAGGTCGGAGGGTGAGCTGTCTGGGTCGGATGGTAGCGAGGACTCGGGACAACAGGCGGCGATGGAGTCCAGTTCGGCGGCTCGTGGACCCAGTCCAAGGCAGCCCAGTAAGTCTAATTCTACAGCTAATATTTGTACACTTTTACAGGATTTATTGGGTCAAAGTAGTGTTGGGGGGGTTCAGTTACAAGTGGTTCCCCGGGGGTGCTTTCTTCCCCGGTAAGGCAGGGGGCTGCGGGGGAGGCGCAGGATTTGTGGTCAGGGTTAAGAGAGTTGGTCAGGCGGTTTGAGCCAGGCAGTGGCGACTCGGTGTCTCCCACGGGGGCGTGGGTTCGGCAAGGGGGTTCATCTCAGGCAGTTGTGGCGGGCGGGGGGCCGGCGACGGCTCCATTAGCTACTAGTGTACCTGTGGGTGGGGTGACAGGAACGGTGCAGGCCCTCTTACCGGGGGAGGTTACTACGGCGGGTGGGCAGGATGCTTCGGGGGAGAAGAAAAAAGGAGGCGGTCAGGCTTGCGGATGCCGCGAAAAATGAGATGTATATTTGTTTTGAGGCGCCGTTGGGAGCTCACCTCAAGGCGGACGTCAGAGAGAAGATCTGGAAGGGTAAATATGTGGAGATCTTTACGTTGCTCCCCTTAGAGAAATTCAACCTGGATAGGGTGAAGCCGGAGGAGAGCAAGAAGTAGGACGAGGAAAAGCGTCGTTATCGTCTTATTCCCCGCACATTTACCAATTGGCTGCAAGCATTTGCGATCATGGCCTGTGTGATAGGGGAGAAGGCCCTGAAACATTGTTCTGGGCTGTTCATTTACTTGGAGGCCGTTTGCGAAGCATACAGGACGTATGGGGGGGTAGCTTGGTTACGGTACGATGAGCAGTTCCGGCAAAGGATGGCCATCAGACCAGGGCTGCGATGGGATCACAAGGACATCAACTTGTGGATGAGACGGATGACGGCATCTCGTGCCTCCAATCAGTTTTTTCAGGGGGGGTCGGAGGTGCCGCGGCCTCAGGACAACCGACCGAGAAAAAAATGGGGCTACTGCTGGCAATTTAACGAAGGCACGTGTAAGTACGGCGCAAGCTGTCACTTCAAGCATGTGTGTTCAGGTTGCGGGGGCAGCCATGCCTTTTCCAAATGCTTCAAGCGCGGCCAGGGCCGTGCCGGAGATTCTGCGGGTAAAGGGAATGACGCCAATTCGGGTGGAAAGGATGCTTCCCTTTCTCAATAGATATCCCGATAGGGGTGCCGCTAGGTTGTTAGAGAAGGGCTTCGCCAGCGGGTTCGAGATTCCTTGTTCGCCCTTTGCCGTTCCCCCGGCGGCCAGGAACCTCCGGTCCGCCCTGCTGCAGCCCTTGGTCGTTTCAGAGAAATTGGCTAAAGAAGTGCAGTTGGGGCGTATGGCTGGGCCGTTCACGGAGTTTCCAATGATGGATTTGGTGGTGTCCCCCTTGGGGGTTGTCCCCAAGAAGGAACTGAATAAATTTCGCTTGATTCACCACCTTTCCTTTCCCAAGGGTGGGTCGGTCAATGATGCTATTGCGTCGGAGGACTGCGCGGTATCGTACACTTCCTTTGACGCTGCGGTGGCATGGGTTCGTAGGTGTGGTCATGGGGCGCTCTTGGCTAAGGCTGATATTGAATCGGCATTTAGGTTGCTCCCGGTACACCCGGACAGTTTCCGTTTTTTGGGCTGTAAATGGGAGGGAGCTTACTAGGTGGAGCGTTGTTTGCCCATTGGATGCTCTATCTCTTGCGCGCTATTCGAGACTTTCAGCTCGTTCCTGGAATGTGTGGTCAGAGATGCATCGGGCATCAGTTCGATCATCCACTATCTGGACGATTTCTTGTGCGTGGGTCCGGCGGAGTCTAACGTTTGCTCCATCCTGTTGGGGACGTTGCAATACGTGGCTGACCGTTTTGGGGTCCCTTTGGCCCCTGAGAAGACTGAGGGTCCCACGTCGTCCATTGTATTCTTTTGCATAGTGCTGGATTCCTTGAAGATGGAATGTAGACTACCAGGGGATAAGCTGGAGGCTTTGAAGGTGGAAGTGCGGGGCGTCATCGGGCGGCGTAAGATTCAGCTGCGACAGATGCAGTCACTACTAGGTAAGTTGTGTTTCGCTTGCCGGATAAGGCCGATGGGTAGAGTCTTTAGCCACAGGCTGTCGGCTGCGACAGCTGGGGTGCGGGTTCCTTCTCATTTTGTGAGTCTTAATGGTGAGCTGCGGAAAGACTTGGAAGTGTGGCATGAATTCCTGGAATCTTTCAATGGGCAGGCGTTGTGGATGGCCGGGCCCGTCAGTAATTTCGATTTGGAATTGTTTACGGACGCGGCAGGCTCCACGGGGTATGGGGCGTTCTGTCAGGGCAAATAAAGCGCGGCTCCTTGGCACAAAGAGTGGGAGGAGGCAGGTTTCTTGAATAACCTAGTACTGCTGGAGCTTTTCCCAATCGTAGTGGCGTTAGAACTTTGGGGGGATTCCTTCCGGAATCTCAAGGTGCGTTTGAACTGCGACAACATGGGGGTAGTCCAAGTGGTGAATCGTGTGTCGGCTGCATCGCAGCCTGTGGTGCATTTGCATCGACATTTGGTCCTGCGCTGCTTGCATTTGAATGTATTCGTTTATGCAGTACATCTTCCTGGTGTGGATAAAACTCTGGCTGACGCTTTGTCTCGTTTTTAGTGGGACAGGTTCCGGGAGTTGGCACCAGCAGCGGAGCAACGCAGGGTTACCTGTCCCAGCTGGATGTGGAACATAGCTTTGGCAGCGCGGTCCAGTGGATTAAACAGTCAGTGAGTGGGGGCACATGGAATGCCTACGCTAAGGTTTGGCAGGAATGGCGGTCATTTGTGCAAGGGCTTGGAGTTTCCCCGGTGGGGCGTGACACAGGTGTGGCCCTGCTTTATTTTCTTACCTTGAAGATGGAGCGAGGCGTTTCCGTGTCCGTGGTGGATCGGGCACTAGCGGGTTTGGCTTTCCTTTTCAAATGGTATGGTTGCAGGGACTACACAAAAGAATTTTGGGTGAGACAGACGGTGAAGGGGTACAGGAAAGGCCGGAAGGCGGCGGACAGCCGCCGGCCGGTTTCGTTTGTGATGTTGCAGAACTTGTTCCTGCATTTGCACGCTGTGTGCAGTTCGGAATATGAGTGTCACTTGTTCCGGGCAGCATTAGCGCTTGTTTTTTTTGGGGCCCTGAAGGTGGGAGAGCTGGTCAGTTCTTCCAGACAGGCGCGAGGGGGTTTGTTGGTTCAGGACGTGGAGTGTTCAGAAGACTCGTGGGGATTTGGGTGAGTAAGTCCAAAACGGACCAAGGTGGAAAGGGGATGCGAATCCTGTTGTTTCGCATTCCTGATGCGTCAATCTGTCCTATACGGGCGGTGGAATCCTTTTGTTCCCTGCGTCCTGGACTTGGGGGTTCTTTTCTGATGCATGAGGATGGGTCGGCACTGTCTAGGTTTCAATTTATAGCGGTGTTCAAAAAATGTTTGTTGGCGGCGTGGTATGATCCGAAGGGTTATGCCTCGCATTCCTTTCGTATTGGGGCAGCCACGGAGGCGGCAGGGGCGGGCCTGACGGCAGACGCAGTAAAGTGGATAGGGCGGTGGGAGTCTGACAGGTTTAGGCTTTATATTCGCCCACATCTGATACATGAGTAAGGGATACTGGTTGGGGGCTATGTTCGGGCTGTGTGGTAAAATGGCGGATGTATCAAGAAAAAAAAAAACATGGTTTAGGTTATTTTCAATGTTTTTCAGGTGGTGAGCCCATCTTGGTTTGGATTCTGGGTCACTCGTACGTGTTCTGGGGGGCAAGACGGGCCGATATTCGGCCCAATGGAAGGCAGTTGGGGATTCCTCTACGAGAGACTCAGGTCCGATGGATTGGGGTGCCGGGCATGGTCTGGAGTGGGGTTATGCCGGAAATACAGAGGTTTGCATGCCGTGATAGGGCGCCGGATATCCTGGTGCTGCATGCGGGGGGAATGACATGGGGGCCAGGTCCATGCACCAGCTCATCCGGGATGTTAAATATGATGTTTTAAGGTTGCGCACTGCTTACCTGGGAATGATTGTCATTTGGTCGGATATGGTGGGCAGAACGGCATGGCGTTGGGCCTGGTCGGTGGAAAAAGTCAACAAGGCCCGGGTAAAAGTTAATAAGGAAGTGGGGAGATTCTTTGTACGGAATGGCGGCCTTGTGGTGCGCCACCGAGAATTGGAGGTGGACACTTGGCGGTACCTAAGGGGTGACGGTGTCCACTTGAATTCCGTTGGCCTTGATCTTTGGGCCCTGGGGTTGCAGGAGGGAATTCAGCGGGCCCTGAGGGTGTGGAGGTGCGCGCAAGGGTAAGGCTTTACCCCTTGCGAGCTGTGGCGGTGTTTGGTTGCTTGAAAAGGAGGTAAAAGTGGAAGTTCTGGAAAAAAGGTGGTACCCATAGGTGGTATGGGGTTTATTGGGTACCTTCCGGTCAACAAGGGTTAACCAGGAAGGGGGAAAATGTTAGGGCACTGCGGACATGTGTACCGCCTCCGAGTCGGTGTCTTGCGACTGGAGGCCTAGGGGATATAGTTTGGTCCCAGTGTCCAAGTTGGAGTTGTGGTCTCTAAGACCACCAGGGTATTGGAAAATGTTAAATGTTATTTAAATGGTTATTTATTTTTATATATAAGAATTTGTTAAATAAATAGGCCGCAAGGCCAATTTTACTCCACAACCTTGTCAGTTGTTATTGGTAAGATGGGTATGTGGGGTGGGGGCAGAGATGTAGAGGGTAAGGCAGTGCGGAAGATCGGTCCTTAACATGTCAAGAGAGTCCCGGAGCAGAGACAGCAAAAGAATGAGCGCAGGGACGGCATGACAAGTGGGACAGGCAGCAGCTTAGTTAGGCTGTGTTGCTTTAAGGAAAGGGGAGTGGTTTAGGGGCCGGGAGGAAGGTCAGCAGAAGTTTAGTGTGGGGAGGAAGTGACGATTTCAGCATTCTTCTAGGACCCACGAGGAAGAAGCTTCCCACCCACCCTCTCCAGGTGGTAAAAAGGGGGGGTGTGTAGTGGGAAAAGTCAGTATGGTGGTGGCGGTGTTTGGTTGCTGGAAAAGGAGGTAAAAGTGGAAGTTCTGGAAAAAAGGTGGTACCCATAGCTGGTATGGGGTTTATTGGGTACCTTCCGGTCAACAAGGGTTAACCAGAAAGGGGGAAAACGTTAGGGCACTGCGGACATGTGTACCGCCTCCGAGTCGGTGTCTTGCGACTGGAGGCCTAGGGGATATAGTTTGGTCCCAGTGTCCAAGTTGGAGTTGTGGTCTCTAAGACCACCAGGGTATTGGAAAATGGTAAATGTTATTTAAATGGTTATTTATTTTTAGATATAAGAATTTGTTAAATAAATAGACCGCAAGGCCAATTTTACTCCACAACCTTGTCAGTCGTTATTGGTAAGATGGGTATGTGGGGTGGGGGCAGAGATGTAGAGGGTAAGGCAGTGCGGAAGATCGGTCCTTAACATGTCAAGTAATAGCACAGCACCCGGTTTCTACTGAGTGAGGGAACTGAAGTGTGAACCATCAAGACTGCAGAGGATTATTTTTCTCTGAAAAGGTACAGTCACAGTCAAGACTCAGTGCACACAAGCACCCTTCATCTATGCCATGCCCTGTCTTGTTGCCCATCACTGAATTACTTTATACACAGCTAAATGTGATCATCTTCATTGATCATGTTGATCACATTTGGCTGCTATATATTTCAATTATTATTATCATGATAGTCACATAGTACAGGTGCAAAAATTATCCCTGCTGTGTTCAGCCACAACCCTCCCGCCGTTCTCCCAGGCTCTCCTATTCCATCTGGTCAGATTGGCAGCGCACAAAAAAGGAGGAACATCAGTTTCTCCCTCTCCTCTGTGAAAACTGAGGTCATAAGTTATGATGATTTCATCACTTCCAGTATCGGTTCTGCATTTACCTTGCTGGTACCAGCTAAGAAAGCAACCAATATGCCTTGGAGAGCAGAGGAGGGATCAGGGGTCTAATAAACCCCAGATTTCTCCATAAAGAGGATATGTTACTAGCCAAGGTATCACAAGGGATGATAAATATCACTTGAAGACAGCTGAATTATTTTTTGAGGTTAGGGCAGTTTCAGGGATGGGCCCAGGGGTGAGGTCATGGGCCCCATCAGGTAGGCTGTAGGGGGCCACATGATATCTAACAGCAGCCCTGGTCTCTGGTAAGGGGGGAGTGGGGGCACAGACTCTGGCTGTGGCTGTGTATGTGTAGCACTGCAGCAGGCAGGGAGAGAGGGTTTCCTCTTCTATATTAGTGCAGTCATCATTCTCAGTTACACTGTGTGTGTGGGGGGCACTGGGGAGCAGCAGAGAAATAAGAGCACAGCCAACTATGCTGGAATTTGTAGTCCCATGGAGGTGGGGAAATGCTCACACATACTGGGGAGGGGGAACTGGTCATATAAAGTAAAAGGCTCTGTGCCGTTAGGGAAAAACAGCAAATGCTAGCGCTCAGGATGCCCGCATAGTAAATCACAAGTAATATTAAAAGCAATATAAAAGTCTATGAACAAAGTGCAAATAACAAGGCAGATGCCCAATCAAATCATATAAAATAATTGAATAGTACAATAATAAATCAATCTTCAAAAGGGAGATAATATTGGATGAACGGTCTATTTGGGATGAACAGACACTCCGGGCAGCTCTTCTCAGGAGTAAAGCCAGCTCAGGAAACCATGGAGAAAAAACAAATAGAAAAGCGCCTCTGAGTAAACTGTTTAACATAATAGCACTAATATGTATCCAGCACTTACATAAAGGTAAATGAAGAGGTGCTCATATGGAGTGGGATCAATGCCATGCCAGATGTATAATCCAGGGTCTTTTATAACGTCCAGAGATGTCCCAATTCCCGGCTATGAGAGCCGCAAGGTACCGGAGAGGAAGTCGGCTGTATCCATGAATGGAGATGGCGACTGTATGCTCGTGGAACAGCGTGTGACGTCAGCTGGATCAGATGAATAGGAGAAACACAACGCGTTTCAGAGCATGCGCGGGTCTGGAATAGAGCATGCACGCTTCTTTTGTCAAGACACTTGACAAAGGAGCACACATGCTCTATTCCAGACACGCGTTGTGTTTCTCCGATTCATCTGATCCAGCTGACGTCACACGCTGTTCCACGAGCACACAGTCGCCATCTCCATTCATGGATACAGCCGACTTCCTCTCCGGTACCTTGCGGCTCTCATAGCCGGGAATTGGGACATCTCTGGGTGCTATAAAAGACCCTGGATTATACATCTGACATGGCATTGATCCCACTCCATATGAGCACCTCTTCATTTACCTTTATGTAAGTGTTGGATACATATTAGTGCTATTATGTTAAACAGTTTACTCAGAGGCGCTTTTCTAGTTGTTTTTTCCCTGTGCTGTTAGGGGGCTGCGATGGCTGACCCGACCCCTGTCTAGAAATACTTATTGTCTGGCACACTGCTTTAAGGGGGAACCCTGCAGACTCTGGGGTAAAGGGGAACGCTGATGTAAGTGGAATATCTGTGATAACCAGAGACCCCCTCACATCAGAGGCCCCCTACATCCCAGTCCACAGAGATCCCCTTTGTGTCAGAGCCCCCCCCCCCCCAGAGCACAACCCACATTTTTTTTATCGAAGACATGTAGCAGAATACATTTTGGTCTAAATTTATGAAGAACTTTTCAGTCTTTTTTAATTTATGTAAAAAAAAAAAAAAAAGTGGTGAGTGATCAAATAGCATAAAAAAAAGCTCTATTTGTGTGAAAAATAAAAATTTTATTGGGGTACAGTGTTGCATGACTGCACAATTCCCAGTTAAAGAGCACAGTACTAATTAGAAAAAATTGCCTTGGTCATGAAAGGGGTAAAACCTTCAGGAGGTCAAGTGGTTAAAATATTTGTAAACCCTCTCAATTTTTTTTTTACATTTGAAGGTTATCTGCACATACAGATAGTTTTATAATTTTAACATCTATACCTATGCAGATATTTGAGATTTTATGTTGATCTGACTAACAGTCATCCTATTCTGTTCTTATAACATATTTGTGAAAACTAATTGACATTGTATCCAAGTTATTTTTTCTGTATTACATTATATGTACATTCTTTCATTAAAATTCTGAATGAAAATAATGAAACAAGAAAATATTTGTAAACCCAATCATGGAAATCTCATGTAAACAGTAACACCTTTAATGTCATTAGAAAATTCATTTTCAAAATCTTAAAATCTGCAATGTTCATTAACCGCTTAAAGTTAGATGTCCGATTTGTCGGCCGCAATGTCACAGTGCCGCTAAAAATCGCTGATTGCCACCATTACAAGTAAAAAAATATAACAAACATGACTATACTTTCCTGCTCTGTGCAATCAATCAATTGCACAGAGCAGCCCAGATCCTTTGCTTCTGGGGTGCCCTGCTGGTGCTCCAGGCCCCTCCTCTTCATCGGGTGCCCCCACAGAAAGTCGTTTTCCCTGGGGGCTCGCTCCCGAGTTCTGCTGCTGCGTCCATTGACACAAACAGCGGGACTTGTCCCCGCCCCCCCCTGCATCACAGCTTTTGATTGAAAGCAACAGGAGTCAATGGCTCCTACTGCTATCAATCTGTCCAATGAGGAGAGATACAACGGCTTGAGCCGCTGCGCTCATGCACATTGCTGGATCGGATTGGGCTCAAGTACGAAAAAGGGGGGGTCTGAGGGGATGCTGCAGAATAGAATATAATGCATTAAGGTGAAAAACCTTCAGGCTTTATAACTAATTTAATTCTAATGGTGTTAAAGTACAAGAAAACACGTAACTAATACATTATTTGCATTTTAGTTGGGTCACCAGCTTCCTTCCAATAGCTCTCAGAAACTTCAGTGATGCAATAAGGATCTGTGTTCCAGCCCTTACTACATCATTCCTCAGATAGCTTATCTGTAATGCCAGCCATATAGATGATCAGAGCATGATAACTTGCTATGGCTTTGTGGGAGAGAGTTGAAATGAACAATCAAATTTCAAGGAAATGTTGTCTTTAAATTGGGCGCCCTCTAGTGTTCCTCTCTTTAAATCGCCTGCAAAATTTCAGGAATTGCTGGATTGCTAGTTAATTAAGGGCCTTACCTTGGGCAGCAGCAAGAAATTGCCCTTGCACCCAGGGTTGCCACCTTTTACTCAAGCCAAACTCTAATGCCCCATACACACAATCGTTTTTCATGCCGTTAAAAATGCCATTTTTAAAAATGGGCATTAAAACCGATCGTGTGTATGCTCCAGAGCATTTTTAACGACGTGAAAAACGGGCATTAAAAATTTCGAACATGCTCTATTTTTTCACGTCGTTTTTCATGTCGTTTTTTTTTAACGACGTGAAAAACGATGGTGTGTATGCTTTGACGAGGTGAAAAAAATGCGCATGCTCAGAATCAAGTATGAGACGGGAGCGCACGTTCTGGTAAAACTAGCATTTGTAATGGAGATAGCACATTCGTCACGCTGTAACGGACTGAAAAGCAGGAGGCTGAAAAGCTCGAATCGTCGCTCAACAAACTTTACTAACATGAAGGGTGGCATCATCCGAACGGAACTTCCCCTTTATAGTGCCGTCGTACGTGTTGTACGTCACTGCGCTTTGCTTGAAGGTTTTTTAAAATGATCGTGTGTACGCAAGACAGGCTTGAGAGGAAACATGAAAAAAAAACGATGAGAAAAACGTCGGTTTAAAAAATGGCATGAAAAACGATCGTGTGTACGCCGCATAACACTTTAGAGGCCTGGGACACCTTTGGGTGCCCCAAGGAGAGTAGTAATGCAGCGCGCATAGCATGCCGCAGTGAACAGTGGGTGTGGCCACATTACTCTTGCTGACATCATCGCCCTCCCCCAGTGATGCCGAATCCAACCCCCCACAAAAGCCGCCCGCAGCTTCCGGACAGAAACAGATCTGTGTGTGACTATCTTGGTTACTTGGGGAGCCAAAGCCTGATCTGAATAATGTGTCCGGGTTTTAGTCTGCCTGAAACCTGGACACATGATTCAAAACCCGGACTGTCCGGGTGAATCCCAGACAGGTGACAACCCTACTTGCATCCCCCCCCCACACACACACACATACATTGCAGGGAATAAGGGTTAATTATGTATAAAAGTAGAATACTAAGCTGGAATAATTGCCTTTTTGTTCACTCCGACAGGCTTTCTCCATGCCATGTGACTGGTCCTGCATTGTACATGTCTTGAATTGTACATAAGGACCAGTGTGTGGGGCAGTCAAAAAAAGGATGTCGTTTGCACGTATATCTTCTAAAATAAGTGTGGGCATTCTGGCTGGAGCTTTTGTCCTGTCACTGCACAGCTCAGGATTCTATCATGCTGATATCTGCCATGTCTTCTAATTAACCACATGCTGACCGCTCATAGTAAATATACTGCAAGTGGGCAGCAGCAACAGGCACAGTCATGTATATGTACGTGCTTGCCCTACTGTCAGGTTTTGGGCCTGCATGTGCACGCCCACTGCCGTCCCGTGCTGTGATTGGACACAGCACGAATTTGGCAACAGATTTCAGCCAATGATTTTGGCTGAAACCTGCTGATCAGCTATGTTCCAATCACAGAGTTCTGTATTTACACATTGTGAACCCCTTTACACAGGTAACCCCTTGATTTCTCCTAGATGTTAGCTCCTTACTAGGGATGAGCTAAACACCCCCCGGTTTGGTTCGCACCAGAACCTGCGAACGGACCGAAAGTTCACGCGAACTATCGAACCCCGTTAAAGTCTAAGGGACTCAAGCGTTCGGAATCAAAAGTGCTAATTTTAAAGGCTTATATGCAAGTTATTGTCCTAAAAAGGGTTTGGGGACCCGGGTCCTGCCCCAGGGGACATGTATCAATGCAAAAAGAAGTTTTAAAAACTGCTGTTTTTTCGGGAGCAGTGATTTTAATAATGCATAAAGTGGAAAAAAAGTGAAATATTAATTTAAATATCATACCTGGGGGGTGTCTATAGTATGCCTGTGAAGTGGCACGTGTTTCCTGTGTTTAGAACTGTCCCTGCACAAAATAAAATTACTAAAGGAAAAAAAGTATTTTAAAACTGCTTGCGGCTTTAATGTAATATCTGGTCCCGGCAATATGGATGAAAATCATTGAGAAAAATGGCATGGGTACCCCCCCCCCCCAGCCCATTACCAGCCCCTTTGGGTCTTGTATGGATAATAAGGGGAATCCCGCACCCAAATTAAAAAAAAGGAAAGGCGTGGGGCCCCCAGGCCCTATATACTCTGAACAGCATTATACAGGCGGTGCATACAAGACAGGGACTGTAGGTTTGTTGTTAGGTAGAATCTGTTTGTAATTTTGAACTGGTACATTTCTAAAGTGTAGCTCTAGACAAAAAATCTATTTTTAAGCTTTTTGGAAAACATAGGGAAGGGTTATCACCCCTGTAACATTTGTTTTGCTGTCTGTGCACCTGTTCAGAACATTTCACCTCACTTTCCATCCCAATGACACATGTTTTTTGAAAATTTGGGGTTTTCAGTGAAACAAGGATTGGTGATAAAGCATCAGTGGAGAGGAGACACCTTTTTCCCATATTAACTCTTACAGGAGAGAATTTCCCTTCCTAGGGGTAGATTTCATCTCACTTCCTGTTTTCTCCTTCCGTTCGCAAGTAGGAGTTGTTTGTAAGTTGGATGTTTGAAAGTAGGGGTCTGCCGTATATACTATTATATCAAGAATTGTAATTACATGCCATTGTTGAACAGTGGTAGGAAAAATTGGGCCTTTGGTGGTGGTGGTGGTGGTGTTGTCATAACACTGTAAGCCCTCACAGTTACTCTTGGTGGGTCCAGGAATGGGCCCTGCTGTGAAATATTAGATCAAGAATTGTAATTACATGCCCCTGTTGAAGAGGGGCAGAAAAATTGGGCCTTAGGCACTGGTGCCACAACACTGCAACCCCTCACAGATACTCTAGTTGGAGCGTAGGAATGAGCCCTGTTGCAAAGTATTGCATCAAAAATTGTAATTACACGCCCCTGTTAAACAGGGGCTGAAAAATTGTGCCTTAGGCACTGGTGCCACAACACTGCAACCCCTCACAGATACTCTAGTTGGAGCGCAGGAATGAGCCATGCTGAATAAGTATTGCATAAAAATTTGTAATTACACACCCCTGTTAAACAGGGGCAGATAAATTGGGCCTTAGGCACTGGTGCTGGTGCCATAACACTGCAACCCCTCACAGATATTCTAGTTGGAGCGCAGGAATGAGCCCTGCTGCAAAGTATTGCATCAAAAATTTTAATTACACGCCCCTGTTAAACAGGGGCTGAAAAATTGGTACTTAGCCACTGGTGGCGGTGCCCAGAACCAAAAATGTTCTTACAAGCTATCAGCATGATCATTGAGGAGGAAGAGGATAGTCACTCAGCATAACAGGATAGTCTCTCAGCATCAGCATAGGCAGTCTTGAAGGGATCTGACATTTAAAAAAAAAATATTCGGTTACATCAGCATCAGGTGCTTGGTAGCTGGTGGTGATCCAAGACTGATTCATTTTTATGAAGGTCAGTCGATCAACCGAGTCGGTGGACAGGCGCACCCTGTGATCGGTAGTGATGAGCCGAACACCCCCGGGTTCGGTTCGCACCAAAACCCGCGAACGGACCGAAAGTTCGCACGAACATTAGAACCCTATTAAATACAATGGATGCGAACGTTCGGATTCTAAAGTGCTAATTATAACGACTATTATCCATGTTATTGTCCGAAACAGAGTTTGGGAACCCGGCTTCTGCACCAGGGGACATGTATCAATGCAAAAAGAAGTTTTAAAACGGACGTTTTCCGGGAGCAGTCATTTTAATGATGCATAAAGTGAAGAAAAAAAAAGTCAAATATTCCTTTAAATATTGTACCTGGGGGGTGTCTAAAGTATGCCTGTGAAGTGGCACGTGTTTCCCGTGTTTAGAACTGTCCCTGCACAAAATAACATTTCTAAAGGGAAAAAAGTCATTTAAAACTGCTTGCGGCTTTAATGCAATGTCTGGTCCCGGTAATATGGATGAAAATCTTTAGGAAAAATGGCATAGCTACCCCATCAACCCCCCCCCCCCTACCCCAGCCCATTACCAGCCCCTTTGGGTCTTGTATGGATATTAAGGGGAACCCCGCACACAAAATAAAAAAGGACCTATATACTCTGAACAGCCGTATACAGGCGGTGCATACAAGACAGGGACTGTAGGTTTGTTCTTATGTAGAATCTGTTTATAATTTTGAACAGCTGCATTGTTTAAGTGGAGCTCCATGGCAAATTCCTTTTTTTTAGCTTTTTGTAAAACATAGGGAACGGTTATCACCCCTGTCACATATTTTTTGCTGTCTGTGCCCCTGTTCAGAACATTTCACCTCACTTTGCGTCCCAATGACAACTGTTTTTGAAATGTGGTGTTTTTATTGAAACAAGGATTGGTGATAAAGCATCAGTACAGAGGAGACACCTTTCTCCCATATTAATTCTTACAGGAGAGAATTTTCCTTCCAAGGGGTAGATTTCCTCTCACTTCCTGTTGTCTTCTTCCGTTTGCAAGTAGTAGTAGTTTGTAAGTTGGATGTTTGAAAGTAGGGACCTTCCGTATATACTCTGCAGAAATTGGCCCCTTAGGTGTTGGTGTTGGCACAACACTGAAAGCACTCACAGTTATTCTTGGTGGGTGCTGGAACGCCCTGCTGTCAAGTATAATGGGGCCTGCTGTGAATTATTAGATCAATAATTATAATTGCATGCCCCTGTTGAACAGGGGCTGAAAAATTGGGCCTTTAGTGGTGGTGGTGGTGGTGATGCTGGTGCCACAACACTGTAAGGCCTGACAGTTACTCTTGGTGGGCGCAGCAATGCTCCCTGCTGTGAATTATTAGATCAATAATTATAATTGCATGCCCCTGTTGAACAGGGGCTGAAAAATTGGGCCTTTGGTGGGGGTGGTGGTGGTGATGGTGGTGCTGGTGCCACAACACTGTAAGGCCTGACAGTTACTCTTGGTGGGCGCAGCAATAGGCCCTGCTGTAAATTATTAGATCAATAATTATAATTGCATGCCCCTGTTGAACAGGGGCTTAAAAATTGGGCCTTTGGTGGTGGTGGTGGTGGTGATGGTGGTGCTGGAGCCACAACACTGTAAGGCCTGACAGTTACTCTTGGTGGGCGCAGCAATGGGCCCTGCTGTGAATTATTAGATTAATAATTATAATTGCATGCCCCTGTTGAACAGGGGCTGAGAAATTGGGCCTTAGGCACTGGTGGCACAACACTGCAACCCCTCACAGATACTGTACTTGGAGCACAGCAATGAGGCCTGTTGCAAAGTATTGCATCCAACATTTTAATTACACGCCCCTGTTAAACAGGGGCTGAAAAATTGGGCCTTAGCCACTGGTGGCGTCACCCATAAACCAAAATGATCTTCCAAGCTATCATCGTTAATCGTATCATTGAGGAGGAGGAGGAGGAGGATAGCCAGTCAACATAACAGCACAGGCACTCAGCATCAGCATCAGTCTTGAAGGGATGTGACATTTTAAAATCAATTAGTCTGTTATATCAGCATCTGGTGTGTGGTAGCTGGTGGTGATCCAAGACTGGTTCATCTTGATGAAAGTCAGTCGATCAACCGAGTCGGTGGACAGGCGCACCCTGTGATCCGTGACAAATCCTCCAGCAGCACTGAATGTGCGTTCTGAAAGAACGCTGGATGCAGGACAGGCCAGTAGCTCAATTGCATACTGTGCAAGCTCTGGCCAGTGATCCATCCTCAAGACCCAGTAAGCCAGAGGATTTTCGGTGGGGAAGGTGTCCAAGTCTGACCTTGCCCCTAGGTATTCCTGGACCATGTATATCAGACGCTGGCGATGGTTGCTGGAACCGATCATACTTTGGGGCTGCGGACTAAAGAATTGTCTGAACGCATCGGTCAGACGCCCACCTTCCCCACCGCTCCTTCTTTGACTGCCCGAAGCCTCAGCAACTCGTTGTCCAGGACCAGGAGTTTGTAACCTCCCAGTCTCTGGGAACGCGTTGCACAGACCTTTCTGCAAGGCCTCCCGGAGTTGTCTCATCCTCTGCTCCCTCTGCGACGGTACGATAAGGTCCGCAACCTTACCCTTGTACCGTGGATCAAGGAGAGTGGCCAGCCAGTAATGGTCCCTCTCCTTGATCCAAAGAATACAAGGATCCTTCCGCAGACTTTGCAGGATCAGGGAGGCCATGCAGCGTAGGTTAGCTGAAGCATTCAGTCCGGAGTCCTCTGGGTCACTAAGGACGACATGATCCGCAGCCACCTCCTCCCAGCCACGTACAAGTCCACTGGTTTCTTGGGACTGTAAATCATCCCTAAAAGACTGCTGCTGATGATGCTGAGCGCCAGCCTCCACCTCCATGCTGACACAATCCTCCTCCTCCTCCTCTTCCTGTGCGATGGGTGGGACAGAAGGAACACTGTCTGGGTAAAGGGGGCCTTGAGAGGCAAGGAAGTCCTCCTCTTCCTGCCTCTGTTCTGCCTCAAGTGCCCTGTCCATTATTCCACGCAGCGTGTGCTCCAACAGGTGGACAAGAGGTACAGTGTCACTGATGCATGCACTGTCACTGCTCACCATCCTCGTGGCCTCCTCAAATGGTGCCAGGACAGTGCATGCATCCCTGATCATGCCCCACTGGCGTGGTGAAAAAAACCTGAGCTCCCCTGACCCTGTCCTGGTGCCGTAGTCGCACAGGTACTCATTGATGGCCCTCTGCTGCATGTGCAGCCGCTGCAGCATGGCCAACGTTGAGTTCCACCTGGTGGGCATGTCACATATAAGGCGGTTCTTGGGCAGGTTCAACTCCTTTTGAAGCTCAGCCAGGCGAGCACTGGCATTATAAGATCTGCGGAAATGCACACAGACTTTCCTGGCCTGCCTCAGGACATCCTGTAAGCCCGGGTACCTGCCCAAGAACCGCTGCACCACCAGGTTAAGGACGTGAGCCATACAGGGCACATGGGTCAGTTGTCCCTGTCGGAGGGCGGAGAGGAGGTTGGTGCCATTGTCGCAAACCACCATTCCTGGCTTAAGCTGGCGTGGCGTCAACCACCTCTCGGCCTGCCCCTGCAGAGCAGACAGGACCTCTGCCCCAGTGTGGCTCCTGTCCCCCAAACACACCAGCGCAAGCACGGCATGGCATATTTTTGCCTGCGTACTTGCGTAGCCCCTTGAACGCCTACGGAGCACCGCTGGTTCCGAGGACAAACCACAGGAAGAGGCCATGGAGGAAGAAGAAGAGGAGGGGGTGGAGGAGAGAGGTGTGTCACAACCAGTAGTAGCATTTTGGAGGCGTGGCGGTGGAACAACCTCCAACACTACTGCACCTTGTCCTGCATCCTTCCCAGCTGCCAAAAGAGTGACCCAATGGGCCGTGAAAGAAAGGTAACGTCCCTGTCCATGCCTGCTGGACCATGAGTCAGCGGTAATATGCACCTTACCGCTGACCGCCCTGTCCAGCGAGGCCAAGACATTGCCTTCCACATGCCTGTAGAGAGCCGGAATAGCCTTCCGTGCGAAAAAGTGTCGTTTGGGAATCTGCCACTGAGGAACCGCACATTGCACAAACTCACGGAAGGGGGCCGAGTCTACCAACTGAAAAGGCAGCAGTTGAAGCGCTAGCAATTTAGCCAAGCTAGCATTCAACCGCTGGGCATGTGGATGGCTGGGAGTGAACTTCTTTCGACGGTCCAGCAGCTGGGGCAGGGAAATTTACCTGCTAGAATCGGACGTTGGTGTACTGCTAGCAGA
The DNA here is from genome assembly GCA_029206835.1 of Rana muscosa. NCBI lineage: Eukaryota > Metazoa > Chordata > Amphibia > Anura > Ranidae > Rana > Rana muscosa. The sequence continues at coordinate 59,312,102 of CM055125.1, forward strand.
GTGCCCGCAAGTACTTGCCTGTGACACACCTAATTCTACACCTTCATTCCTCTCAGAGCAGGTTTCAGAGAGGAGTGAAGGTATAGTGGGGTTGGAGATCCCAGCTGATGCGGTGCAAGAAGAGGTCAGCTTTGTTCTTTGGTGTGGGTCTTTAAGGTAGGCTTGCCAACGAGCTGCATGGCAGGTCAACATATGTCTGATCAAGCATGTGGTGCCCAAGCGGCTGATGTTTTGGCCACGCGATATACGCTTGAGACATATGTTGCAAACAGCAGCTGTGCGATCTGATGCACTCGCCTCAAAAAAGGCCCACACCAAAGAACTTTTTGAATAACGGGCAGAGGCAGCGCCCTGCACAGGCGGAGCTCTGCGGTGTGATTCCGTCGGTGTGCTGCCCATACGCTGGCCACTCAAGGGCATCATGCCTCGTTGGAGATGTGCCTCCTCCTCATCCTCCTCCTCCTCCTCTCTCCTATTAGGCACCCACGTGGAGTCAGTGACCTCATCATCCCCTCCCTCCTCATCACTGGAGCCAATCTGGCAGTATGCTGCAGCTGCTGGAGCATGACTGCCAGATTGGTGTCCTTCTTGAGCATCCCCTCTCTCTGCTCTCACGCTGCTGCCTTTCTCTAGCTGGGTATCATCATCAGATCCTTCCAAACGCTGGGCATCCTCCTGGAGCATGTACCCAACACTGTGCTCAAACAGTTCGGGGGACTCCTCAGGAGGAGGGCATGGTGGGTCTAGGGAAGGATTGACTAATGAAGATAATGATACCAGAGAAGAGGACGCTTTGGCAGCTGCTTTGCCAGTACCCTGAGCCTGGGTGAGAGAGGATGAGGAGGATGAGGTGGGCTTGGTCATCCACTCTACCAAGTCTTCGGCATGATGTGGCTCAACATGTCCAGCTGCCGAAAACAAGGACAAGCGTGTCCCATGGCCATGTGCTGATGACAATGCACCGCGTACACGACCAGCACTGTTGCCCCCAGACACAGAGCCTGCTTGCCCTCTTTTTTTGCCTCCTGACTGTCTGCCTCTCCTTGGTTGCCTTCCAGACATTTTAATGGATGGCCTGCAGGGAGATGGGAAAAACAGCAATAAGGGCTACCTTCAGGTGTATATTGTGCAGGAGGCTTAGCAACAATGACACTGACACTGTCCCCTGCCTATCCTTCTCTGTCCCTAAACACAAGGATTTAAAATATGGTTCAGCAAAAAAGTTTTAGAACAGAATAGCACACTGACACTTTCCCTCACTGTCCTACTCTGTCCCTCCCTACAAACAAGATTTAGCACAGAATAGCACACTGATAATTTCTACGAGTGTCCTTCTCTGTCCCTAAACTCAAGGATTGAAAATATGGAACAGCAAAATTGGTTTAGAACAGAATAGCACACTGTCAGTTTCACTCACTGTACCTCTCTGTCCCTCAACTCAAGGATTGAAAATATGGAACAGCAAAATTGGTTTAGAACAGAATAGCACACTGTCAGTTTCACTCACTGTACCTCTCTGTCCCTCAACTCAAGGATTGAAAATATGGTTCAGCAAAGTAGTTTTAGAACAGAATAGCACACTGACACTTTCCCTCACTGTCCTACTCTGTCCCTCCCTACAAACAAGATTTAGCACAGAATAGCACACTGATAATTTCTACGAGTGTCCTTCTCTGTCCCTAAACTCAAGGATTGAAAATATGGAACAGCAAAATTGGTTTAGAACAGAATAGCACACTGTCAGTTTCACTCACTGTACCTCTCTGTCCCTCAAATCAAGGATTGAAAATATGGAACAGCAAAATTGGTTTAGAACAGAATAGCACACTGACACTTTCCCTCACTGTCCTACTCTGTCCCTCCCTACAAACAAGATTTAGCACAGAATAGCACACTGATAATTTCTACGAGTGTCCTTCTCTGTCCCTAAACTCAAGGATTGAAAATATGGAACAGCAAAATTGGTTTAGAACAGAATAGCACACTGTCAGTTTCACTCACTGTACCTCTCTGTCCCTCAACTCAAGGATTGAAAATATGGTTCAGCAAAATTGTTTTAGAACAGAATAGCACACTGACACTTTCCCTCACTGTCCTACTCTGTCCCTCCCTACAAACAAGATTTAGCACAGAATAGCACACTGATAATTTCTACGAGTGTCCTTCTCTGTCCCTAAACTCAAGGATTGAAAATATGGAACAGCAAAATTGGTTTAGAACAGAATAGCACACTGTCAGTTTCACTCACTGTACCTCTCTGTCCCTCAAATCAAGGATTGAAAATATGGTTCAGCAAAATAGTTTTAGAACAGAATAGCACACTGACACTTTCCCTCACTGTACCTCTCTGTCCCTAAACTCAAGGATTGAAAATATGGTTCAGCAAAATAGTTTTAGAACAGAATAGCACACTGACACTTTCCCTCACTGTACCTCTCTGTCCCTACAAACAAGGATTAGCACAGAATAGCACACTGTCACTGACACTCTCCCTACCTATCCTTATTTGTCCCTAAACACAAGGAATCCAGGAATAGTAAAGGAAAAATAATGACACTGTCCCTGCCTATGCTTCTCTTTCCCTGCTCCGGAACACACTACACAAGGCCGCCGCGCTGGCGGCCTTTTATAGTGTGGGGCGTGTACTAAACCCCATCAGCAATAATTGGCCACAGGCATCCTGCCTGTGGCCAATCATTGCTCTCCTCGCTGCCGGCGCTGTGATTGGCCAAGCATGCGGGGTCACAGTGCATGCTTGGCCAATCACAGCGCCTGGATGACACTGCGATGGCGTAGTGCATTGTGGGCCGTTCGCGTCACTCGAATTTGGCGCGAACGGCCCAAATCGTTCGATCTTCGTCGAACGATCGAACAGCCGATGTTCGAGTCGAACGTATGTTCGACTCGAACACGAAGCTCATCCCTAGTGATCGGTTACAAAGCCTCCAGCAGCACTGAATGTGCGTTCCGAAAGAACGCTGGATGCAGGACAGGTGGGAAAGGTGTCCAAGTCTGATCTTGCCCCTAGGTATTCCTGCACCATGTAAACCAGATGCTGGCGATGGTTTCTGGAACCGATCATACCTTGGGGCTGCGGACTAAAAAATTGTCTGAACGCATCGGTCAGACGACCACCTTCTCCACCGCTCCTTCTTTGACTGACTGAAACCTCAGCAACACGTTGTCCAGGACTAGTGATGAGCCGAACACCCCCGGGTTCGGTTCGCACCAGGACCCGCGAACGGACCGAAAGTTCGTACGAACATTAGAACCCTATTAAATACAATGGATGCGAACGTTCGAATTCTAAAGTGCTAATTATAACGACTATTATGCATGTTATTGTCCTAAAAAGGGTTTGGGAACCCGGGTTCTGCACCAGGGGACATGTATCAATGCAAAAAGAAGTTTTAAAAACGGTCGTTTTTCGGGAGCAGTCATTTTAATGATGCATAAAGTGAAAAAAAAAAAGTCAAATATTCCTTTAACCACTTCCTACCGGGTCATAGACATATGACGCCGGCAGGAACCCTCCCTCCCTCCGGGCGGACGTCATATGACGTCCTTTTTTCCCGGCCGTCTATGGGGCGCGCGCGCCGCCGGCGGCGCGCGCGCACCCGCGGCAACGCTCGTGACCCGGTGAGTGTGCCCGGCGGTCGCGATGTCCGCTGGGCACCCGCGATTGCCCACGATCCCGGCAGAAGTGTGGATCTGTGTGTGTAAACACACAGATCCACCTCCTGTCAGAGGTGAGGAGACCGATGTGTGTTCCCAGTACAGAGGAACACAGATCGGTCTCCTCCCCTTGTGAGTCCCCTCCCCCTACAGTTACAATCACTCAATAGGGAACATATTAACCCCTTGATCGCCCCCTAGTGTTAACCCTTTCCCTGCCAGTCACATTTACACAGTAATTAGTGCAGTTTTATAGTACTAATCGCTGTATAAATGTGAATGGTCCCAAAAACGCGCCAATAGTGTCCGATGTGTCTGCCGCAATGTCACGGTCACAATAAAAATCGCAGATCGCCGCTATTACTAGTAAAAAAAATAAAAAAAATAAAAATGCCATAAATCTATCCCCTATTATGTAGACGCTATAACTTTTGCGCAAACCAATCAATATACGCTTATTGCAAAAACAAAATTACCAAAACTATGTAGAATACGTATCGGTCTAAACTTAAAAAAATTGTTTTAAAAAAAAAAAATTGTGATATTTATTAAATCAAAAAGTAAAAAATATTGCATTTTTTTCAAATATGTCGCTCTTCTTTTGTTTATAGCACAAAAAATAAAAACCGCCGAGGTGATCATATACCACCAAAAGAAAGCTCTATTTGTGGGGGAAAAAGGACGTCAATTTTGGTTAGGTTCAACGTCGCACGACCGCGCAATTGTCAGTTAAAGCGACGCAGTGCTGCATCGCAAAAAGTGCTCTGGTCAGGAAGGGGGTAAATTCTTCCAGGGCTGAAGTGGTTAAATATCGTACCTGGGGGGTGTCTAAAGTATGCCTGTGAAGTGCCACGTGTTTCCCGTGTTTAGAACTGTCCCTGCACAAAATGACACTTCTAAAGGAAAAAAAAGCCATTTAAAACTGCTTGCGGCTTTAATGTAATGTCTGGTCCCGGTAATATGGATGAAAATCTTTAAGAAAAATGGCATAGCTACCCCATGACCCCCCCCCCCCTACCCCAGCCCATTACCAGCCCCTTTGGGTCTTGTATGGATATTAAGGGGAACCCCGCACATAAAATAAATAAGGCCCTATATACTCTGAACAGCCGTATACAGGCGGTGCATACAAGACAGGGACTGTAGGTTTGTTCTTATGTAGAATCTGTTTGTAATTTTGAACAGGTACATTGTTTAAGTGTAGCTCCAGCCCAAAAATCTATTTTTAAACTTTTTGGAAAACATAGGTAAGGGTTATCACCCCTGTAACATTTGTTTTGCTGTCTGTGCCCCTGTTCAGAACATTTCACCTCACTTTCCGTCCCAATGACAACTGTTTTTGAAATGTGGTGTTTTTCTTGAAACAAGGATTGCTGATAAAGCATCAGTACAGAGGAGACACCTTTCTCCCATATTAATTCTTACAGGAGAGAATTTTCCTTCCAAGGGGTAGATTTCCTCTCACTTCCTGTTGTCTTCTTGCGTTTGCAAGTAGGAGTCGTTTGTAAGTTGGATGTTTGAAAGTAGGGACCTGCCGTATATACTCTGCAGAAATAGGCCCCTTAGTTGTTGGTGTTGGCACAACACTGTAAGCACTCACAGTTACTCTTGGTTGGTGCTGGAACGCCCTGCTGTCAACTATTATATCAGGAATTTTAATTACATATAATTGTTGAACAGTGGTAGTAAAAATTGGGCCTTTGATGGTGGTGCTGGTGCCACAACACTGTAAGCCCTGACAGTTACTCTTGGTGGGTGCAGCAATGGGCCCTGCTGTGAATTATTAGATCAAGAATTGTAATTGCATGCCCCTGTTGAACAGGGGCTGAAAAATTGCGCCTTTCGTGGTGGTGGTGGTGGTGGTGGTGTTGCCACAACACTGTAAGCCCTCAGAGTTACTCTTGGTTGGTGCAGGAATGGGCCCTGCTGTGAATTATTAGATCAAGAATTGTAATTACATGCCCCTTTTGAACAGGGGCTGAAAAATTGGGCCTTTCGTGGTGGTGGTGGTGGTGGCGTTGCCACAACACTGTAAGCCCTCAGAGTTACTCTTGGTGGGTGCAGCAATGGGCCCTGCTGTGAATTATTAGATCAAGAATTGTAATTACATGCCCCTGTTGAAAAATTGGGCCTTAGGCACTGGTGGCACAACACTACAACCCCTCACAGATACTGTACTTGGAGCACAGCAATGAGCCCTATGGCAAATTATTGCTAAAAAAATTGTAATTACACGCCCCTGTAAAACAGGGGCTGAAAAATTGGGCCTTAGCCACTGGTGGCGGCACCCATAAACAAAAATGATCTTCCAAGCTATCATCATCAATCGTATCATTGAGGACTCGGAGGAGGAGGATAGCCAGTCAACATAACAGCACAGGCACTCAGCATCAGCATCAGTCTTGAAGGGATGTGACATGTTAAAATCAATTAGTCTGTTATATCAGCATCAGGTGTGTGGTAGCTGGTGGTGATCCAAGACTGGTTCATCTTGATGAAAGTCAGTCGATCAACCGAGTCGGTGGACAGGCACACCCTGTGATCCGTGACAAATCCTCCAGCAGCACTGAATGTGCGTTCCGAAAGAACGCTGGATGCAGGACAGGCCAGTAGCTCAATTGCATACTGTGCAAGCTCTGGCCAGTGATCCATCCTCAAGACCCAGTAAGCCAGAGGATTTTTGGTGGGGAAGGTGTCCAAGTCTGACCTTGCCCCTAGATATTCCTGCACAATGTTTATCAGACGCTGGCGATGGTTGCTGGAACCAATCATACTTTGGGGCTGCGGACTAAAGAATTGTCTGAAAGCATCGGTCAGACGGCCACCTTCCCCACCGCTCCTTCTTTGACTGGCCGAAGCCTCAGCAACTCGTTGTCCAGGACCAGGAGTTTGTAACCTCCCAGTCTCTGGGAACGCGTTGCACAGACCTTTCTGCAAGGCCTCCCGGAGTTGTCTCATCCTCTGCTCCCTCTGCGACGGTAACATAAGGTCCGCAACCTTACCCTTGTACCGTGGATCAAGAAGAGTGGCCAGCCAGTAATGGTCCCTCTCCTTGATCCGAAGAATACGAGGATCCTTCCGCAGACTTTGCAGGATCAGGGAGGCCATGCAGCGTAGGTTTGCTGAGGCATTCGGTCCGGAGTCCTCTGGGTCACTAAGGACGACATGATCCGCAGCCACCTCCTCCCAGCCACGTACAAGTCCACTGGTTTCTTGGGACTGTAAATCATCCCTAAAAGACTGCTGCTGATGATGCTGAGTGCCAGCCTCCACCTCCATGCTGACACAATCCTCCTCCTCCTCCTCCTCTTCCTGTGCGATGGGTGGGACAGAAGGAACACTGTCTGGGTAAAGGGGGCCTTGAGAGGCAAGGAAGTCCTCCTCTTCCTGCCTCTGTTCTGCCTCAAGTGCCCTGTCCATTATTCCACGCAGCGTGTGCTCCAACAGGTGGACAAGAGGTACAGTGTCACTGATGCATGCACTGTCACTGCTCACCATCCTCGTGGCCTCCTCAAATGGTGCCAGGACAGTGCATGCATCCCTGATCATGCCCCACTGGCGTGGAGAAAAAAAACCAAGCTCCCCTGACCCTGTCCTGGTGCCGTAGTCGCACAGGTACTCATTGATGGCCCTCTGCTGCGTGTGCAGCCGCTGCAGCATGGCCAACGTTGAGTTCCACCTGGTGGGCATGTCACATATAAGGCGGTTCTTGGGCAGGTTCAACTCCTTTTGCAGCTCAGCCAGGCGAGCACTGGCATTATAAGATCTGCGGAAATGCACACAGACTTTCCTGGCCTGCCTCAGGACATCCTGTAAGCCTGGGTACCTGCCCAAGAACCGCTGCACCACCAGGTTAAGGACGTGAGCCACACAGGGCACATGGGTCAGTTGTCCCTGTCGGAGGGCGGAGAGGAGGTTGGTGCCATTGTCGCAAACCACCATTCCTGGCTTAAGCTGGCGTGGCGTCAACCACCTCTCGGCCTGGCCCTGCAGAGCAGACAGGACCTCTGCCCCAATGTGGCTTCTGTCCCCCAAACACACCAGCGCAAGCACGGCATGGCATCTTTTTGCCTGCGTACTTGCGTAGCCCCTTGAACGGCTATGGAGCACCGCTGGTTCAGAGGACAAACCACAGGAAGAGGCCATGGAGGAAGAAGAAGAGGAGGGGGTGGAGGAGAGAGGTGTGTCACAACCAGTAGTAGCATTTTGGAGGCGTGGCGGTGGAACAACCTCCAACACTACTGCACCTTGTCCTGCATCCTTCCCAGCTGCCAAAAGAGTGACCCAATGGGCCGTGAAAGAAAGGTAACGTCCCTGTCCATGCCTGCTGGACCATGAGTCAGCGGTAATATGCACCTTACCGCTGACCGCCCTGTCCAGCGAGGCCAAGACATTGCCTTCCACATGCCGGTAGAGAGCCGGAATAGCCTTCCGTGAGAAAAAGTGGCGTTTGGGAACCTGCCACTGAGGAACCGCACATTGCACAAACTCACGGAAGGGGGCCGAGTCTACCAACTGAAAAGGCAGCAGTTGAAGCGCTAGCAATTTAGCCAAGCTAGCATTCAACCGCTGGGCATGTGGATGGCTGGGAGTGAACTTCTTTCGACGGTCCAGCAGCTGGGGCAGGGAAATTTGCCTGCTAGAATCGGACGTCGGTGTACTGCTAGCAGAGTGGCCGCAACTACTTGGCTGTGACACACCTAATTCTACACCTTCATTCCTCTCAGTGCATGTTTCAGACAGGACTGAAGTTATAGTGGGGTTGGAGATCCCAGCTGATGCGGTGCAAGGAGAGGTCCGCTTTGTTCTTTGGTGTGGGTCTTTGAGGTAGGCTTGCCAACGAGCTGCATGGCAGGTCAACATATGTCTGGTCAGGCATGTGGTACCCAAGCGGCTGATGTTTTGGCCACGCGATATACGCTTGAGACATATGTTGCAAACAGCAGCTGTGCGATCTGATGCATTAGCCTCAAAAAAGGCCCACACCAAAGAACTTTTTGAATGACGGGCAGAGGCAGCGCCCTGCACAGGCGGAGCTCTGCGGTGTGATTCCGTCGGTGTACTGCCCTTACGCTGGCCACCAAAGGGCATCCTGCCTCGTTGGAGATGTGCCTCCTCCTCATCCTCCTCCTCCTCCTCTCTCCTATTAGGCACCCACGTGGAGTCAGTGACCTCATCATCCCCTCCCTCCTCATCACTGGAGCCAATCTGGCAGTATGCTGCAGCTGCTGGAACATGACTGCCAGATTGGTGTCCTTCTTGAGCATCCCCTCTGTCTGCTCTCACGCTACTGCCTTCCTGTAGCTGGGTTTCATCATCAGACCCTTCGAAACGCTGGGCATCCTCCTGGAGCATGTACCCAACACTGTGCTCAAACAGTTCGGGGGACTCCTCAGGAGGAGGACATGGTGGGTCTAGGGAAGGAGTGACTGATGATGAGTCTGACATTGATACCAGGGAAGAGGACGCTTTGGCAGCTGCTTTGCCAGTACCCTGAGCCTGGGTGAGAGAGGATGAGGAGGAGGAGGAGGGCTTGGTCATCCACTCTACCAAGTCTTCGGCATGATGTGGCTCAACATGTCCAGCTGCCGAAAAGAAGGACAAGCGTGTCCCATGGCCATGTGCTGATGACAATGCACCGCGTCCACGACCAGCACTGTTGCCCCCAGACACAGAGCCTGCTTGCCCTCTTTTATTGCCTCCTGACTGTCTGCCTCTCCTTGTTTGCCTTCCAGACATTCTAATAGATGGCCTGCAGGGAGATGGGAAAAATGCAATAAGGGCTACCTTCAGGTGTCCTTCTCTGTCCCTTTACTTAAGGATTTCTAAATATGGTTGAGGATGATTGCTTTCGCACAGAATAGCACAACGACAATTTCCCTGACTGTCCAAAAAACAAGGATTTCAAAGATGGTTGATGAGGAATGCTTTAGCACACTATAGCACAAGGAGAATTTCCCTCACTGTCCTTCCCTGTCCCTAGAAACAAGGATTATCACAGTGAAAGAAACTGACACTCTTCCTACCTATAGTTTTCTGTCCCTAGAAAAAATGATTTTTTAAAGATGGTTGATGATCAATGCTTTAGCACACTATAGCACAAGGAGAATTTCCCTCACTGTCCTTCCCTGTCCCTAGAAACAAGGATTATCACAGTGAAAGAAACTGACACTCTTCCTACCTATAGTTTTCTGTCCCTAGAAAAAATGTTTTTTTAAAGATGGTTGATGATCAATGCTTTAGCACACTATAGCACAAGGAGAATTTCCCTCACTGTCCTTCCCTGTCCCTAGAAACAAGGATTATCACAGTGAAAGAAACTGACACTCTTCCTACCTATAGTTTTCTGTCCCTAGAAAAAATGTTTTTTTAAAGATGGTTGATGATCAATGCTTTAGCACACTATAGCACAAGGAGAATTTCCCTCACTGTCCTTCCCTGTCCCTAGAAACAAGGATTATCACAGTGAAAGAAACTGACACTCTTCCTACCTATAGTTTTCTGTCCCTAGAAAAAATGTTTTTTTAAAGATGGTTGATGATCAATGCTTTAGCACACTATAGCACAAGGAGAATTTCCCTCACTGTCCTTCCCTGTCCCTAGAAACAAGGATTATCACAGTGAAAGAAACTGACACTCTTCCTACCTATAGTTTTCTGTCCCTAGAAAAAATGTTTTTTTAAAGATGGTTGATGATCAATGCTTTAGCACACTATAGCACAAGGAGAATTTCCCTCACTGTCCTTCCCTGTCCCTAGAAACAAGGATTATCACAGTGAAAGAAACTGACACTCTTCCTACCTATAGTTTTCTGTCCCTAGAAAAAATGTTTTTTTAAAGATGGTTGATGATCAATACTTTAGCACACTATAGCACAAGGAGAATTTCCCTCACTGTCCTTCCCTGTCCCTAGAAACAAGGATTATCACAGTGAAAGAAACTGACACTCTTCCTACCTATAGTTTTCTGTCCCTAGAAAAAATGTTTTTTTAAAGATGGTTGATGATCAATGCTTTAGCACACTATAGCACAAGGAGAATTTCCCTCACTGTCCTTCCCTGTCCCTAGAAAGAAGGATTATCACAGTGAAAGAAACTGACACTCTTCCTACCTATAGTTTTCTGTCCCTAGAAAAAATGTTTTTTTAAAGATGGTTGATGATCAATGCTTTAGCACACTATAGCACAAGGAGAATTTCCCTCACTGTCCTTCCCTGTCCTTAGAAACAAGGATTATCACAGTAAAACACACTGACACTCTCCCTACCTATAGTTTTCTGTCCCTAGAAAAAATGATTTTTTAAAGATGGTTGATGATCAATGCTTTAGCACACTATAGCACAAGGAGAATTTCCCTCACTGTCCTTCCCTGTCCCTAGAAACAAGGATTCGCACAGTAAAACACACTGACACTCTCCCTACCTATCCTTCTCTTTCCCTAAACTAAAGGAATCCAGGTTAAGCAAGAAAAAAAAATGTCACTGTCCCTGCCTATGCTTCTCTTTCCCTGCTCCGGAACACACTACACTAGGCCGCCGTGCGGCCTTTTATAGTGTGGGGCGTGTACTAAACACCCTCAGCAATAATTGGCCACAGGCATCCTGCCTGTGGCCAATCATTGCTCTCCTCGCTGCCGGCGCTGTGATTGGTCAAGCATGCGGGGTCACAGTGCATGCTTGGCCAATCACAGCGCCTGGATGACACTGCGATGGCGTAGTGCATTGTGGGCCGTTCGCGTCACTCAAATTAGGCGCAAACGGCCCAAATCGTTCGATCTTCGTCGAACACAGAGCTCATCCCTATCCAGGACCAGGAATTTGTAACCTCCCAGTCTCTGGGAACGCGTTGCACAGACCTTTCTGCAAGGCCTCCCAAAGATGTTTCATCCTCTGCTCCCTCTGCGACGACAAGATAAGGTCCGCAACCTTACCCTTGTAACGTCGATCAAGGAGGGTTGCCAGCCAGTAATGATCTCTCTCCTTGATAGCACGAATACGAGGATCCTTGCGCAGGCTTTGCAGGATCAGGGAGGCCATGCAGTGTAGGTTTGCTGAGGAATTCGGTCCGGAGTCCTCTGGGTCACTCAGGACGACATGATCCGCAGCCACCTCCTCCCAGCCACGTACAAGTGCATGGGTGTCTTGGGACTGTAATTGATCCCTTGAAGACTGCTACTGATGCTGAGTGCTAGGCTCCACCTCCATGCTGACACAATCCTCCTCCTCCTCCTCCTCCTCCTCCTCTTCCTGTGTAAAAGGCGGGCCAGCAGAAACACTGTCTGGATAAAGGGGGCCTTGAGAGGTAAGGAAGTCCTCCTCTTCCTCCCTCTGTTCTGCCTCAAGTGCCCTGTCCATTATTCCATGCAGCGTGTGCTCCAACAGGTGGACAAGAGGGACAGTGTCACAGATGCATGCACTCTCACTGCTCACCATCCTCGTGGCTTCCTCAAATGGTGCCAGGACAGTGCATGCATCCCTGATAATGACCCACTGGCGTAGCATAAAAAACCCAAGCTCCCCTGACCCTGTTCTGGTGCCATATTGGCACAGATGCTCATTGATGGCCCCCTGCTGCATGTGCAGCCGCTGCAGCATGGCCAAAGTTGAGTTCCACCTGGTGGGCATGTCACAGATTAGGCGATTCTTGGGCAGGTTAAATTCCTTTTGCAGGTCAGCCAGCCGAGCACTGGCATTATATGACCGGTGGAAATGCACACAGACTTTCCTGGTCTGCCTCAGGACATCCTGTAAGCCCGGGTACCTGCCCAAGAACCGCTGCACCACCAAGTTAAGGACGTTAGCCAAACAGAGCACATGGGTCAGGTGTCCCTGTCGGAAGGCGGAAAGGAGGTTGGTGCCATTGTTGAAAACCACCATTCCTGGCTTAAGCTGGCGTGGCGTCAACCACCTCTGAGCCTGCCCCTGCAGAGCTGACAGAATCTCTGCCCCAGTGTGGCTCCTGTCCCCCAAGCACACCAGCTCAAGCACTGCATAGCATCTCTTTGCCTGCGTACTTGCATAGCCCCTTGAACGCCTACGGAGCACCGCTGGCTTCGAGAACAAAGCACAGGAAGAGGCCATGGAGGAAGAAGAAGAGGAGGGGGTGGAGGAGAGAGGTGTGTCAGAATCACCAGTAGTAGCATTTTGGAGGCGTGGTGGCGTTACAACCTCCAACACTACTGCACCTTGTCCTGCATCCTTCCCAGCTGCCAGCAGAGTCACCCAATGCGCCGTGAAAGAAAGGTAACATCCCTGTCCATGTCTGCTAGACCATGAGTCAGCGGTAATATGCACCTTACTGCTGACCGCCCTGTCCAGCGAGGCCAAGACATTACCTTCCACATGCCGGTAGAGAGCCGGAATCGCCTTCCGTGAGAAAAAGTGGCGTTTGGGAACCTGCCACTGAGGAACCGCACATTCCACAAACTCACGGAAGGGGGCAGAGTCTACCAACTGAAAAGGCAGCAGTTGAAGAGCTAGCAATTTAGCCAAGCTAGCATTCAACCGCTGGGCATGTGGATGGCTGGCAGCAAACTTCTTTTGGCGCTGCAGCAGCTGAGGCAGGGAAATTTGCCTGGTACAATCGTACTTCGGTGTACCGATAGCAGATTTTCCGCAAGTACTTGGCTGTGACACACCTAATTCTACACCTTCATTCCTCTCAGTGCAGGTTTTAGAGAGAGGACTAAAGGTATAGTGGGGTTGGAGATCCCAGCTGATGAGTAGCAAAGAGAGGTCCGCTTTGTTCTTTGGTGTTGGTCTTTTAGGTGTGCATGCCAATGAACTGCATGGCAGGTCGACATATGTCTGATCAAGCATGTGGTGCCCAAGTGGGTGATGTTTTGGCTACGCTTGATACGCTTCAGACATATGTTGCAAATAGCAGCGCTGCGATCTGATGCACTCGTCTCAAAAAAGGCCTACACCAAAGAACTTTTGGAATAACGCGCAGAGACAGCAGCGGCCTGCACATGCGGTGTGATGGTGTCGGTGTGCTGCCCTTAAGCTTGCCCCTGGAGGACATCCTGCCTCGTTGGAGATGTGCCTCCTTCTCCTCCTCCTCTCTCCTATCAGGCACCCACGTAGAGTCCGTGACCTCATCATCCCCTCCCTCCTCATCACTGTAGCAAACCTGGCAGTATGCTGCAGCTGGGGGAACATGACTGCCAGATTGCTGTCCTTCTTGGGCACCCCCTCTCTCTGGGCTCACGTTACTGCCTTCCTCTAGTTGGGTACCATCACCGGAGCCTTCAAAACGCTGGGCATCCTCCTGGAGCATGTACCCAACACTGTGGTCAAACAGTTCGGGGGACTCCCCAGGAGGACATGGTGGGGCTAGGGAAGGAGTGACTGATGCCATTGAGCCGGGGGAAGAGGCCGCTTTGGCAGCTGCTTTGCCAGACAAAGTACCCTAATCCTGGGTGAGAGAGGATGAGGAGGATGAGAACGGCTTGGTCATCCACTCTACCAAGTCTTCGGCATGTTGCGGCTCAACACGGCCAGCTGCTGAAAAAAAGGACAAGCGTGTCCCACGGCCACGTGCTGATGAGAATGCACCGTGTCCACGACCAACACTGTTGCCTCTAGACACAGAGCCTGCTTGCCCTCTTATTGGTTCGTGACTGTCTGCCTCTCCTTGTTGTCCTTCCAGACATACTAATGGCCTGCAGGGAGATGTAGCTGCACAAAGATGGGATGTATATATATACTGATTATACTGCAGCTAGCAGAATCAACTGCCTGCCTGTAGTATGAAAACACCAGCAATTGTCTTCAATTAGCTTTAGTTTCACACTGTGCAGAGGACACAGTACTAGAGTTGAGCGGACACCTGGATGTTCGGGTTCGACGGGTTCGGCCGAACTTTGGAAAAAAGTTCGGGTTCGGGACCGAACTTTAACCTGAACCCGAACCCCATTGAAGTCAATGGGGACCCGGACTTCTAAGGACTAAAAAGGCTCTAAAAAAGTAATGGAAAGGGCTAGAGGGCTGCAAATGGCAGCAAAATGTTGTTAAGAGCATGGCAAGTGCTCTGCAAACAAATGTGGATAGGGAAATAACTTAAAATAACATAAAAAAAATTAAAAAATATGCTGGAGGCCCCCTTTTCAGCAGAAGAGGTACGGGAAGTCATTAAGAACCTCAGAAACTCAACGGCACAATGCCACACATATGGTGGGAATGCCCCAGAATACGCCCTTTCTGGAATAAATTATTCAATTTAATGGATAAGCTAGTGGGAAAATAAAATACTTTGAAATAAAAATGTAGCGGGGTGCTAAATTTAAGGGAAGTGTTTGAGTGGTAAAAGGCTCAAACACCCTAATTCTGTAGGATTCATGGACCATTTTGTCCTCGGGGGACAGTATTGGTGTGCAGTTCCCTGCGGCCTACAGGTGGCGCTGCCATGGTAGGCTAGGGTTGAACCGCCGATACAGTGCTGTGCCTTTTGTGTCCCCTCTTGGCAGTAGTACAGCGGGGCGGGGAACCTGCTGTGCATGCCAGGAGAGCATATAAAAGGGGCAGACCTTTGGCCTGGGGGCTGATGTCCAGTGGGGTCCACACCCAGGTGCCTTCGGCCTGGGTGCATGTGTTCCTGTTCCATCTCGGGTACCTTTAGCCCGGGGTGAGGTACTATCCTGGAGTTCCTGCTGCCCTGGGTATGGAGGCCTAGGTGCGGGAGTAAAGCCTGGAGTCCAGAGCCTTCGTCTGGAGTCTGCTAAGGGTCGAGGAGTCTTAGGGTGCCCCCTCGTGTAGGGGACCATGTTCCAGGGAAGGGCGGATCATTCTGATGGACCGATGCGGGAGTCACGGTGAAGGAAGGGTCTGTTGGCTCCGTGGAGAGATGTCTTCCCCTTGATATGGGCTAGGTTCGTAGAAGGAGAAGCTCAAGGTCATCTTGACTGTATCAGAGGCCTTATTCACCCGGCCCGTGGCAGGGGCCTTATACACCCTGGTCTGTGGCAGAGACCAAAGTTCTCCAGGTCCGTGGCAGGGGCCTTGTACACCCTGTCTGTGGCAGAGACCAACCTCAAGGTCTGTGGCAGAGACCGTGCACATAAAACTGTTTGAGAAACCTAAGCAGTGAGGTGAATGTGCTACGTTTGTGCCCTGACCTCCTCCACACCTTAAGCTGTCCTGTTTCTTTGCTCTAACATTTTCTATCCGAGTAGAGTTTATTTTGCCATGAGAGAATATGAGTTGTAATTTCAGCTGGTGTGGACATTGACTTTACTGGGAATTAAAGGACTTGCCTCTACCTACAGTAGAGCTGAGAATCATCCTCTGGAGGAGTTTTGACTCCGGCTGTGGACACGGCCCGTCAAGTACACCGCTCAACCTCTTTATATAGGAGGGTACGGGCTGGTAGTGCAGTGTGCCTTTCTCCCTCCTGCGAGGAGCCAACAACATAAAGGCAGGTAAGGGGGAAAGGATCTGTGCGCTACAAAAAAATAAAATAAAAAATTATAATCTTGACCTAGGAGGACGAGGTCCATATGGAGTAGGAGGTTGAGGTGGCGGTGGATGTGGCTGTGTAGGTGGAAGCGGCGGTGGAGGAGGACGAGGTAGCCAACACTGGTTCAAAAATACAACAATGGCTGTGTAAGTCCGGTTATGTGTCGAATTCTGTCCCCCGTCAAATAGTGTCCACCCTGTACTGCGCTTGCTCAGTATGTAGGACAAGGGGATTTCGAAAATCTCCCAAGACAAACGGCGCCTGCCTGGTGAGTTCAGGTGAAGGCCACACCATCCGTGGTTCAAGCCGAGCCAAGTGAGGCCGTGCCCGAAGCGTGGCGATCGAACCGAGCCCGTGAGGGGCCCTGTTACTATGTGCTACCGTATGTCCACTTGGATAGTGGGGCTTGAACCTGCACTCACTGCGCAGGCGCTGTTCATCTTCGGAGATTTTGTGAATCTCCTTGTCCTCTGTACTGCGCAAGCGCTGCGCCTTCGCAGTATGGGCCGGACACAATCCGATGGCCGGACAGTTTTTGTCACAACACCGGTATACATGTCTATTCTGCACAAGGTATGGACAAGTCCTGTGGGATCCATGCCTGGTTCATTTTAATGAACGTGAGCTTGTCCACATTGGCTCTGGACAGGCGGCTGCGCTTGTCTGTGATAACACCCCCTGCCGTGCTAAATACACGTTCAGATAATACACTGGCTGCAGGGCAGGCCAGCACCTCCAAGGCATAAAGGGCAAGCTCAGGCCATGTGCCCAATTTGGAGACCCAGAAGTTAAAGGGGGCAGACCCGTCATCCAGTACGTGTAGGCCTGTGGACACATACTGCTCAACCATGTTGGTGAAATGCTGCCTCCTGCTAAGACGTTCCATCTCAGCTGGTGGTGCTGGTTGTTGTGGCGTGCTGACAAAGCTTTTCCACATTTCAGCCATGCTAACCCTGCCTTCTGAGGTGCTGCCGGTGCCCCGGCTGCGTTGGCGACCTCTTCCTCCTCCTCTGCCTTCACCTTGTGCTTCCACCGTACGCCCGCTGTCAGGTGGGAATGCCACCAGCAGCGCGTCTACCAGCGTGCGCTTGTACTCCCGCATCTTACGATCCCGCTCCAGTGAGGGAATTAAGGACGGTACGTTGTCCTTGTAACGGGGATCCAGCAGGGTGGCCACGCAGTAATCAGAACCAGTTAAAATGTGGGCAACTCGGCGGTCATTGCGGAAACACTGCAGCATGTAATCGCTCATGTGTGCCAGGCTGCCCAGAGGCAAAGAAAAGCTGTCCTCTGTGGGAGGTGTATCGTCTGTGTCCTCTGTATCCCCCCAGCCACGCACCAGTGATGGCCACGAGCTGGTCTGGGTGCCACCCTGCTGTGAAATGGCTCCTCCTCCTCCATCTCCTCCTCCACCTCGTTATCCTCCAGAACTGTGCCCTTTCTGCCGGACAATTGTGTACCTGGCGTTTGTTGGTGCAGGAACCCACCCTCGTAGCCACTTGTGAAAGACTGCCCTGAAAGCCTTTGAAATGATCCCGCTTCCTCCTCCTCCTCCTCATCCTCCTGTGCCACATCCTCTTCCATCATCGCCCGAAGCGTTTTTTCAAGGAGGCATAGAACTGGGATAGTAACGCTGAGATTGGCGTCATTGGCACTGGACATGTTTGTGGAGTACTCGAAACAGCGCAACAAGGCACACAGGTCTCGCATGGAGGCCCAGTTATTGGTGGTGAAGTGGTGCTGTTCCGCAGAGCGACTCACGCGTGATTGCTGCAGCTGAAACTCCACTATCGCCTGCTGCTGCTCGCACAGTCTGGCCAGCATGTGCAAGGTGGAGTTTCACCTTGTGGGCACGTCACATATGAGGCGGTGAGCGGGAAGGCCGAAGTTACGCTGCAGCGCTGACAGGCGAGCAGCAGCAGGGTGAGAACGCCGAAAGTGCGCACACACAGCCCGCACTTTCTGCAGCAGCTCTGGCATATTGGGGTAATTTTTAAGGAACCTCTGGACCACCAAGTTCAGCACATGCGCCAGGCAAGGGATGTGCGTCAAACCGGCTAGGCCCAGAGCTGCTACGAGATTTCGCCCATTATCGCACACCACCAGGCCGGGCTTGAGGCTCACTGACAGCAACCACTCATTGGTCTGTTGTTCCATGTCCCTCCACAACTCCTGCGCGGTGTGGGGTTTTTCCCCCAAACAGGAAAGTTTTAAAACTGCCTGCTGTCGTTTACCCCTGGCTGTGCTGAAGTTGGTGGTGAAGATGTTACGCTGACCGGATGAGGAGGCGGTAGAGGATGAGGAAGCGGAGTAGGAGGAGTTAGCAACAGGAGGCAAACTGAAGCGCCCTGCAATCCTCGGTGGTGGAAGGACATGCGCCAAACTGCTATCTGCCTCAGGCCCAGCCGCCACTGCATTTACCCAGTGTGCTGTTAGGGAGATATAACGTCCCTGACCGCGCTTACTGGTCCATGCATCCGTAGTTAGGTGGACCTTGCCACAGATGGCGTTGCGCAGTGCACACCTGATTTTGTCCCCCACTTGGTTGTGCAGGGAAGGGATGGCTCGCCTGGAAAAGTAGTGGCGGCTGGGCACGACGTACTGTGGGACAGCCAATGCCATCAGGCTTTTAAAACTCTGCGTCTCCACCAGACGGAATGACAGCATTTCAAAGGCCAGGAGTTTTGAAATGCTGGCATTCAGGGCCAGGGATCGCGGGTGGCTAGGGGGGTACTTCCTCTTCTGCTCCAATGTTTGGGAGATAGAGAGCTGAACGCTTCCATGGGACATTGTGGAGATGGTTGGTGACCCAGGTGGTAGTGTTGCTGGCAGATCCTCTGTTTGCGGGGTGGCAGGTGCCACTGTCACTACAGAGGTGGATGAAGAGGCCGAGACTGCAGCAGAAGAGGAAGCAGGAGGAGCCAGAGACCTTTCTTCGTTTTTGAGGTGTCTACTCCACTGCAGCTCGTGCTTTGCACTTAGATGCCTGGTCATGCAGGTTGTGCTCAGGTTGAGAACGTTTATGCCTCGCTTCAGGCTCTGATTGCACAGCGTGCAAACCACTCGTGTCTTGTCATCAGCACATTGTGTGAAGAACTGCCACGCTAGGGAACTCCTTGGACCTGGCTTTGGTGTGCTCGGTCCCTTGCTGCGTTGGGCAGTAGCAGACATACTGTCTAGGGGACGGACGCTCCGCTTTTGCACCCTGCTCCCTCTTCTGCTGTGCTGGTGGCTCTGTGCGACCACCGCCTCTTCCTCCAAACTACACTGGTCACCTGCATAACGTTGATTCCATGTGGGGTCGAGGACCTCATCGTCCTCCACATCATCTTACACCCAGTCTTCACCCCTGCCCTCCTTGTCTGTCTGCACAATTGCGAAAGCAGCAGCAGTTGCCACCTGTGTTTCGTCATCATCCGAGACGTGCTGCGATGGTCCTCCCATGTACTCATCATGAAACATAAGTGGTTGGGCATCGGTGCACTCAATCTCTTCCACTTCTGGGGCAGGGCTAGGTGGATGGCCCTGGGAAACCCTGCTAACAGAGTCATCGAAAAGCAGAAGAGACTGCTGCATGATTTGGGGCTCAGACTGCTTGGCTGATTTGCAAGGGGGTGAGGTGAAAGACTGATGGACATGGGTTTCAGGTGCCAACTCTGATCTTTCATCAGAAGAGTGGGTGGGAGACAATGTGAAGGAACCCGAGGCACTGTCAGCAACCCAATCTACTATCGCCTGTACTTGTCCTGGCCTAAACATTCGTACAGCCTCATTAGGCGCGACAAAATACCGCCGCAGGCTCGGTCGCCTACTCGCACCTAAGGAAGGTGTTTCACTTGTGCGTGTATCTGGCACAGATCCACCACGTCCTCTCCCTGCAACAGGAGCTCCACCAGCAGCACCACGACCGGGGCCACTATGTCCCTTTGACCTTCTCCTCATATTTTCCAAATGTAGGATCTTGCCCTAAATGGGTGCTTTTGGAAGAGCAGAACACACCCACAGTACGTAACCGCTGAATCGCACAGCTACAGAACTGCAGAAAATGCTATTCAAAAAAAATGTTTTTTTAGTATAGCACAGTAGAAGAAAATTATATAGAAATTGTTTATTTCACACCTCCACATATGTATAACACACTGCAAAATATTTTTTGTGGCCCTAAATGGCGTTTTTTGGAAGACCACAACACACCCACAGTACGTAACCGCTGAATCGCACAACTACAGAACTGCAGAAAATGCTATTCAAAAAAAAATTGTTTTTTTAGTATAGCACAGTAGAAGAAATCTATATAGAAATGGTTTATTTCACACGCCTCCACATATGTATAACACACTGCAAAATATTTTTTGTGGCCCTAAATGGGTCTTTTTGCAAGCGTACATTAAAGTGCATTTTTTTTTTTTGCCCTAAACGGGTCTTTTTTTGCACGAGCAAAATAAAATGCAAATTTTTTATTTTTTTTGCCCTTAATGGGTCTTTTGGAAAAGAGCACAATAAAGTGCCTTTTTTTTTGCCCTAAATGGATCTTTTTCCAAGAGCAGAATACACCCACAGTATGGAAATGGTGTATCTCTCAACGTAATATATGCAGTGCTGGTGCACTGACTGAGCTTGCAGATAAAAGGTAGATTTTCTCTGACACTGGGCTCATGGCAGTGTAAAAAGACTGCACTGCAACACAAACAGGTAAACCTATGCAGCTCGCTGAGTTATATCTCTGAATCTGGACTCTTATTCCTATATAATAAATCTCTCTCCCTGAAAGCACCAACAGGAACCTGGCCCTACACTACGCTGTCTCTCTATCTTTTCCCTCAGATTCCAGAATCAGGACTAACTCATGTATTTTTCAATCTCTCCCTAAAAGCAACAGCAGCAGACAAGATCCTCTCCCTATCTATTCTGAAGCAGAGTGACGTGTGTGCTGTGTGCCTCTAGCTTATATAGAAGCTGGGTCACATGTTGCACTGACCAATCACAGCCATGCCATTAGTAGGAATGGCTATGATGGCTTCTAAGGGCACACCAGCTAATCAAAAGGTGATTGGCTGGCCCCTGAAGCATTTCTAACTGCGTAATTAGATTGCCGAACCCGAACCCGGACTTTTGCGCAAAGTCCGGGTTCGGGAAAAAGCGAAAGTTCGGTACGGACCCGAACTTTACAGTTCGGGTTCGCTCAACCCTACACAGTACACTAACTGAAAATACTGCAGCTCCCTGCCTGTGGTATTTGTATGAGAACACCAGCAATTGTGTTGAGGTAAGCTTTAGGTGCACACTGTGCAAAGGACACTAAAACAAAATACTGCAGCTCCCTGCCTGTGGAATTTGTATGAGAACACCAGCAATTGTATTGAGGTAAGCTTTAGGTGCACACTGTGCAAAGGACACTAAAACAAAATACTTCAGCTCCCTGCCTGTGGTATTAGTATGAGAACACCAGCAATTGTATTGAGGTAAGCTTTAGGTGCACACTGTGCAAAGGACACTAAAACAAAATACTGCAGCTCCCTGCCTGTATTTGTATGAGAACACCAGCAATTGTATTGAGGTAAGCTTTAGAAGCACACTGTGCAAAGGACACTAAAACAAAATACTGCAGCTCCCTGCCTGTGGTATTTGTATGAGAACACCAGCAATTGTATTGAGGTAAGCTTTAGGTGCACACTGTGAAAAGGACACTAAAACAAAATACTGCAGCTCCCTGCCTGTATTTGTATGAGAACACCAGCAATTGTATTGAGGTAAGCTTTAGGTGCACACTGTGCAAAGGACACAGTACACTACGTGAAAATACTGCAGCTAGCACAATCACCGGCCTGCCTGTCAGTATATTATGAAGAGAATAGCAGGTACGGATCTAGAACTGAATACAGTGTATAAATATATATACAACACCTAGGATGCATATATATCCTCTACACGCTGTAACTGAAGCTAACTGACTCGCCTGCCTGCTCTATCTAACTCAAATTAAATGACACTGTATCTCTCTCTCTCTCTCTCTGTCTTTAACCACCGCCGCAACACACTACACAAGGCCGCCACGCAGGCGGCCTTATATAGTGTGGGACGTGTACTAAACCCAGTGAGACATAATTGGCCTATTATGGCTCTCCTTTTTTTTCCGCGCTGTGATTGGCCAAAGCATGCGTGTCATAGTGCATGCTTGGCCAATCATCAGCCAGCAATGCACTGCGATGCCGCAGTGAATTATGGGCCGTGAAGCGCCATTCGAATTTGGTGCGAACGGCCCATAATGTTTGAAGTTCGGCGAACGGCCGAACAGACGATGTTCGAGTCGAACATGGGTTCGACTTGAACTCAAAGCTCATCCCTACTCCTTACCAACCAGTGTCATTAGTACAGTCCAAGATAGCAAGGATAACTTGCCATAAATTTGTGGCAGTGTTGAATTGTAAGTCTGTTAACCCTTTCATGCCTAAGCCTGTTTCTGACATTTGTTGCTTACAAGTTAAAATCTGTATTTTTTGCTACAAAATTACTTAGAACACCCAACATATATAGCAGAGACCCTGGAGAATAAAATGGTGCTCGTTTTAATATTTTATGTCACACGGTATTTGCACAGCGGTCTTTCAAATGCACTTTTTTGGGAAAAAATACACTTTCATGAATAAAATAAAAAAAAACTAAACAGTAAAGTTAGCCCAATTTTTTTGTATCAAGTGAAAGATGATGTTACGCTGAGTAAATAGATACCTAACATGTCATGCTTTGAAATGGCGACAAACGACGGTACCTAAAAATCTCCATAGGCCATGCTTTAATTTTTTTTAATGGTTACCAGGTTAGAGTTAGAGAGGAGGCCTTTTGCTAGAATTATTGCTCTCACTCTGACAATCGCAGCGATACCTCACATGTGTGATTTGAACACCATTTACATATGCGGGCACGACTTACGTATGCGTTTTCTTTGCTGCGCGAGTTTGCAGGGACAGGGGGCGCTTTAAAAAAATGTTTTTCTTATTTATTTATTTTTTCTTTTACATTGTCACTTTAAAAAATTCTGACCACTTTTATTGCTGTCACAAGTAATGTAAACATACCTTGTGACAGTAATAGGTGGTGACGGGTACTCTTTATGGAGGGATCGGGAGTCTAAAAGACCCCAAATCCCTCCTTTGCACTTCAATGTATTCAAATCGCTAAAAAACAGTGATTCTGAATACTGTCATTTAAAAAAAAATCAGCGTCATTGGCAGTGGCTGAAGGCGACGAGGGGGGGGGGGGATGTCCCCTCCCGTTCGTTTGGGATAACAACCGAGCGGATTTTTGCCGCAAAATCGGTTGTTATCCCTAAAGAACCAACCGCCCGCTCTAAAAAACGGTACCGGGGTGATGCCTGCAGCTTCAGGCATCACCCTGGTAAAACCCCTGAAAGCTGAGATCGCAAATGTGCGTACAGTCGGCGCTAAGGGGTTAATTTACTGCACAATTTTACTGGCAAGTTGTACAGTTGCAGAGCACTTGACGCACAAGTTCTAGTTAACACTTTTCCAATTTGTAGCAAATTTGTGTTGCAAGAGCAAAGTTGCAGTGGTGAGTCTACAGCAAGCGCTCTGCAAGTCTACAGCATGAAAACTCAGCCACAGTGACCCCCTGTGGTGGGATGACTATTACACAACATAACTGAACCAAAACTTGCAGCAGACGTGCAGAATGTTTGCAAAGAAAGTTGATCTGGAGTCATGCAATGTGGACTTGCTGTAATTGTGCACCAGCTTGTGAAGCCTGGCAAGTCTAGCAATAGCTTAGCAAGTCATTTTCAAACTTGCAACACAATTGCTTGCTATCTTGTGTGCAGTAGTATCACTGATCACTGTATTTGTGTCACTAGCGACATCAGTGTCAGTTAAGGACCCTCCCAGCCAGTGTCTGTTAGCGTCAGATTTTCTGCCACTCTATCACAGTCCCACTGGAAGTTGCTGATCACAGCCATTAGCAGTATAGCGTCTATAACTGCGTATATTCCAGTATACATACCATTGTTTGTAGACGCTATAACTCTAGCACAACCCAATTTCTTTTTATCGAAGACATGTAGCAGAATACATTTTGGTCTAAATTTATGAAGAAATTTTCAGTCTTTTTTCATTTATATAATGAAAAAAAAAAAACCCCAGTGGTGAGTGATCAAATACCATCAAAAAAGCTCTATTTGTGTGAAAAAAAGTATATAAATTTAATTGGGGGTACAGTGTTGCATGACTGCGCAATGGGCAGTTAAAAAGCACAGTACTAATTAGCAAAAAATGCCTTGGTCATGAAGGGGGTAAAACCTTCAGGAGGTCAAGTGGTTAAAATATTTGTAAACCCTCTCAAATTTTATTACATTTGAAGGTTATCTGCACATACAGATAGTTTTATAATTTTAACATCTATACCTATGCAGATATTTGAGATTTTATGTTGATCTGACTAACAGTCATCCTATTCTGTTCTTATAACGTATTTGTGAAAACTAATTGACATTGTATCCAAGTTATTTTTTCTGTTTTACATTATATGTACATTCTTTCATTAAAATTCTGAATGAAAATAATGAAACAAGAAAATATTTGTAAACCCAATCATGGAAATCTCATGTAAACAGTAACACCTTTAATGTCATTAGAAAATTCATTTTCAAAATCTTAAAATCTGCAATGTTCATTAACCACCTAAAGTTAGATGTCCGATTTGTCTGCCGCAATGTCACAGTGCCGCTAAAAATCACTGATCGCCACCATTACTAGTACAAAAAAAAAAAAATGGCATAAAGGTAACCCATACCTTTTGTGCAAACAAATCAATATACGCTTATTGGGATTTTTTTTTACCAAAAATATGTAGCAGAATACATATTGGCCTAAATTGATGCAGAAATTCGTTTTTTTTTTCAATTTTTTTTATTGGATATGTTTTATAGCAGAAAGTAATTTTTTATTTTTTTTCCCCAAATTTACGCTCTTTTTTTGTTTACAGCGCAAAAAATAAAAAACGCAGAGGTGATCAAATATCACCAAAAAAAAGCTCTATTTGTGGAGAAAAAAAAAGGCATAAATTTTGGTACAGCGTCGCAAGACCACGCAATTGTCAGTTAAAGAAACACAGTGCCGTATCGCAAAAAATAGCCTGGTCATTAAGGGGGGGGGGGGGGGAACCTTCCGAGGCTGAAGTGGTTAATATAATATCTGGTAATCCTGCCACGAAGGTCCCTTTTTAATGCACTTTCTGTTATAGGATGACAACCATCTGTCCCTGTCTGCTATTTGTTCTCCTATGTCATCACCCTTTTAATGCGCGGCTCCAAGGGAGAAGACAGGTGGCTGTGCCAATGGCCTTTTACTCGGACATGGTCCATTTTTGGCACCACCAGGAGAACTGTACTTAGAATTGATGTGCAACAGTTGCTGGAGTGTCTGCATGTACACAAAAGGCAGCTGCAAAGAGGCTGCAGGAGATCAGCAGGATTGGGAAGCAAGGATGAAAGAGGAGAACAACGGTATCTTTTTCTTTTTTTAAGACACTGTTTATATTACACATTGCTTAAGCAAATAAAAATGTCATTCAGTTGTGATTTACATCTACTTTAATTATACAGCAACATACACATCAACAAGACAGGTGTTAAAGTCTTATGCCTTCAGGTGACACTAAATTATATCCTTATTCTTCAAAAATAATCATTACACCCACACTTCTTAATAACTGCTTAATTGATCTATTTTCATGAAATCAGTTCCTACTGTGTTTTTCTGCCTCTTATAATATCCTTTGTGAGGTCCCAAACCCATTAGCCTCAAACACACGATCGGATTTTCATCGGACAAAGTGTAGGACTTTTGTCCGAAGGGCGTTGGCCAGGAACTTGTATTGCATACAAAACGACAAAGAATTGTCGGCCAACAAACACTAAACTACATGGTTTTTCAGCTCTTTAGCGCCACCCTTTGGACAACTTCTGCTAATGTTGTGTTATGGTGAGCATTGCTTTTGAGCATGCGTGTTTGTACTTTGGAGTTTTGTTCGACGGTCTTGTGTACACACAATCGGATAATCCGAAAACACACATTTGTTGGCAGACAATTTTAAAGCATGCTATCCAACATTTGTTGGCAGAAAATCCGACAACAATTGCTTGATGGAGCGTACAAACGGTCGGATTTTCCAATAACAGCCTGCCATCACACATTTCCCGTCGGATAATCCGATCGTGTGTACGAGGCTATACCACCCAACTTTTTGAGATGGGAACGAGGGACACCTATTAGCAAAAGTATCTAGGCATAGGACACACACCCTGTCACGCCCTCTAAAAGGAGAATTATATATATAAAAAAAATATTAAGCCCCATACACACGGTCGGACTTCCATCTGACTTTTCCGTGTTTTTTTGTCCGAACGGAGTTGGTCGGGCACACCCATAGCATACACACACTCTGACTTTTCTGCAAACTTTCCCAAAACTTTTTGCAAGATCACGTGGTTTTTCTGCTCTTTTCTGCTCTTTACCGCCACCCTTTGGTCAACTTCTGCTATTGTTGGTTGATTTTAACATTAGTTGTTTTGTCCATCGGACAAAAGTCCGATGGTTTTCTGTACACACGGTCGGACTTTGCTCCATCAGACTTTTATTGGGCAAAAGTTTGTCCGTTTGCAGACCCAACTTTTGTCCGATGAAAACAAGAAAAAAGCAAAAAAAGTTTGTCCGATAGAGCGTACACACGGTCGGATTGTTGGTCCAACTTGCTCAAAATGAAGTTTGTTGGCCAAAAGTCAGACCGTGTGTACGGGGCTTTAGTTAAACCCACAAGTGCTTTTTTTTTTACAACTACTATTCCTTTATTTTGGCTTTTAAAATTTACAAATGCAGCAATTTAGAAATTGGATGAAAGGTTTAGCACCTGGGAAACACTTTTTGAACGATAAATAGTGCTTTTTATATACAATTATATAGATCAGACCAAAATCAGGGGCAAATGAGGAGGAAAGAGGGACAGAGGTTCAAAATCAGTTGTGAGCTATGCAAACTAGGCTTGTGCAATTCGTTTCATAACTAATCAAAATTCGTCCGAATTTAGCAACTTTCGGACATTCGGAAGCATTCGAATTTCCGAACAAAGCAATTACAAATAAAACCGAATCCGAAATAAATTATACCGCAAATAGCGAATGCCCGAATGTCTTCGGCATAATTCGTTATGAATAACGTTACGAATGTACGAATCCATACAAAGCACAATAACACTCTGCTCTGCTCTCTGCTTCTCCCTCACCGTGCTGAACTCCCTCTCAAAATGGTGTACAGGGGCGGAGGCTATAGCCGCATGTAAAAAACGAAAGTAAAATACGAGATTTCTAATCGTTACAAATAACCGCTATGTATTTAGAAAAGTACAAATCCATTCGAAGCACATTAAGCATAATAGGCAGCGTCGTTGTGAGAGAGACACAGAAAATTACGAATCAACAAACCCAAAAAAAGTTACGAAAGTAGGAGTTGTGTCCAGAATCAACGAAAAACAATGTACCCTACCGAAAGTACGAATTATAAATCAACTAAAAATTCAACGAAAAATGTCGCTTGCGAAAATACGAATTAGTCCGAACACGAAAAATCCCGTCTAGAAAAATTACGAATGATTACGAATCAACAGGACCGAAAAGAAACGAACCGAAACTAAACAAATGTTTCCGTTGTGCACAAGTCTAATGCAAACGTCTCCTTTTCTGTTTGGTTGAAACGAGCAGTGCATGTTAGTTGTGCAATGCTCTATGCACACTACAAATCCCCTAGTCCGTCTTATGCCCTGTACACACGACCGGATTTTCCGATGGAAAAAGTCCAACGGGCTCTTTTCATCTGATGTTTTCCGACCCATCTGACTTTTTCCTTTGGAAATTCCGACGGACTTAGATAGAGAACTTGTTCTCTTTTTTTCCGACGGACAAAAATTTCTATCGGAAAGTCTGTTCGTCTGTATGCAATTCCGACGGACTAAAAACCACGCATGCTCAGAATCAAGCAGAAGAGCCGAACTGCCTATTGAACTTCATTAATCTCGGCTCGTCATACGCGTTGTTGTACGTCACCGCGTTTTTGACGGTCGGATTTTAGTGTGACCGTGTGTATGCAAAACGTCGGACTTTATTCCGACTTTATTCCGACGGATAATCCGGTCGTGTGTACAAGGCATTAGGAGTGAGAACGAAAGGCTGGGAGGCTATGTTCCTCCATATGGTGGGACCATGCAGATTGAACGTAGCCACCTTTTAACAGAAAGTTGGATCACAAGAGCCAAACTAAAGGAATTTAGATATTTAAAGGAGCAATAGAAGGTACTTTTCTGCCATAGGAATACATACATGAATCAAATGTATATTTTTTCCTTGTCAAAAATATTTATTGGTTGCATAATAATAAGTACATACTTTAGTTATTAATGCAAGGATACAGTTAAATACAATTAGCTTGAAACTATTCTATAAGTAAATAATACATAACATAAAATATTTAAATTAAATAATTAGATCTTCACTAACTAGATAGCCGGTAGGTAACATTGTATTCATGCCCACCATAACTTAAAGTGTAACTAAATTGTCATTACGGTATACAAAAAGATTGTGGTATAATAACCTATACTAATTGTAGTGAAGAACAATATTTTATATATATATATATATATATATATATATATATATATAAATAAAATAAATAAAGGAGAGTGGTAAAGAGAGAAAGAAAATAGTGAGAGAGAGAGAGAAAGTCCACAAGGTCGGTCCATGAACCAGTATGATGCTTATTTTTTACCATTTCTTAGGTATATGGGATTTGCATTGAAACTATTAATCAGCTTCCATGGCAAAAGGACCTCATCGTTAAAGTCCGGAGGCAAATGTACATTTTTTAACCAGAGTTTAGTGTCACTTTAACACCTCCCTAAGATGCTAGTCATTAGGGTTAAGGGATAAGACACAAACCATAAAAAGCAATGACACATCACAAAGGTCTCTGACCTGTCTCTGCATCAAATATCCAATTTTGACTGCATTATGATGGGTGTGATCCTACAAGTCCCAGCGTGGATGTCAACGATCCTTCTAAGCTGTCAGTTTATCATTACAAACTAAACCATGTGCTGTTTTGTGTTCATAATATTAAGTATAATATGCAGGCGGATGCAGTATACTGACAATGTCAATAATTAACTACTTTTTCAGTGTCATCTTACACGATCAGAGATAATTATATCCACACTGACCTCATCAGAATAAAAAAAAAGAGGAGAGGCAGGAAAATGTCAGATGCTGTTTTCTTACCTATTGAGCCAGCTGAGTCAAGTCACTTGTTTTCCCAGAGGTATTTTCTTGGACACTTTATTTCAGGCTTGTGGGACCTAGTCCCTCCCAATGAGGGCGTCAGGTGTATTACTAAGTAAAACAAAGGTAATATCCTTTCACTCGAAACAGTCAGGCAGGACAAGCCAATGGCAGATATACAATTGCAGAAAAGGAACATTTTCTTTGTCAGCAGGAAATCTTTAATTTTTATTTGTAGACGGTCGTTGCTAAATTCCTCTTAAATCTGAGCTTTGGGCAGAAATAAAAGGTACACATTAATGCAGCTTCAAAAAATAAACATGCATTCATATAAGGGAGGTGTAGAAAATCACAACCACTTGGAAAAAACTTTAAATATTTATTTTATTTATTCAAAAACATAATTAGCAAGCAATAAAAAACATAAAAACAGCACTTTTCTTGCTCTGAAGCCTCGTACACACGACCGAGTTTCTCGTCGTTAAAAACACGTACTTTTTCTCTACGAGATTCTTGTTAACCTTGACGAGTTTCTCGTCAAGCTTTCCATGCGAACACACTGACAATTCCAAATCTCGTCGTTGTTCTGCGCGGTCACGTTCAGCACGTACGACGGCAGTATAAAGGGGAAGATCGATTTCCCTGGCGCCACCCCTTGGGTTGATTTTGCTGATCTCGTGTTACCGCGTGTGAAGTAAAAGTTTGGGAAGAGACGATTCGCGCTTTTCAGTCTTTGTGCTCTTCAGTCCGTTACAGCGTGACGAATGTGCTATCTCCACTACGAGGGCTTGTTTTACCAGAAGATGCGCTCCCGTCTCATACTTGATTCTGAGCATGCGCGCTTTTTGAAGAGTCGTAAAAGCATACACACAAACCATTTTCTCGTCGCAAAACAGGCCGACGAGAAACACAACGAGAAAATCTAGAATCCGGACGAGAAAATAGAGAGCAGGTTCTCTATTTTTCTCGTCGAGATTCACAGCAGTTTTCTCGTCGTAAAACCATACACATGAACGTTTTTCTCGACAATAAAGCTCTCTCTGCACTTTTCTTGTCGGTTTTGGACGAGAAACTCGGTCGTGTGTACGAGGCTTTAAAGTGGAACTGAAAATGCTAAATTGTGAGCAGGCAGGCTCTTTCTTGCAGAAAAGACACACAGTAAAATACACTTGCCTGGTTGCAATCCAATGTAGAATGTACATTGAGCTATGCATATGCAGTTCTGTTTGGATTCTGGAACACTGCCAGTAGGGATGGATGAGCTCGGTGTTCGAGTCGAACATAGGTTCGACTCGAACATTGGCTGTTCGCGCGTTCGACGAACAACGAACGATTTGGGCCGTTCGCGCCCACAATACACTGCGCCATCGCAGTGTAATCCCGGCGCTGTGATTGGCCAAGCATGCACTGTGACCCAGCATGCTTGGCCAATCACAGCGCCGGCAGCGAGGAGAGCAATGATTGGCCACAGGCAGGATGCCTGTGGCCAATTATAGCTGAGGGGGTTTAGTACACGCCCCACACTATAAAAGGCCGCCAGCACGGCGGCCTTGTGTAGTGTGTTCCGGAGAAGGGAAAGTGAAGGATAGGCAGGGACAGTGTCAAATCTTGTCAAATCTATTCTTTGCTAAACCTTGTGTGTAGGGACAGAGAAGGATAGGCAGGGAGAGTGTCAGTGTCATATTCTTTGCTAAACCTTGTGTGTAGGGAGAGAGAAGGATAGGCAGGGAGAGTGTCAGTGTCATATACTTTGATAAACCTTGTGTGCAGGGAGAGAGAAGGATAGGCAGGGGACAGTGTCAGTGTCATATTCTTTGCTAAACCTTGTGTGCAGGGAGAGAGAAGGATAGGCAGGGAGAGTGTCAGTGTCATATACTTTGATAAACCTTGTGTGCAGGGAGAGAGAAGGATAGGCAGGGGACAGTGTCAGTGTCATTGTTGCTAAGCCTCCTGCACATTATACACCTTAACTTAGCCTGTATTGCTGCTTTTTTCTGGTGTGTTACACCAACAGGATTTTGCGGCACTTACAGCGGGCGGAGTGTACCTCCTGACCATATTACACCTTAACTTAGCCTGTATTGCTGCTTTTTCCTGGTGTGTTACACCAACAGGATTTTGCGGCACTTACAGCGGGCGGAGTGTGCCTCCTGACCATAATACACCTTAACTTAGCCTGTATTGCTGCTTTTCCCATTTCCCTGCAGGCCATTAGAATGTCTGGAAGGCAAACAAGGAGAGGCAGACAGTCAGGAGCCAATAAAAGAGGGCAAGTAGGCTCTGTGTCTAGAGACAACAGTGCTGGTCGTGGACGCGGTGCATCGCCATCAGCACGTGGCCATGGGACACGCTTGTCCTTCTTTTCGGCAGCTGGACGTGTTGAGCCGCATCATGCCGAAGACTTGGTAGAGTGGATGACCAAGCCCTCCTCATCCTCCTCATCCTCTCTCACCCAGGCTCAGGGTACTGGCAAAGCAGCTGCCAAAGCGTCCTCTTCACTGGTAACAATGTCATCATCAGTCACTCCTTCCCTAGACCAACCATGTCCTCCTGAGGAGTGCCCCGAACTGTTTGAGCACAGTGTTGGGTACATGCTCCAGGAGGATGCCCAGCGTTTCAAAGGGTCTGATGATGATACCCAGCTAGAGGAAGGCAGTAGCGTGAGAGCAGAGAGAGGGGATGCTCAAGAAGGACACCAATCTGGCAGTCATGTTCCAGCAGCTGCAGCATACTGCCAGATTGGCTCCAGTGATGAGGCGGGAGGGGATGATGAGGTCACTGACTCCACGTGGGTGCCTAATAGGAGAGAGGAGGAGGAGGAGGCATACTTTAGACACCCCCCAGGTACGATATTTAAAGGAATATTTGACTTTTTTTTTTTCACTTTATGCATCATTAAAATGACTGCTCCAGAAAAATGGCCGTTTTTAAAACTTCTTTTTGCATTGATACATGTCCCCTGGTGCAGAACCCGGGTTCCCAAACCCTTTTTAGGACAATAACATGCATAATAGTCGTTATAATTAGCACTTTAGATTTTGAACGTTCGCATCCATTGTATTTAATAGGGTTCTAAAGTTTGTGCGAACTTTCGGTCCGTTCGCGGGTTCTGGTGCGAACCGGGGGTGTTCGGCTCATCACTAGTTACCGGTACATTATTTTATTATTTTCAATGGATGCGAACGTTCGAAATCTAAAGTGCTAATTATAACGACTATTATGCATGTTATTGTCCTAAAAAGGCTTTGGGAACCCGGGTTCTGCACCAGGGGACATGTATCAATGCAAAAATAAGTTTTAACCACTTCAATACAGGGCTTTTTGTACCTATTCAATACCGGGCCTATTTTGGCACTTCTCTCCTACATGTACAAATCATCATTCTTTTGCTAGAAAATTACTCAGAACCCCCAAACATTATATATGTTTTTTTAGCAGACACCCTAGGGAATAAAATGACGGTCATTGCAACATTTTTTCTTGCACAATATTTGCGCAATAATTTTTCAAACGCCTTTTAAAAAAAAAAAATGGTTTCATGAATTAAAAAATAACAAAACAGTAAAGTTAGCCCAATTTTTGGGGAAAATATGAAAGATAATGTTACGCCGAGTAAATAGATACCTAACATGTCACGCTTTAAAATTGCGCACACTCATGGAATGGCGCCAAACTTCGGTACTTAAAAATCTCCATAGGCGACGCTTTAATTTTTTTTACAGGTTACCAGGTTAGAATTACAGAGGAGGTCTAGTGCTAGAATTGTTGCACGCGCTCTAACGCACGCGGCGATACCTCACATGCGTGGTTTGAACAGCGTTTACATATGTGGGCGACTTACGTGTGCATTCGCTTCTGATCGCGAGCTACCGGGGACAGGGGCGTTTTAATTTTTTTATTTATTTCTTTTTTTCTTTTTTTACTTATTTATTTATTTTTTTACAATGATTTTCCTTTTTTTTTTTATCACTTTTATTCCTATTACAAGGAATGTAAACATCCCTTGTAATAGGAATGTGTGTGACAGGTTCTCTTTATTGAGAGATGCGGGGTCAATAAGACCCCACATCTCTCCTCCAGGCTGGAAAGCATGAGATCAGTAAAAAAAAATTCACTGATCTCATACTTACAGCCGCAATGGCGGCTTTGTTTACATTTGAGACCCGGGCGTGACATCATCACATCGCGCCCGGGCCTCCGACGATCATAGAGATGACTGGTGACCATCTGGTCACCAGTCATCTCTATGCTCATCACGTGACCCCACCAACGACGCCGGAAGATTCGCTCCGGGTCCCCGATAGCACAGGGGAGCCCGGAGAAGCACCGGATGGCGGCGGGAGGGGGGGTGTCCCCTCCCGCCGCCTATAAGAACGATCAAGCGGCGGAACCGCCACTATGATCATTCTTATTGTGCACAGAATCGCCGGCACTTCAAAAGGATATCTGAATGATGCCTCTAGCTGCAGGCATCATTCAGATATCCCCCTACAAAGCCGAGGATGTCATATGACGTCCACCCAGGATAGGAGATCCCATCTGTGGACGTCATTTGACTATGGCTGGGTAGGGAAGTGGTTAAAAACGGCCGTTTTTCTGGAGCAGTCATTTTAATGATGCATAAAGTGAAAAAAAAAAATCAAATATTCCTTTAAATATCATACCTGGGGGGTGTCTAAAGTATGCCTGTGAAGTGCCACGTGTTTCCCGTGTTTAGAACTGTCCCTGCACAGAATTACATTTCTAAAGGAAAAAAAGCCATTTAAAACTGCTTGCGGCTTTAATGTAATGTCTGGTCCCGGTAATATGGATGAAAATCTTTAAGAAAAATGGCATAGCTACCCCATCACAGCCCCTACCCCAGCCCATTACCAGCCCCTTTGGGTCTTGTATGGATATTAAGGGGAACCCCGCACACAAAATAAAAAAGGCCCTATATACTCTGAACAGCCGTATACAGGCGGTGCATACAAGACAGGGACTGTAGGTTTGTTCTTATGTAGAATCTGTTTGTAATTTTAAACAGGTACATTGTTTAAGTGTAGCTCCAGCCAAAA
Source organism: Rana muscosa (assembly GCA_029206835.1). Lineage (NCBI taxonomy): Eukaryota > Metazoa > Chordata > Amphibia > Anura > Ranidae > Rana > Rana muscosa. The sequence goes on from CM055125.1 coordinate 59,346,625, forward strand.
AATCTATTTTTAAGCTTTTTGGAAAACATAGGGAAGGGTTATCACCCCTGTAACATTTGTTTTGCTGTCTGTGCAGTGTGCACCTGTTCAGAACAGTTCACCTCACTTTCCGTCCTAATGACAAATGTTTTTTGAAAATTTGGGGTTTTTATTGAAACAAGAATTGGTGATAAAGAATCAGTGGAGAGGAGACACTTTTTTTCCCATATTAACTCTTACAGGAGAGAATTTGCCTTCCTAGGGGTAGATTTCCTCTCACTTCCTGTTGTATCCTTCCGTTTGCAAGGAGGAGTCGTTTGTAAGTTGGATGTTTGAAAGTAGGGGCCTGCCGTATATACTCAGCTGAAATTTGCCCCTTACATGTTGGTGTTGCCACAACACTGTGAGCCCTCACAGTTACTCATGGTGGGCGCATGAATGGGCCCTGCTGTGAATTATTAGATCAAGAATTGTAATTGCATGCCCCTGTTGAACAGGGGCTGAAAAATTGGGCCTTTGGTGGTGGTGGTGGTGTTGTAAGTTGGATGTTTGAAAGTAGGGGCCTGCCGTATATACTCAGCTGAAATTTGCCCCTTACATGTTGGTGTTGCCACAACACTGTAAGGCCTCACAGTTAGTCTTGGTGGGCGCAGGAATGGGCCCTGCTGTGAATTATTAGATCAAGAATTGTAATTACATGCCCCTGTTAAACAGGGGCAGAAAAATTGAGCCTTAGGCACTGGTGCCACAACACTGCAACCCCTCACAGATACTGTACTTGGAGCACAGCAATGAGCCCTGTTGCAAAGTATTGCATCAAAAATTGTAATTACACGCCCCTGTTAAACAGGGGCTGAAAAATTGGGCCTTAGCCACTGGTGCTGGTGCCACGACACTGCAACCACTCCCAGATACTCTAGTTGGAGTGCAGGAATGAGCCCTGCTGCAAAGCATTGCATAAATTTTTTTAATAACACACCCCTGTTAAACAGGGGCTGAAAAATTGGGCCTTAGCCACTGGTGGCGGCACCCAGAAACAAAAATGTTCTTCCAAGCTATCATCGTCAATCGGATCATTGAGGAGGAGGAGGATAGTCAGTCAACATAACAGGACAGTCTCTCAGCATCAGCATCAGTCTTGAAGGGATGTGACATTTGAAAATAAATTAGTCTGTTATATCAGCTTCAGGTGTTTGGTAGCTGGTGGTGATCCAAGACCTTTTGAGGTCTCCCTACGTGGCTCAACCTACTGGTTATCCGTTTTTTACCCTTTCTTTATGATCATACCAACAAATTTACAGGTAAAGCATATATATAATATGGGGTAAAACTGAATTGAGACTGGAAATATCCTTCTGGGTGGATTTGGTTTTCAGTCATCTCTAAATACAACTATATTTTTTGTGTTTTTTGTGTCTTTAACTTTGATAATAGATTGAACAAATTATGTTGTATTTATTTTCCTTTTTTTTATTCTCAGCAATTGCATGACACAACTCCTGAAGAAGCCAAAAACTGGCGAAACATGTTGAGTTAATCTGTCTATATGCATGTTGGAAATTTTAAATATGTTTATTCGATGGCTCATGTATTTAATGTACATATGAGAAAATATATCTTTCTATGAAAATGTCTTTGTAATAAAATCATATTTTAAATAGAACATTGTGTAGTTGTTGCACCTTAAAAGTCCCATACTCTCCATACCTATACTTAGTTTACAAATTAAGGGATGTGGTGCCTATGAGATACAGGTGATAGGTATTATCTTCAGGTGATCCAAGACTGGTTCATCTTTATGAAGGTCAGTCGATCAACAGAGTCGGTGGACAGGCGCACCCTGTGATCCGTGACAAATCCTCCAGCAGCACTGAATGTGTGTTCTGAAAGAACGCTGGATGCAGGACAGGCCAGTAGCTCAATTGCATACTGTGCAAGCTCTGGCCAGTGATCCATCCTCAAGACCCAGTAAGCCAGAGGATTTTCGGTGGGGAAGGTGTCCAAGTCTGACCTTGCCCCTAGGTATTCCTGCACCATGTATATCAGACGCTGGCGATGGTTGCTGGAACCGATCATACCTTGGGGCTGCGGACTAAAGAATTGTCTGAACGCTTCGGTCAGACGGCCACCTTCCCCACCGCTCCTTCTTTGACTGACCGAAGCCTCAGCAACTCGTTGTCCAGGACCATGAGTTTGTAACCTCCCAGTCTCTGGGAACGCGTTGCACAGACCTTTCTGCAAGGCCTCAAGGAGTTGTCTCATCCTCTGCTCCCTCTGCGACGGTAAGATAAGGTCCGCAACCTTACCCTTGTACCGTGGATCAAGGAGAGTGGCCAGCCAGTAATGGTCCCTCTCCTTGATCCAAAGAATACGAGGATCCTTCCGCAGACTTTGCAGGATCAGGGAGGCCATGCAGCGTAGGTTAGCTGAGGCATTCAGTCCGGAGTCCTCTGGGTCACTAAGGACGACATGATCCGCAGCCACCTCCTCCCAGCCACGTACAAGTCCACTGGTTTCTTGGGACTGTAAATCATCCCTAAAAGACTGCTGCTGATGATGCTGAGTGCCAGGCTCCACCTCCATGCTGACACAATCCTCCTCCTCCTCCTCCTCTTCTTCTTCCTGTGCGATGGGTGGGACAGAAGGAACACTGTCTGGGTAAAGGGGGCCTTGAGAGGCAAGGAAGTCCTCCTCTTCCTGCCTCTGTTCTGCCTCAAGTGCCCTGTCCATTATTCCACGCAGCGTATGTTCCAACAGGTGGACAAGAGGTACAGTGTCACTGATGCATGCACTGTCACTGCTCACCATCCTCGTGGCCTCCTCAAATGGTGCCAGGACAGTGCATGCATCCCTGATCATGCCCCACTGGCATGGTGAAAAAAACCCGAGCTCCCCTGACCCTGTCCTGGTGCCGTAGTCGCACAGGTACTCATTGATGGCCCTCTGCTGCGTGTGCAGCCGCTGCAGCATGGCCAACGTTGAGTTCCACCTGGTGGGCATGTCACATATAAGGCGGTTCTTGGGCAGGTTCAACTCCTTTTGCAGCTCAGCCAGGCGAGCACTGGCATTATAAGATCTGCGGAAATGCACACAGACTTTCCTGGCCTGCCTCAGGACATCCTGTAAGCCCGGGTACCTGCCCAAGAACCGCTGCACCACCAGGTTAAGGACGTGAGCCACACAGGGCACATGGGTCAGTTGTCCCTGTCGGAGAGCGGAGAGGAGGTTGGTGCCATTGTCGCAAACTACCATTCCTGGCTTAAGCTGGCATGGCGTCAACCACCTCTCGGCCTGCCCCTGCAGAGCAGACAGAACCTCTGCCCCAGTGTGGCTCCTGTCCCCCAAACACACCAGCGCAAGCACGGCATGGCATCTTTTTGCCTGCGTACTTGCGTAGCCCCTTGAACGCCTACGGAGCACCGCTGGTTCCGAGGACAAAGCACAGGAAGAGGCCACGGAGGAAGAAGAAGAGGAGGGGGTGGAGGACAGAGGTGTGTCACAACCAGTAGTAGCATTTTGGAGGCGTGGCGGTGGAACAACCTCCAACACTACTGCACCTTGTCCTGCATCCTTCCCAGCTGCCAAAAGAGTGACCCAATGGGCCGTGAAAGAAAGGTAATGTCCCTGTCCATGCCTGCTGGACCATGAGTCAGCGGTAATATGCACCTTACCACTGACCGCCCTGTCCAGCGAGGCCAAGACATTGCCTTCCACATGCCGGTAGAAAGCCGGAATCGCCTTCCGTGAGAAAAAGTGGCGTTTGGGAACCTGCCACTGAGGAACCGCACATTGCACAAACTCACGGAAGGGGGCCGAGTCTACCAACTGAAAAGGCAGCAGTTGAAGCGCTAGCAATTTAGCCAAGCTAGCATTCAACCGCTGGGCATGTGGATGGCTGGGAGTGAACTTCTTTCGACGGTCCAGCAGCTGGGGCAGGGAAATTTGCCTGCTAGAATCGGACGTTGGTGTACTGCTAGCAGAGTGCCCGCAAGTACTTGGCTGTGACACACCTAATTCTACACCTTCATTCCTCTCAGAGCATGTTTCAGAGAGGACTGAAGGTATAGTGGGGTTGGAGATCCCAGCTGATGCGGTGTAAGAAGAGGTCAGCTTTGTTCTTTGGTGTGGGTCTTTAAGGTAGTTTTGCCAACGAGCTGCATGGCAGGTCAACATATGTCTGGTCAAGCATGTGGTGCCCAAGCGGGTGATGTTTTGGCCACGCGATATACGCTTGAGACATATGTTGCAAACAGCAGCTGTGCGATCTGATGCACTCGACTCAAAAAAGGCCCACACCAAAGAACTTTTTGAATAACGGGCAGAGGCAGCGCCCTGCACAGGCGGAGCTCTGCGGTGTGATTCCGTCGGTGTGCTGCCCTTACGCTGGCCCCCCGAGGGCATCCTGCCTCGTTGGAGATGTGCCTCCTCCTCATCCTCCTCCTCCTCCTCTCTCCTATTAGGCACCCACGTGGAGTCAGTGACCTCATCATCCCCTCCCTCCTCATCACTGGAGCCAATCTGGCAGTATGCTGCAGCTGCTGGAACATGACTGCCAGATTGGTGTCCTTCTTGAGCATCCCCTCTCTCTGCTCTCACGCTACTGCCTTCCTCTAGCTGGGTATCATCATCAGACCCTTCGAAACGCTGGGCATCCTCCTGGAGCATGTACCCAACACTGTGCTCAAACAGTTCGGGGGACTCCTCTGGAGGACATGGTTGGTCTAGGGAAGGAGTGACTGATGATGACATTGATACCAGGGAAGAGGACGCTTTGGCAGCTGCTTTGCCAGTACCCTGAGCCTGGGTGAGAGAGGATGAGGAGGATGAGGAGGGCTTGGTCATCCACTCTACCAAGTCTTCGGCATGATGCGGCTCAACACGTCCAGCTGCCGAAAAGAAGGACAAGCGTGTCCCATGGCCACGTGCTGATGGCGATGCACCGCGTCCACGACCAGCACTGTTGTCTCTAGACACAGAGCCTGCTTGCCCTCTTTTTTTGGCTCCTGACTGTCTGCCTCTCCTTGTTTGCCTTCCAGACATTCTAATGGCCTGCAGGGAAATGGGAAAAGCAGCAATACAGGCTAAGTTAAGGTGTAATATGGTCAGGAGGCACACTCCACCCGCTGTAAGTGCCGCAAAATCCTGTTTGTGTAACACACCAGGAAAAAGCAGCAATACAGGCTAAGTTAAGGTGTAATATGGTCAGGAGGTACACTCCGCCCGCTGTAAGTGCCGCAAAATCCTGTTGGTGTAACACACCAGGAAAAAGCAGCAATACAGGCTAAGTTAAGGTGTAATATGGTCAGGAGGCACACTCCGCCCGCTGTAAGTGCCGCAAAATCTTGTTTGTGTAACACTCCAGGAAAAAGCAGCAATACAGGCTAAGTTAAGGTGTAATATGGTCAGGAGGTACACTCCGCCCGCTGTAAGTGCCGCAAAATCCTGTTGGTGTAACACACCAGGAAAAAGCAGCAATACAGGCTAAGTTAAGGTGTAATATGGTCAGGAGGTACACTCCGCCCGCTGTAAGTGCCGCAAAATCCTGTTGGTGTAACACACCAGGAAAAAGCAGCAATACGGGCTAACTTCAGGTGTATAATGTGCAGGAGGCTTAGCAACAATGACACTGACACTGTCCCCTGCCTATCCTTCTCTCTCCCTGCACACAAGGTTTAGCAAGGAATATGACACTGACACTGTCCCCTGCCTATCCTTCTCTCTCCCTGCACACAAGGTTTATCAAAGTATATGACACTGACACTCTCCCTGCCTATCCTTCTCTCTCCCTACACACAAGGTTTAGCAAAGAATAGATTTGACAAGATTTGAAACTGTCCCTGCCTATCCTTCACTTTCCCTGCTCCGGAACACACTACACAAGGCCGCCGCGCTGGCGGCTTTTTATAGTGTGGGGCGTGTACTAAACCCCCTCAGCTATAATTGGCCACAGGCATCCTGCCTGTGGCCAATCATTGCTCTCCTCGCTGCCGGCGCTGTGATTGGCCAAGAATGCAGGGTCACAGTGCATGCTTGGCCAATCACAGCGCTGGGATTACACTGCGATGGCGCAGTGTATTGTGGGCCGTTCGCGTCACTCGAATTTGGCGCAAACGGCCCAAATCGTTCGTTTTTTGCCGAACGCGCGAACAGCCGATGTTCGAGTCGAACCTATGTTCGACTCGAACACCGAGCTCATCCCTACCGGTAACTAAACAAAGTGATTAATAAGAGCTGCAGCCCCCCCAATGGGACCCTCGGAGAGAGTCCTAACAAAGAAAAAAAATTATAAATGGGGTATGGCGCTGCTCACTAGTCCTACCTAGGACCAGTACTAAGGAAAAAGTGTCAAATAGGTATAATGTGATAACGGATCAAACCGTGTATAATCGTGCCACATCACGTATGTCACCCTATCAGAGAATGCTTTTTATTAATTCAGAATACAAAGCATTCTCTATATGGTGCCCGAGCAGCCGACGTTCTGTATACGCAATGCATCAGGCTGGCCACTCATCACTGATCCTGGAAGCAAGTAGAGATTACTGAAGTAGCAGTGTCTACTTCAGAGATTTCCAGTTTCCAGGGGCATCACCCAGGTATGGTATATACAGTAGGGAGAAAAGATTACCGCTCCAGGTGAATGAGTTCTGTTGATCCTTCAACAATCAGGAAGCCATGGGTGCTGGCAATGCACAAGGCAAACAGGAACAGCAGGAAAAAGGAATGGACAGCCGCACTCCAAAAACACCTTAACGATTGCTTTTATTGTAAAAATAGATGAACAAATGCACCACAGGTCACAGCAAGGCAGGAATCAGCTGACGCGTTTCACACTACAAATGTTAGTGCTTACTCATGCCTTGCTGTGACCTGTGGTGCATTTGTTCATCTATTTTTACAATAAAAGCAACCGTTAAGGTGTTTTTGGAGTGCGGCTGTCCATTCCTTTTTCCTGCTGTTCATGGTATATACCATGGATATGCAATTAGCGGACCTCCAGCTGTTGCAAAACTACAAGTCCCATCATGCCTCTGCTCCTGGGTGTCATGCTTGCTGCTGTCAGAGTCTCGCTATGCCTCATGGGACTTGTAGTTTGGCAACAGCTGGAGGTCCGCTAATTGCATATCCCTGGTATATACAGTACATTGATCCAAGCTGGACCAATGTTACTATGTGTATATATACAATGCCTGGAATTTTTTTAAATTGTGAGTTATTAAAGTGACCCTGTCCCTATAATAAAATTTACTTAGGCAAGCTATAACCTTAAAAAAATTGGGTTTTTATCTACCTCTCTCGCTGCCTGTCCTGTCAAACACCGCTCTATTCATGAGAAATTATTCCCTAAAGTCCGCTGGGAAACCAAAACTTTTGGGAATGGGCTCTCGAGGCTCTCACTGGTAGACTGGACATAGACATGAACATAGTAGTGCTCAGTGGCATAGGTGGCAGTATAGGTAAGTTACAGTATTTACACCATTCTGTTGCAGGGATAGATTGCCTAAATAACTTTAGGTAAAGGGATCAGTAGAAGATACACCATACACCCTGTCTCTCTCTCCACACTGCTGTTACTGGCATATACTGACTGAATTGACAGCCGAGACTTGCTCTGCTTGAGATCAGTGGTTCAGCCACAACTGTGTAAAAGATAAAATAAAGCTTCTTAACAGTATGCAGAATACAGCTCTGAGTGTGGGCTGCCAATTGCATGGGTGCGCACTGCAAAACTCAAACACACAGACCGTGAGGTTGGTCTCTGCCACAGACCGGGTGAATAAAGTCACTGCCACTGACTTGATGAATGTAGGGTCACTGCCACTGACCTGGTGAATAGGGCCTTGCCCTATGAAGTCACTGCCACTGACTTGAAGTGAGTAGGGTCACTGCCACTGACCTGAACGAGTAGGGTCACTGCCACTGACCTAGTGAACTTCCTTCTTAAAGTATTCGCCCATGTCAAGGAGAAAACATCCCTCCGGAGAGTTACCAGAGGCCCTCACCATCACCACGACTCTGCGCTGGGTCTTCGGAAAGGGTTACCTCCCTGGCCTCCTCGTCACAGATACGGGTCCCCTCGCAAGGCGGCACCCTGGGAGTCCTCGATCCCTAGCGGACCCCAGCCGAAGGTTGCTGGGCCCCGGGCCTTCAAAATAGTACCTCACCCCAGACTGAAGGTGTCTGGGATGGAACAGGAACTCCACCTCCGGGCCTAAGGCACCCAGAGACGACCCTCCTCACGCCCAGGCCGAAGGTGCCTGGGCGCGGACGAGCCACACACACCCAGGCTGAAGGTGCCTGGGTGTGTACGAACGACGACCCCAATAGAAGATGTTCGCCCCCTTTTATACCCTCTCCCGACAGGCACAGCAGGTTCCCCGCCCTGCCATACTACTGCCGAGAGGGGACACAAAAGGTGCAGCCCTGGATTGGTGGTTCAACCCTGGCCCATGGCGACAGCGCCACCCGTAGGCCACAGGGAACTGTGCACCAACACTATCTCCCATTGACAAAAATGGTCCATTATCCCTAACAATCAATGTGTCTGAGCCTAATTACCACTCAGACACTACCCTTAAATTGAACACCCCGCTACACAGAGAAGAGAGTCTATTTGAAAAATGTTCTACAGCAGGTTTGCTAAGATTTATGGTGAATAGCCCTCTGAAGCTATAGCCTTGGTGGAACCTCTGCCTCTCTATCTGCATGTTTCCCTGCTGCTTGCCAACTGAGATCTGTCTATACCTCCCCATCGCTTGGATACTACCTGCTTATCTCATCCAGCTCGAATAGCTACTGCCAGTGTTGCCAACCTACCAGATTTACATTTACTGACACGACACCCAACATTTACTGGCACAGCCAAGTTTCTACTGACATTTCCCAAAAGTTAAAAATTACAGTTTTAAGTGCAAATTTAAGTGCAAATTTTTGTATTTAGGCTACAAGCAAGCACAATATGCAAAAAGCAATGTGATTTAAGGTAGATATTATGGCAAAAAGCACATTTCTTATTTTATTGTTGATATAGTTATCAAGTAGCTAAGGGACAGGAATCAGGAGGGCAAGAAATTAGAATGGCCAATGACAGTAGTGTGCAGCAGCACAGATCACCAACACGGCACGTCCCTTCCTGAGTCACAGTGACTGTCTCTCTCCACGCCAGGTGGTCCCTTTAGTCCAAACAGCACTTACAGCCCCGCTCCTGACTTGCCTTGCTCCCATCCTGCAGACCTGCACATGAGGCTCCGGACGCTCCTCTCGGCTCCTTAGCATCATGACATCACACAACACACTCAGGCACTGCCTCCGCCAGACCTGCCCCCCCACCGGTGCTGCCTGTAGCAAGCACTCAGATGGTCTTAGCCAGCTCCGGACTGGAACTACGCATGTTCACAGCCATATTTTTACTGTCAACCTTTTCCTGTCACTGGCATTTACTGGCAGAAGAAAAGTGCCTGTTTTTTACTGACTGTCAGTAAAAATACTGACGGTTGGCAACACTGGCTACTGCTTGCTCTTTGGATTGCATTTAACCACTTGCTGACCGCCCGCCGTCGTTATACGGAGCTGTTTGAAGATTAATATCGTTGGTATGGCAGCAGCTAGCTACCATAACCCCAGTATCCTCTTCAAGAGCGGGTGGTCGGCTTTCAGATAAAAGTGGTATCTGCAGCGGATTCACCGTGAGATCACTTTTATCGGTGGCGGGAGAGGGCCCCCCCTCCTGCCACGCTCCGGTGCCCTCCGCCACTTACCGAAGGTTATCGGGTCCACTCTCCTCTGTGGCATTGAGCTGAGTGAGGGAAAGATGGCCCCCACCCAGCTCCATACCATTGCAGGGCAGAAGCAACGTCAAACTCCAGACCCCAGATCTCATATTTAAGAGGTCCTGTCATGCTTTTTTCTATTACAAGGGATGTTTACATTCCTTGTAATAGGAATAAAAGTGACACAATTTTTTTTAAAAGAACAGTGTAAAAAATAAAAAAATAAGAATTTTTTATTTTTTTTAACGCGCCCCGTCCCGACAAGCTTGCGCACAGAAGCGAATGCACACGTGAGTAGCGCCCGCATGTGTAAATGGTGTTCAAACCACACAAATGAGGTATCGCCGCGATTGTTAGAGTTAGAGCAATAATTCTAGTCCTAGACCTCCTCTGTACCTCAAAACATGCAACCTGTAGAATTTTTCAAATCGCCAATGGAGATTTTTAAGGGTAAAAATTTGTCGCCATTCCACGAGCGGGCGCACTTTTGAAGCGTGACATGTTGGGTATCAATTTACTCGGTGTAACATCATCTTTCACAGTATAAAAAAATAATAATTGGTCTAACATTACTGTTGTCTTATATTGAAATTCAAAAAAGTGTATTTTTCCCAAAAAAAGTGCACTTGTAAGACCACTGCGAAAATACGGTGTGACAGAATGTATTGCAACGACCACCATTTTATTCTCTAGGGTGTTAGAAAAAAATATATAATGTTTGGGGGTTCAAAGTAATTTCTAGCAAAAAAAAACTATTTTAAACCAGTAAACACCAAATCTCAAAACAAGGCTCTGTCCTTAAGTGGTTAAATAGATTTTTCTTACATTTTGAACATGTCTCCAGACTGGTCACATGATGCTCTTAGCCATCTTCCTTTTTGTCTCTTCTCTGGACTGGGTGGGCCTTGGAGCAGAGTGTGGAGATGATATGATGAAGTTAGGGTTTCTCTGGACATCATTAGTGCAGAGTGCCATGGTGACCCCTCCTCACTCAGTTGGCAGGTCCATGACACAAGAAATTTCTGTGGGAGACCGAGCTTGAGAAAAAGGGGGCAATGCAGCCAGGCCTGCTTTTTCTTGGATTACACTTTAATTCAGGCACTGGCACTTTTTGGCACATTTTACTTGATACTATGATATTCGTATCAAACATTTTATTTATTTAATACATTCATTACTTATTTAGGCTCTTTTGTTTTTTGATATATCCAGCACATGAAGATGTAAAAAAAAAAAAGTAGCCCACTTTATACCATTTGTCTCATAAAAACACTAATGAAAGCGGTTATGTACCTAATAATAGATTTTTTTAATGCAGCCAGTGTAAATAACTGATTGACTTGATTTCAGCCTCTTATATAATTAATCTGGCAGAAAAAAGACATCTAGTTCAACCAATAAAAGAAAAAAAAAGTATACATGTCCAAAAAAGCTGCGCTATTTACAACGGCGAAGTAGTAATTATTAATATTTTTTTATCACAATAACTATGTTACCGCTGGATTAATGGTTATTGAATTGTTTATATCAAAGTTTCAGCTGTCGCTTCTTTTTTATAATAATGGAGTTGGTTTAGCCGCTGCTGTCACATTTATATTGAAGTCACTACAGACATTAGCACGGTTTTAAAAATAATTTTAATATATATATACAGTATAAATATATACACACACACACATATAGTCATATATATACACAATTATATACCCACAGTTGATTAAGATAAGAAGAAGGCAAAAAAAATCACAATAAAGCATGATTAAATTTGCCCCAGCAGGGGAAACAAATTGCTTTCTAAACCCCCAAGAGGCAATCGGATATAGCCCTGATCAACTTTACCTATAAATCAACTTTACCTATAAATACATGTGGAATAGACTCCTTCCAGAGGTGGTTCTGGTCAGCTCTGTAGATTGTTTTAAGAAAGGCCTGGATTCTTTCCTAAATGTACATGTAGCGGGTACTTACTTTCCCGGGTGCATTTTTTGAATCTGGCTGTGACATCAGTGCTATGTTCCCTGTGGTCCACGAGGTGGCGCTGTCACTGTGACCGGAGGGACAAATATCACTTTTTGTCCTCTCTCGGCAGCGGTATGGTGGGGCGGGGAACCCGCCGTGCTTGCTGGGGGAGGGTATAAAGGGGGCCAGCCATCTTGGTCACGGGGTCTTCGTCCCAAGCACCTTCAGCTTGCGGACGTGGGTTCGTGCTCGTCCCCTAGGAGGCCTCGGCCTAGGGGACCAACGGAGATCGTGTTCCACCTCAGGCACCTTCAGTCCTGGGGTGAGGTACTTACAAGAAGGTCCGGAGCTCAGTGCCCAACACTGAGTTCCGCGAGGGAAGGGTCCTAAGGCACTTCGGGGATGGAGGCCTGAATCTGAGTAAGACGCAATGGACCGGGGAGAGCTCCTCACTCGAAGACCCGGTGCAGCAGACTGCCGGTGACGGGTGAGTCTCTTGTCGGAGACCGTCCAGAAGGATCCCCTTCACCTCGTGCGGAGACCATAGCCCACTCTCCAGGAGGAGAGTGGAGGACCGAATTTGTGTCTGGGCCTATTCCCACTCACACCTCCTTTTCTGTTCTATCTATCAAGGAAGTCCCTGTATGGTGTGTTCTAATAAAGGAGTGTTGGACTTTAATGGTGTGAGGCTCACTTCCTGGCGGACAAAGTTCACTGTGACTCTTGGAGGGAGGATCCGGGTGCACAGCACAGACCCGAAGGTAAACAAGACATTGCTGATACCACAGGTATTCCCACGTGGTGGAAGCTAGGCGTAGCCCACCCGCTCTCTCTCTCTCCCCCATCAGATACCCCTAGACAAGAGACAGTGCGAGTCGCACGGAGAGAGAAGAGGGGAAGGCGCTACGCGTGGGGGCTCGGTATTGTGTTGTGCAGCACAGTATGGAACAAGTCTGCTGGATGAGTTAACTGAATAGGCCAAAGTGCAGCCCTGCTCGAAGTCGTGGAATTGACCCTAGACAAGGGAAAGGCCCGCGCAGGAAGAGCGGTGAACGGGGGGAGGCCCAGCCGTGTGAGGTACTACTACACGTGGGGGTTTCTAATTGCACTGCGCCAACAGACACAACCCCCGCCGCTTAGTTTGTGGGCGTGGCTCAACCAAAGAAAGTGAAAAGCCTGCGAACTGGAGCAAAGGGGAGGAGTCCAATACGTGAGAGGGCTACACGTGGGACATTGGCGCGAAAACTCTGCAGTGTGCGATGGACCAGCAACAAGTCACCATGTTTGGACATACTTCATGGATCCCAGTTCACCCTGCTACTACCACGATGACTGCTGCTGCTCCGATAACGGATACCGGGATCCGGCTGAAGCCAAGGGGAAAAAAGCCCTGGCTTTATATATTGCACATTTAAAAACAAATTGGCCTTTTTTTTTATAAAATAATTGCTAAATAGTCCTGCACATCCAAGACCCATGCATATGTAGCGATACCTTCAACTAAGAAGGCCGCAGATTTAGTTTGGGCCCTGACAACAGCTCCGCCAACCCCCGGCAATGTACTCGACCCCCTACTGGCACAGTTAGTATTGGCAGCAATATATATTTTCTTATACTGTATGAGTAAGCCCAGACACCAAGACAATAATGAAAAGGGTATCAAATTTACTTTAAGCTTTTGGTAGGAAAGGTTAACAGTGGTAACAGTTCACAGGTAATAAATTGCAGAGCCCTGCAGCAATAACATACTATGCATTTAAAATGAACAGTAAAGGTGCGCCGCGTGGGCGACCGTTAACTAGGCATCCTGTGACGCAGTAACTAAATGAACTAACTAGCTGGCCAGGCCTGGCTCAGATATCTAAAACTCAGTCTGTAGGGGATGATGGTTTCTTCACTGGCAATTCTTTAAAGGTGGTGCACATTAACAGAATACCATTTGTAATCCAATGGGAAGGTTGTGATGAACTAAACACGTTACTTCATGAACTCTAAGTTCCACTCTGATATAGATCTCCAGTGAGAGTATCAGATATAAACTTGTGGGCCACGGCAGTCTATAGGCACATCAGCAACAACAGTATATGGTCTGAGCATACGCCCTCTCACCCCTCCGGACGCGATCCCAGTCCGGGAACTTCCACCGACTGTGTCCTCACACACACAGTGTCTCCAGCGATCGGGTCCCCGATCCAACCAAGGTTGTAGACAAGCGAAGTCAGATGCCACCCAGGCTCGCAGTGGGGTGGAAGGCTCTTTGATGCTGCGCAAGGCCTCAGGCTTCAGGCCCTGCACTCCGGCACATCCGCACAGGAGGATCAGTCACTGAAGTTTCGTGTCCCAAACAGGCCGAGCCCAGCCTCGCCTCCTCCTTTCATAACCCCTCCCATGAGTCTCTCGGGTGGAAACATGCCGAAAGGGATTCTGGGCAAGGTAGTCCCGAGAGTCTTAAAGGGGACCCCGCTACACACTCCCCCCACTTAAATTCTTTGGTCCCCAAAGAAACCTTAGCATACACTGCGTACAACCCCAGACAACATTGCATAAGAGGTTGGCATAGGGAATTCCCACCAAAACCGAGGGGTTGGATTCCCTTTGCCACAGGTCATACTATCCTGAGTGACCTGCCTAACTGTGCCAGAGAGTGAGTGGGGGTTGCCCTCTACCAAACGTACAGTGGAGGGGTCCGGATTCTCTACACTCCTCCTAGCAGTGATTACAGAATCTTCTGAGCTCTTCCCCATTTGTGGGTAGGTCAACTTTCTGGGAGGCCTTATGACTCTGCGGGCCCTTTGTTCCCATTGGGGTTTCTGGTTCTGGCGCCACATGCTCTTCTTCTGTAACAGGCTCAGGCAACACGGCAGGCTCTGTAACATCTGCTTCAGGAGCCGAGGAATACATATAGTCTCTAGGGTCCTGTTCAGGGTAACCATCACGGGCATCTTCCCAGTAATCAAATGAAGGACTATATGGGATGAATTCAACGGCTTCTGCATTCAGTTGTGTATCTGTAGTGTCTTCAGTAGTTGGAAGATTTATAGCAGAAGTCCCTTGAGTTGGAGAAGGCCACAGCCAGTCAAGCTTTCCCTCCTCATCTCCAGTTCAGAAGCTTTTATATCTTCAGTCCGAGAGGTCTGGGACCGAGTGTTTGGCCTGGGGGTATCCAGAATAGAAACTGGTTCAGGGGAGTCTCTCACTGGAGGTATCCTGACTGCTTCAGCAAGAGGGAGCAGGTGGTTTCGATGCCATGTCTTCAGTGGGCCTACTTTTCCTTCTGGCTTCAACTTGTAAACAGGTAGGCCCGGCAGCTTCCTACAGATGACATAGGGTTCAGATTTCTAAAATTGTTTAACGTGTATCTTCCCAGAGGGTGATACTCTGGATACACTGGTATGAATATGCCACCGTCCCGATATACATGAATTTACTGAGACATAGGGTTCAGATCTCCATCTGTCTGCAAGTTTATGTTTTCCAGGGACCCCCAGATTGCGTAGCAGTACTCGGTCCCCAGGCTGCAGGTCTTGTACCCGGACCTTCAAGTCGAAGTTTCTTTTGTTTCGGGCTCCCCTTTGATCTGAGGCCGCTTGAGCTTGTTCATAAGCTACTTTCAGGCTGTGTCTGAGCCTGTCCACATATCCTTTGTGGGATGTGGCTGAGGAATGGTCTAAAGAGGTGCCAAAGGCCAAGTCTACAGGTAGTCTCGCTTCTCTCCCAAACATGAGTCGATATGGGGAGTAGCCCGTAGCATCACTGGTGGTGCAGTTGTAAGCATGTACTATGGCTGCTATGTGTTTGCTCCAATGTTGTTTCTTCTCACTTTCCAGAGTCCCCAACATGTTGAGCAAGGTTCGGTTAAACCTCTCCGGCTGAGCATCTCCCTGTGGATGGTAAGGTGTAGTTCGAGTCTTCTTGATTCCCAACGAATCTAGGAGTTTCCGGATCAGTCGACTCTCAAAGTCCCTTCCTTGATCTGAATGAAGTCGCTGGGGCAGCCCATAATGGACAAAATACTTCTCCATAAGTACGTTGGCTACTGTGGAAGCCTTCTGGTCTTTGGTTGGGAAAGCTTGGGCATACCGGGTGAAATAATCGGTTATCACCAGAACATTTCCTAGTCCACTCAGATCGGGTTAGAGGCAGAGGAAATCAATGCATACCAGATCCATTGGGCCTTGACTCTGTAGATGGCCCATTGGGGCAGCTTGATGGGGTAAAGTCTTCCTCTGGATGCAGCGTGCACACGAATGGCAGTACTCTTCTACTTCTGCCCTCATGCAGGGCCAATAGAACCGACTTCTGACAAGTTGAAAGGTCCTTTCTGCCCCTAAATGGCCATGATTGTCATGCAGGGCAATCAGAACAGTCTCTCTGTGTTTTTTCCGGAAGAAACAATTGCCATTTATCTTCCAGGTCATCAGAGGGGCCCCTTCGGTAGACCACTCCCTGATGCACCTGTAACCTGTCCCACTCTTTCCTCAACAGGCAAGCTTCCCTTGAGGAGTGACTCAGAAGTCTGTTTGGATCCTGATTCTCCAGGGCTTCCAGAACTAATTTCCCCATGGGGTCTTCTAATTGGTCACATCTTAGCTCCTTCATAGACAGTTTTGGCAGATGGTCTTCCTCCAGTTGAGTTACTCCACAGTATTGTTTGGGGACTCCTACCATGGTAACTCCTATCTCTTCCGCCCTTGAGCCCCCTCTGGCTTGCAATTCAGCCCCCTGACATAGGGCCCGCACCCCGTCGGGTGCCACTTGAGTCCAGTCTTCCATGTCATGGGTGGGACCATGAGATCTTCTGGACAAAGCGTCTGCATCTCGATTCCCAATCCCTGGCCTGTACTTTAGGCTGAAATTTAATCCAGACAATGTGGCCAGCCATCAGTGGCGTCCAGCTTTGCTGTAGTGAATAAGTAGGTCAGGGGGTTGTTGTTGGTCTTCACAGTGAACTCCGCCCCATACAGGTAGTCTTTGAGCTTGTCTACTACTTAAGGGCCAGGAACTCCAGTT
Source organism: Rana muscosa (assembly GCA_029206835.1). NCBI lineage: Eukaryota > Metazoa > Chordata > Amphibia > Anura > Ranidae > Rana > Rana muscosa. Next base: position 59,363,343 of record CM055125.1, read on the forward strand.
TGTGAGTGGGGTAGTTTTTCTCAGAGGGGGTCAGGCTCCTGCTCACGTAGGCAACAGGCCGTAGTTGCCCTTCGTGTTCTTGATAAAGTACTCCTCCCAGACCGTCATGACTAGCATCTACGTGTAGTTCATAGCGTTTGGTTGGGTCCGCGTAGGCCAAAACTGGAGCAGTGGTTAGGCTCTTCTTCAATGCCTGGAAGGCCTCTTCACATTTCTGGTTCCACTGATCTCTGATGGATTCTCCCAGCTTCCTGGGCCCTGAGTCATCCTCCTCTCCCTCAGTCTTGAGCAGTTCATTCAATGGTCTAGCAATTCCTCCACAAACCTCCTGTAAAAGGAGCAGAACCCTAAGAAAGATCTGAGTTCTGTTACTGTGGTGGGTCGTGGCCAGGAGGTAACTGCCTGCAATTTCTCAGGGTCTGTGGCCACCCCTTCTTCAGACACTATGTGCCCCAGGTAGTTCACAGAAGACTGGTAGAACCGACACTTCTCAGGCGAAAGTTTGAGTCCCTCCTCACTGAGTCTCCTCAAGACTTTTTCCAGCCTCTCCTCCTGTTCCTCCAGGGTTCTTCCAAAGACAATGACATCGTCCAGGTATACAAGGACTTCAATAAGGTTCATGTCTCCTACAGTCTTCTCCATGAGACGTTGGAAAGTAGCTGGGGCTCCAGACAGACCTTGGGGCATCCGGTCGAATTCAAAGAACCCCACTGGGGTTATGAAAGCTGTCTTCTCCTTGTCTTCTGGGTGCATAGGGATCTGATAGTACCCACTCTTGAGATCCATAACGCTGAACCACTTGGCTCCAGACAAGCTCTGTAGGGCATCCTCTATCCTCGGAGTGGTGTACTGGTCGGGAATGGTTCTCCTGTTAAGAGTCCTGTAGTCGATACAGAGCCTCAACGATCCATTCTTCTTCCTGACCACCACTATCGGGGAGGCATAGGGGCTTCTAGACTCCCGTATCACACCAGTCCTTTTGAGTTCTGCAAGTTGTTCCCTTAGATCCTCCAGATCCACTAGTGGGACCTGCCTGACCCTCTCTCTGAAGGACTTATCTTCTTGGAGGCGGATCCGATGGGTGGCACTCCTTGCACACCCCACATCAAACTCATCTTTGGAGAAGATCTTCTCCCATCTGGTCAACTGGGCCTTGGCTCTCTCCTTCCAAGCCCTGGGCAGATTCAGGTTTTCCATGGATAGCTTCTCCCAAGCATCTCCTCCTTCGCCTGCCCCCTTTACTTCTGACAAGTTGACAGGGGCAGCAGGGCTCACCTGGCCCAGCATCATCCTGGCTGGGATTTCCATGGGGCCATCTGTATTGTTCCGAACACTCACTGGAACTCTAGAATGGGCCTTCTTCAGGGCCTTCAGTGGAATCACTTCTGGTATCACTTCCAGACCGGGGGACTCTTCCCTTGGGTCGGACTCCAACATAACAAAAGGTCCAGGCTGCTCCCAAATAAGCTTCACAGTGGCTCTGAGACAGGTTACTTCGCCGGGCTGCAACACTACCCCTTCTCTTCCAAGTCTCCACACCTTCCCTATCCCCTCTCCAGGGGTCTTCTGCTCTAATAATTGGGGATTTTGCTGTATGGCGTTTTTTGGGCTATTTAATATACGCCTATCAGCCGATCCATCAATTTTTCTTATTGCAATTTATATACTTCTTGTCCATTAGATGGCGCCCACTCCATGGTTTCGCACGTTACCATGGTGTCGTGGCGTCTCCTTGCAGTGAGATGCTGCCTTCTCGACCAGCTGACGTCCTTTCATTGCGGTGTTGTGATGACGAGACGTAACGGCGTCATGACGTCATGACGCCGTTCTCTGGTGCGCGCGCGTGACGTTCACATGAACTACACGCATTGGACGTCCGCAGGCACGGTGCGCCGCGGCGCCACGCTACTATGGTGTCCCCAATTCACATTGCAGCAACATCTGAGTGATGTTGCTGCATTTAGATGTTCATATGGGCCAGTTAGGAGATTATAGCCAGACAATCGGACGCCCCCTTTTGGCAGTGAGGCTTACTGTGCACGTCAGCACTTAGAGGCTTATGTGCTTTGTACAGATGGTGTCATCAGTTTGTTCAATCGGACTGGTTTGTATTTCTGGCGGGAATATTTGAATTGATCATTTGAAATTTGTGTCATTTTGGGGTTTATTATCATTATCACCATATATATTGTTTGTATATTTTGTATTTAGACGTGTAGATTTGCAAGTTAAGGTATAATTTATACGGGTGATAGTCTGACACTGTGGAATATTGGTCATTTCCTGTTTTGACTCCGCCCCTTCAGGGCGGGTCAGATATCTTTCAGACCATATATAAGCTTGGCAATGTGGGGGGTACAGCACTATGCCCCTGTTGAAGACTTTGGTAGTCGAAACGCGTAGGGCCTGCTATCGCTGTACCCCACATTGCTTTTAGTACTTTTTACTCTTTTTATTTTGTGATCACTTTTATTTGTCTTTAAGCTTGTTAAGACAAAATTTATTCAATAAACCTTGATTGGTTATATTGACCTGCACTATTTAGAGTTTTCCTTTTCTCCCACCCTTGTGTCTATTTTTGGAACGATTTGGAGCCTGTATGACTGGAGGGATTACCACCGTGTGAGCTGATCTTTCATCACCCTGCTGGAATCGGTCCTAGGCATCCAGGATATTCAGTTCCATCTTCTGGTCACGGCGACCACTAAGCTCGATTGACCCACTGTCATACGACAGGTGTGTCCACCGTTTCCGGTAAGAGTACCTGATTGTACCAAATGTGCTCTTCTTTTGTGTTTCCACCATCAACATTTGGGTCCTTTGGCCCTTCCATGCTGTGGCGGTGTTGTCCATGAATAGACATCCTCTTCAACACACACATGTTATTTTGGATTACTTTTTATATATAAATCTTGTATCCACTCTATATTCACCCATAGGGGTATGTTCCTCAGTTCCCATGGAGGATAGCTCACATCAGAAATCACCCATTGGAATGGACTGTTCATGAACTCTATGTATTGATTTATATATTCACTGTGTTCTTCAGTTTATCACACATTTGAGCTACGTCCAGTAGCTATTTTTCAGTATTTAATTATAGCGCTGCACTATTTTGAATCCATTTTGTTCTTTGCTTTGTTTGTTTGAGTGTCAGCAGCTTTATTATTATTTTAGGTTTAGCGCAGTTTTTTCACTTATATATATTTCACGTTTTTGACACACTATTCACTGCTGCTTGCCCTTTCATCTGTGTTCATATGGATGTTTTTGAATATAGGACCTCAAGGTCCTTTAATACACATGGAGTATTTACCATCCACAGCACTGACACAGAAGTCAGTGGACTCTTTGCTAAGCTCAAGAATGTAATGATCTCCGAATTACATCTCCAATGGGACATTGTGTTTCTTGAGCAATATATCAAAGAGAAAATGGTCCCTAGAGGCCTTAGGTGGGATGTCTCTCCGCAACAAGGAGAGTCAGATCTAGCCCTTTGGGCAACCTATTTCAACGAGGCTGGCTTGAAACTTATCAGCTTCCTAGTTGAGAGGAAGCAGGCCAGGCTTTCTATTTTGGATAAAGAAATTAGGGATATTAGAGAGAAACTCTCTCCCTCCAGTGGAACTTCTGAATATGCTTCTCTCGCCACTAGTCTAAAAACTCTTCTTGAAAAAGAGGAAAAAGACCAGAGGAGCAAGAAACAAAAGAAGTACAACAGAGATACTGGTGATTATAAGGGTAATTTGGTCTTTGGTTGGCAGAAAAAACTAGCCAACCAGGCTAATACCTTAGAGAATAACTCAAATATGGACCTGTCAGAACCTGTTGATGTTATTACAGATAGAACACTGGTTTACAAACCTCCCTCTGTGTCCAACTCACGAGGACCTCAAAACAACAAGGGTGCCAATCGCACACCCAGGAATGTTAAACATACTCAGGCCATTGCTCATAATGAGCTTGGCCCGGGTAGACATCATTCCATACCTCGAGGAAGAGGACATCCTCAACGAGGTAGAGGCTATGGACAAGGGGGTAGAGGTCATATGTACTCCAGTGATTCATCAGGGAGGACTTCTCTTCCTTGGAGAGATAGTGGCTCTGGTTCAAATGGGAATTATATGCATGGTACACCCGTACCTACTCAGAACCGGTACGCTCCATTACAGGGTGAAGGTTCTTATGATCCCTATTATGATTCTTATTCACATTCTGGGTGGGGTGATGATTCACAATCTAGACCTTCTTACAGTTACAACTATAATCAGTTCGGTCCACCTCAACATCAGGGTTTTCACAAACCCACCTTCCACACCCCCAAGAGCCCAAGAAGAAACGAGGCTCTAGAGGGGGGCGGCGCATCCAGCGCAAAAAGACCAAGGGTCAATTAGGTGCAGGCATTTTTAATTTAAGTTCGGTTGCTCTTACCCCTCAAGAGCAATCTGTTTTAGACAAAGGTCTGAAATTTGTTCCTCCACGGAAATTAAACTAAATTTTCCACTTTCATAGATGTCCAGAAGTATATAAGGAAATTAAATATCCAGAGGCACTTTTTAGCCGTCCCATCTGTTGATGCCCAAAAAAACGATGGGACGTCTATAGTTCCCTTGGGATCCGCTTCTGCAACCAACTCTGGTGGTCTTCCCACCAGTTTACATTCGGGGTTATCAAATCCCTCCTTGTTCAATCCTCCAGTTAATCCAGCTCCATCCATTAACGTGTTCCGCACCCTTGTACTGAAGGATTTAGACGGGCTACCTGCCAAGAGAGTCCATCAGGATCCAACTATTGCGGCAGGTTTGAAAACTTTATGCCATAACAAAGATCTCATTATCCGTCCGACGGACAAAGGTGGGGGGATAGTGGTTCTTGATAAGAAAAACTATATTAAGGAAATGCACAGACTTTTAGAGGACAGAGCCACTTATAGTCTCTTACCTGGGGACCCTACTTTGAAATATAAGAAAGCCCTAGTAGACATTATTAATGAAGGCTTTTCTTTGAATGTTCTCAATAAGAAAGAACAGGAATACTTGGTTCCTTTGGCACCTCGTATTCCTGTCATTTATTACCTTCCCAAGGTGCACAAAAACCCAGTCGATCCCCCTGGGCGTCCCATTGTAAGTGGGATCGACTCAGTTACATCACGAATTGGGAAGTATATCGATCACTTTCTCCAGCCGTTGGTGAAATTGGTGCCCTCCTATTTGAGGGATACCAAGGACACCATTAACCTGCTGGAGAAGGTGCATCATCAGGGAGATTTGATTTTAGTTACTGCAGATGTGTCTGCATTATACACCTGTATTCCACATCGTTTGGGTCTCGAGGCAGTGGAGTTGTTTCTTACTAAAAGCTCCTCACTGTCCTTGATACAGAGGAATTTCATCATGGAGCTATTAGATTTTGCCACACGGCATAATTACTTTTGGTTCCAGGGAACTTTCTTCTCCCAAATTAAGGGTGTAGCAATGGGGGCTAAATATGCCCCCAGTCTTGCAAATCTCTTTATGGCCCAGTGGGAGGAGGATGTCGTCTATGCCCTTAACAGACCTGAATTAGTTCTGTGGGCTAGATATATAGACGACATCCTCCTCCTGTGGAGGGGCACGAGAGAATCTTTAGATACTTTCATGACGGTCCTTAACGACAACGATCTGGGAATTGTATTAACATATGAGGCTAGTTCCTCGTCTATACATTTCCTAGACTTGGAAATCATGTCTGTTAATAACCATCTTGAATTTAAAACCTACTTTAAGTCTACGGATAGAAATGGTTACATTCCCGTAGATAGTTGTCATCACGATCAATGGTTGAAATCTGTACCACGGGGACAGTTCCTCCGTCTCAGGAGGAACTGCACCCATGATGATGATTTTTTGGCTCAATCCAATGTCCTGAAAGAGAGATTTCTGGATAGGGGTTACCCATCCATTGGGTTGGATAAAGACATTTCTTCCGTATTGGAAATTGAGAGGTCCTCCCTCCTTATTAACAAACAGAGAAATGCGAGAGAGGATAGATTCAAATGGTCTTTTTTCACTTCCTACTCTACTCAACATCTTGAAATCAAAAAGATTTTGAATAGACATTGGAAAGTATTATTAAGTGATAGAATCCTTGGACCTTCCCTCCCCGAACGGGCAGGTGTGATTTTCAGAGGGGCCCGTTCTATCCAGGGCGAAATAGCTCCCAATACAATAGATCCTCCTAAAAAGATTTCTTTCTTTCCAGAGGCTAATGGCTATTATCCTTGTAGGAAATGCAATGTTTGCATGGTTAATGTGCTGGGTAGACGCAGAACGGTAACATTTAGCTCTAGTGTCACGGGACGCAGCTACACTATGAAGCAGTTTACCACCTGTGTTACTAGGTTCATCGTGTACCTAATCTCATGCCCATGCAAACTTCAATATGTAGGGCGCACGATTAGAAATTTTTCTATTCGTGTTAATGAACACTTAGCTAAAATTCGTAAGGGTTGTGATAAACATACTGTTTCACAACATTATTTAGAACACCATGCGAAGGATCCTAGAGGCACCCAATTCCAGGTGATAGAGGGGGGACTCCTCTCTGCGGGGTGTCTCTAGATTAGAGACTTATTGGATACATGAGCTCAGGTGTTACTCACCCCACGGTATGAATGTTGAATGGGACATTAATTGTTTCATCAACCGGGCGTAAGTGCCCTGGGCTCTGGTATCCATGTCAGTCAGGACGGATGGTTTATGACCATTTATGTTGCAATTCATCGCCCGTGTGCACCTTCGGGTGACATGGTGCGGTTGTTTTGCTTCATATGGATTTTGGTTCCTTTTCCTATTTAAAGTGTCATCATTTGGCCTTTACCCATGGAGTGTTCATATGTATGTGTACTTATGCATGTGCATGTAGCATTCTGTGTTGATGGGGCGACAGGATGTGTTGGCAAATTATATATAATTTATATATTTTTTGAATTTTCACATCCTGTTAGGATGTAGGATAGAGGTTTGGTTTTCTTTATAATAGATCTTTGCCCAAAACATTTACTATTTGGTTCACAAGGAGGGATTGATAATAATTGGAGATTTTGCTGTATGGCGTTTTTTGGGCTATTTAATATACGCCTATCAGCCGATCCATCAATTTTTCTTATTGCAATTTATATACTTCTTGTCCATTAGATGGCGCCCACTCCATGGTTTCGCACGTTACCATGGTGTCGTGGCGTCTCCTTGCAGTGAGATGCTGCCTTCTCGACCAGCTGACGTCCTTTCATTGCGGTGTTGTGATGACGAGACGTAACGGCGTCATGACGCCGTTCTCTGGTGCGCGCGCGTGACGTTCACATGAACTACACGCATTGGACGTCCGCAGGCACGGTGCGCCGTGGCGGCACGCTACTATGGTGTCCCCAATTCACATTGCAGCAACATCTGAGTGATGTTGCTGCATTTAGATGTTCATATGGGCCAGTTAGGAGATTATAGCCAGACAATCGGACGCCCCCTTTTGGCAGTGAGGCTTACTGTGCACGTCAGCACTTAGAGGCTTATGTGCTTTGTACAGATGGTGTCATCAGTTTGTTCAATCGGACTGGTTTGTATTTCTGGCGGGAATATTTGAATTGATCATTTGAAATTTGTGTCATTTTGGGGTTTATTATCATTATCACCATATATATTGTTTGTATATTTTGTATTTAGACGTGTAGATTTGCAAGTTAAGGTATAATTTATACGGGTGATAGTCTGACACTGTGGAATATTTGTCATTTCCTGTTTTGACTCCGCCCCTTCAGGGCGGGTCAGATATCTTTCAGACCATATATAAGCTTGGCAATGTGGGGGGTACAGCACTATGCCCCTGTTGAAGACTTTGGTAGTCGAAACGCGTAGGGCCTGCTATCGCTGTACCCCACATTGCTTTTAGTACTTTTTACTCTTTTTATTTTGTGATCACTTTTATTTGTCTTTAAGCTTGTTAAGACAAAATTTATTCAATAAACCTTGATTGGTTATATTGACCTGCACTATTTAGAGTTTTCCTTTTCTACCACCCTTGTGTCTATTTTTGGAACGATTTGGAGCCTGTATGACTGGAGGGATTACCACTGTGTGAGCTGATCTTTCATCACCCTGCTGGAATCGGTCCTAGGCATCCAGGATATTCAGTTCCATCTTCTGGTCACGGCGACCACTAAGCTCGATTGACCCACTGTCATACGACAGGTGTGTCCACCGTTTCCGGTAAGAGTACCTGATTGTACCAACTGTGCTCTTCTTTTGTGTTTCCACCATCAACATTTGGGTCCTTTGGCCCTTCCATGCTGTGGCGGTGTTGTCCATGAATAGACATCCTCTTCAACACACACATGTTATTTTGGATTACTTTTTATATATAAATCTTGTATCCACTCTATATTCACCCATAGGGGTATGTTCCTCAGTTCCCATGGAGGATAGCTCACATCAGAAATCACCCATTGGAATGGACTGTTCATGAACTCTATGTATTGATTTATATATTCACTGTGTTCTTCAGTTTATCACACATTTGAGCTACGTCCAGTAGCTATTTTTCAGTATTTAATTTTAGCGCTGCACTATTTTGAATCCCTTCTGCTCCAGGACCAGCCGTTGGTAAGCCGTCTTCAGCATGGGGTGGACCTTGGTGGCCGCTGACCCCTTCTCTTTCACTAGAGGGGTCAGAAGTCTTCGGACCAGGTCCGTGTTCGTCCCTATTATAAGGGAACTCTTGTTGGCTCCGGGCGGCCGAGGGCACACAACCGCCAGGGTGTCAAACACTTCGGCTTTTCCAGCCACAGATGGGTCAAAGATCATCTTGACGGGCAGATAGCCATCGTAGGCGAAATTCTGGGTTACAATCCCACATATTTCTAGTCCCTCTATCTTCTGGATGGGCAGGTGACTCAAGTGCTTATCGTAGAAATCTCGGTATAAGAGGGTCACTTGTGCCCCAGTATCCAAGATGGCTCTGGTGTAGACTCCCTCCACTTGAATGGGCACTATAGGAGATGGGCCTACCTGCTTCTCCGGATATGGCCTGGCAGGGGTCGCCTTCTTCAGACCTTTTCCTTTTTGACTCTCTCTCGTCCAATTCCCTTTGGACTTTAATCTTTCTTGAGCCTGGTATGCATTGATTTCCCTCCTTTCAATGGGTGTACGGACCCGCTGAGGGATACTATTATTCTTCTTAGGTGTGCACCCCCTCTGGGGAGTGCTGTGTCCCTTCTGAGGGGTCTTGCCCCCTTTTTCTGGGGTGTATCTCTGTTGAGGAATGTTGCGTTTCCTCTGAGGTGTTTTATCTCCTCTTTTCTTCTGCTTTGCATTCAGCTTGGAACTCACTGAAAGTGATGGGCACCCGGTTGACTCCTTCACCGGGGCCCTCTGGAGTTTCCCGCCGGCTTGCAGTTGTCTGGTTTCTTCTTCTTGGGACTGGAACATGTGGCTGCAATATGGCCAATTCCTCCACAGTTAAAGCAGACTATATCTCCCCATTCTTGTAAAGATGCGGGTGCTGAGGCAATTGGGAATAATTCCTTCCTTGGTACTTCTCTCTTGGAACCCTCTGGGTCTTTTGCCATCAGAGAGGTCAACATCTCTAACACCTTGGGCATTTGAGCTTTTAGAGTGTCTACCTCTGAGTCTCTTTCAGGAGTCATCACTGGATTGACTAGCACCTGTGCGGGCACAACATTCGCCTTAATCATTTGCTGGGCCTGTTGTAGCGCCTCCTCATCTTTGATGATTTTTATCAAGTCAGCATAAGTCAGTAACGTTCCTCCTCCCGAGGTCTTCAGGTGCAGCCAGACTGGATCCGAGCGTAATGCTCCCTTTAAAACTTGTTTCATTCTTGCCGCATCTGTATCTTGGGGCTTCATTCCCTTCTTCAACACAATCTTGCACAGCAACCTGTTCAGTCTTCTAACATACTCTGAAAGTTTCTCCTTCGGTTGTTGGAAAGTATGTTCAAATTGGTAGACCATCTCTGTCACCTTTTCCAATTGACCAAAATCTTCCTGTAGCATGGCTAGACAGTCTTGAGCCGTGCAATCTGCATTCCCAAACCGAAAACTTTTTACTGCTTCTGCTGCTGCGCCTTTAAGGCTTTCTATCACTCGTTGCCTCTTCTGCGCTTTAGGCACCTCCCATGCCTCTACTGCCTGCAATGCCTGCTCCACCCAGGTGTCAAAATCTTCTTCCCCTGCAGGGACAGGGAGCTTCCCCGAGAATGTCTTTAGTCTCCGGTAGCTAGTCTCTACATGGACCGTGCTTGTCTTCTGACACTTGGTCAGCAGCTCCCCTATTGCATTTATCAGTTCTGGTGATATAGCAGTGACAGGTGCAGGCGCCACCGGGGGCGTCGCCCTATCTCCTCTTTCAGGTGGGGTACGGGCCGCAGCCTGCAGTGATCCCATCGGTGATGGCTCCTTTTTAATTGCGTGCGCCAACCTATAGGATCTATTATCTGGTGTCTGTACACAGTTGCGCTTACAAGCCTCTGGCATCCCATCCAAGTATTCTACTAGTGCATACTGGTATGAGATGTCTGGGTCTGACTTTATTCCCATCACCCACGGTGTGTGATCTGGGGTCACTGACTTCATTAACTTCTCTATCGTTTCAATTGACCATTCCTCCCCTGGTAGGTTGATGACCACTGACTGGCTTGGATCTGTCTTAGCCACTTCGCACCACGCTCTTATTCCTTGCGGGTCCATGACGGCACCTCTGGTGTTTTAATTGCTGTATCAGGATCCCGGACGAGAACCCCCACATGTAGCGATACCTTCAACTAAGAAGGCCGCAGATTTAGTTTGGGCCCTGACAACAGCTCCGCCAACCCCCGGCAATGTACTCGACCCCCTACTGGCACAGTTAGTATTGGCAGCAATATATATTTTCTTATACTGTATGAGTAAACCCAGACACCAAGACAATAATGAAAAGGGTATCAAATTTACTTTAAGCTTTTGGTAGGAAAGGTTAACAGTGGTAACAGTTCACAGGTAATAAATTGCAGAGCCCTGCAGCAATAACATACTATGCATTTAAAATGAACAGTAAAGGTGCGCCGCGTGGGCGACCGTTAACTAGGCGTCCTGTGACGCAGTAACTAAATGAACTAACTAGCTGGCCAGGCCTGGCTCAGAGATCTAAAACTCAGTCTATAGGGGATGATGGTTTCTTCACCGCCAATTCTTTAAAGGTGGTGCACATTAACAGAATACCATTTGTAATCCAATGGGAAGGTTGTGATGAACTAAACACGTTACTTCATGAACTCTAAGTTCCGCTCTGATATAGATCTCCAGTGAGAGTATCAGATATAAACTTGTGGGCCACGGCAGTCTATAGGCACATCAGCAACAACAGTATATGGTCTGAGCATACGCCCTCTCACCCCTCCGGACGCGATCCCAGTCCGGGAACTTCCACCGAATGTGTCCTCACACACACATTGTCTCCAGCGATCGGGTCCCCGATCCAACCAAGGTTGTAGACAAGCGAAGTCGGATGCCACCCAGGCTCGCAGTGGGGTGGAAGGCTCTTTGGTGCTGCGCAAGGCCTCAGGCTTCAGGCCCTGCACTCTGGCACATCCGCACAGGAGGATCAGTCACTGAAGTCTCGTGTCCCAAAGAGGCCGAGCCCAGCCTCGCCTCCTCCTTTTATAACCCCTACCATGAGTCTCTGGGGTGGAAACATGCCGAAAGGGATTCTGGGCAAGGTAGTCCCGAGAGTCTTAAAGGGGACCCCGCTACACATACGCTAATGGTAAATAGAGGAGCTCAGAGCTGTCAGGTGACACAGAGTACAAAGTAAGGCCCGGAGCTAGAGAAAATAAAATGAAAGATAGTGTAGGGCCGGCAAGCAGTGGCGTAGCGTGGGTTGTTAGCGCCCGGGGCAAGGCAAGTAATTTGCGCCCCCCCAACCTGTGGACTTTTCGCATTCCGAGTCCCGTCCCATCCCCACATCTCACATTATACCAGCAATCTAGCACTAATACACTACATCGGCCATTTTTTGATTTAGTAAACACCCGGCCGAGACACCACCTGAAGTTTGGATATTCGCCAATCTCTTCACTATACAACCTTTTATGGACACATTCCAAACCAGGATTCATCCAAAACTCCTAAATAAGCCCTCCCCACAATTCAGGCTGTTGCAAACACCCGGCTGAGCCAACACTTGGTTTTTCTTTTATTTAATTTTTGAGGTTCAATTTCAAGATCACCCAGTAATATCACTAAAATAGGTTGGTTCACACGCCAGAACAGCGCCACAACTACACCTTTTATCCTTTCACATTTCTTGCTCCACCTACACAGGTGGTAGTAATTAGTAGAGGCAGCAGTTCTGCCTACTGTGCAGCATTTGAATTCCCTTGCGTGTAGTCACCCCCTCTCTTTTCTACACTTACACAATACTCTACTCACAGACCAATACACACAACACACTACACCACACTGACCACTACACTAACCTACCTCATTCCTATACTAACCACTACACAATACACTACACAAACTACACAATATTCTACCCTCAGACCGCTACACACCACACCACACCACACAATACACCACACTAGGCTTGTGCACAACGGAAAAATTAGTTCAGTTTCGGTTCGTTTCTTTTCGGTCCTGTTGATTCGTAATCATTCGTAATTTTGCTAGACGGGATTTTTCGTGTTCGGACTCATTCGTATTTTTGCAAGCGACATTTTTCGTTGAATTTTTTGTTGCTTTATAATTCGTACTTTCGGTAGAGTACGTTGTTTTTCGTTGATTCTGGACACAACTCCTACTTTCGTAACTTTTTTTGGGTTCGTTGATTCGTAATTTTCCGTGTCTCTCTCACAACGACGCTGCCTATTATGCCTAATGTGCTTCGAATGGATTTGTACTTTTCTAAATACATAGCGGTTATTTGTAACGATTCGAAATCTCGTATTTTACTTTCGTTTTTTACATGCGGCTATAGGCTCCGCCCCTGTACACCATTTTGAGAGGGTTCAGCACGGTGAGGGAGAAGCAGAGAGCAGAGCAGAGTGAGTGTTATTGTGCTTCGAATGGATTCGAAATCTCGTATTTTACTTTCGTTTTTTCATGCGGCTATAGCCTCCGCCCCCTGTACACCATTTTGAGAGGGAGTTCAGCATGGTGAGGGAGAAGCAGAGAGCAGAGTGAGTGTTATTGTGCTTCGAATGGATTCGTACATTCGTAACTTTTTTCATAACGAATTATGCCGAAGACCTTCGGGCATTCGCTATTTTGCGGTATAATTTATTTCGGATTCGGTTTTATTCGTAATTGCTCTGTTCGGAAATTCGAATGCTTCCGAATGTCCGAAAGTTGCTAAATTCGGACGAATTTCGATTCGTTACGAAACGAATTGCACAAGCCTACACCACACTAACCTACCTGATTCCTATACTGACCACTACACAAACTACACAATACACTACCCACAGACCGCTACACAATACACACTGACCTTTACACAATACTCTACCCACTGACCGCTACACACCACACTAACCTACCTGATTTCTATACTAATCACTACACAAAACACTACACACTGACCGTTACACTAATCTACCTGACTCCTATACTGACCACTACACAAACTTCACAATAGACACATACCGCTACACAATACACACTGACCGCTACACTAACCTACCTGACTCCTATACTGACCACTACACTACACAAACTACACAATACTCTACCCACTGACCGCTACACACCACACACACCACACTAACCTACCTGATTCCTATACTAATCACTACACAAACTACACAATACACTACCCACTGACCGCTACAAAATAAACACTGACCGCTACACTAATCTACCTGACTCCTATACTGACCACTACACTACACAAACTACACAATTCGCTACACAATACACACTGACCGCTACACTAACCTACCTGACTCCTATACTGACCACTACACTACACAAACTACACTATCCACTACACACTGACCGCTACACAATACTATACCCACTGACCGCTACACACCACACTAACCTACCTGATTCCTATACTAATCACTACACAAACTACACAATACACTACCCACTGACCGCTACACTAATCTACCTGACTGCTATACTGACCACTACACTACACTACACAAACTATACAATACAATACACAGCCTGTAATTTATTAATCCTGCAGCAGTAGGAGGGGGGGGCTTTTGGCATCAACTGTACTTAGGCTCGCAGGCATAATGCTGCGTGTGTGTGCTGGCTGTCAATGGCATTAACAACACCTGGCATGGGGGCGCGGTGGCGTGACTCTCCCTAACTGCAGTGCTACTGACCGGCGGCTGCTCCCATGATCTGAGATGGCTGCCTCCATGATCCATCACCGGCTCACTCGTGACTCACCTCCGTTTTTTGTTGTCCATCGATCAGCTTGGGAATGATTCCCACTCAGTCCCAGATGAAGTAGTCGCACTGCACTTCCTTTTCTTTCAAATCGGCGCGGTTAGGACTCAGGCGGAAGGGTGGGCGGGACTCCAGGAGAAGATTGCAGCGGCTTAAGGAAGCACGGGCGGGACTCCAGGAGCAGCCTTCGTGCATGCGCCGCCTGCGTTCAAGGACTTGCCAGCCCGCCGCAGCACAAGACCACATTCGCCCAATCACAGGGCGCAAAATGGCGGCCGGGGTCCCGGTGACACATTAATGGAATTTCACAGAATTTCTAAAAGTGACACGAACTGGTGCAGGATTTTGCGCCCCCCCCCCAATGTTGCGCCTGGGGCCACGGTCCCCCCTGCCCCCCCGCGCTACGCCACTGCCAGCAAGACAGTGTGAGAAGGGGAAGCAACTATGGGGTTAAGGATTGTAGGTGGAGAATGGGGGGAGAGGTGGATTGGTTGGAGCAACAGAATGAGGATGGGCTTGTGGTAGTTAGTTAAGGGATAGCTGGGGTCTCCTGAACAACAGAGAAGGGACAGGTGACAAGCAGGCAGTTTCCCACCCACCCTCCCTGTGTTTTGTTTTGTTTGGATGGTTTGTTTTATCTCTTTGCAGGTGCAATATGAGCAAAGGACGTCATGGCAGCTGATCGTGTGGCGGTGGTTGGTCTTTTGACGGTGGAAGATAATACAGTTCAGATGAAAGTGTGGGGGGCTCATTGTGGTATATGCCCCTCTGGTGTATTGCAGTTACTAAGGTTAGCTGGAATACGGTAATTGTTGGACTGCGGGTGTGGGTTGTCTCCGAGCTGGTGTGTCACGGCTGGAGGCCTGGTATGGTAAAAAGTTCCACAGTGTTACAAGTGGAACAAGTTGGAATTCTGGGTGACATCATAAGACCAACAGGCTGATAAGTTGTTTTTGTTAATAAAAAGGCTGCTATGGCCATTTGTACTCCAATTCATGTGTGGTCTCATTAATTTACTGTAGTTAATAGCAAGGAGGATGGTGAGTACTCGTGGTCGGGCAGACACAAAACAAGGAGGTCAATACTGGTCATGTATTACAAACCAATATATTTTGCCAAACAAGAAAGAGGTGATATTACCATAATTCTCCATATTTATTCAACAAGCCCCTTCTTTATAGAATTGTAATGTTTGTGATCATCGTCACTTGGCTGTTTATTCTCATTAGATGTGACCGGCTGGGCTGTGGGTATACGCTAGCAGCTCGGGCAGGGTGACCTTACAGAATAGGCTGAGATGTTCATATTTGAAAAAGGTACAAATACTTGGCCTTGGATAAATGATTCAAGCAAAAGAAAGCGATAGGAATACAATCCGCAAACTCAGCTCTATAGTTACAGTGAGGGGAAAAAAAGTATTTGATCCCCTGCTGATTTTGTACGTTTGCCCACTGACAAAGAAATGATCAGCCTATAATTTTAATAGGTCTATTTTAACAGTGAGAGACAGAATAACAGCAAAAAAATCCTGAAAAACACATTTAAAAAAAGTTATAGATTGATTTGCATTTTAATGAGTGAAAAAATAATTTGACCCCTTCGCAAAACATGACTTAGTACTTGGTGGCAAAACCCTTGTTGGCAATCAGAGGTCAGACGTTTCTTGTAGTTGGCCACCAGGTTTGCACACATCTCAGATCCTCTCCAAGTCATTAAGGTTTTGAGGCTGACGTTTGGTAACTTGAACCTTCAGCTCCCTCCACATATTTTCTATGGGATTAAGGTCTGGAGACTGGCTAGGCCACTCCAGGACCCTAATGTGCTTTTTCTTGAGCCACTCCTTTGTTGCCTTGGCCATGTGTTTCGGGTCATTGTCATGCTGGAATACCCATCCACGACCCATTTTCAATGTACCCCATTCCAGCCTTGTGTAGCTCTACAATCTTGTCCCTGACATCCTTGGACAGCTCTTTGGTCTTGGCCATGGTGGAGAGATTGGAATCTAATTGATTGCTTTTGTGGACAGGTGTCTTTTATAAAGGTAACAAGCTGAGATTAGGAGCACTCCCTTTAACTACTTGCCGACCAGCCGCCGCAGATATACTGTGATAGGGTTCGCCGTACCGGTACGGCACTCCGTGCAATGGCTATAGCAGGCGCATGCTAATGTGCGTGGCCGGCAGACGCGATCGCTCCACAGAGAGCCAGAACGAGGATCTGCCAGTGTAATTAAAGCGGATCCCCTTTCTGACAGGAGAGGAGAGAGAGATTGTGTGTTCCTAGTGATCAGGAACAGCGATCTCTCTGTACTCCCAGTCAGTACACTCCACCTACAGTTGGAAACACTTCCCTAGGGAACACTTAACCCCTTAATCGGCCCCTAGTGTTAACCCCTTCCCTGCCTGTGTCATTTATACAGTGATCAGTGGCTATTTTTAGCTCTGATCAGTGTAATAATGTCACTAGTCCCAAAAAAAGTGTCAAGTGTCCGAGTTGTCCACCGTAATGTCACAGTCCTGCTAAAAATCGCTGATCGCCGCCATTACTAGTAAAAAAAATAATAATAAAAATGCCATAAATCTATCCTCTATTTTGTAGACGCTATAACTTTTGCGCAAACCAATCACGCTTATTACGATTTTTTATTTTATTTTTTTACCAAAAATATGTGGAAGAATACATATTGGCCTAAACTGAAGAAGACATTTTTATAATTTTTTTTAAATAGAGATATTTATTATAGCAAAAAGTAAAAAATATAGTTTTTTTTTTCAAAATTGACGTTTTTTTTTTTGTTTACAGCGCAAAAAATAAAAACCGCAGAGGTGATCAAATACCACCAAAGGAAAGCTCTATTTGTGGGAAAAAAAAGACATCAATTTTGTTTGGGTACTATGTCGCACAATTGTCAGTTAAAGCGACGTAGTACCATATTGCAAATATTGGCCTGGTCATTAGGGGATAAATCCTTCCGGGTCTGAAGTGGTTAAGAGAAGACACCCGGTAGCTCGCTCTCGCTGTGATTTTACACAGCGGGACCTGTGGACTTGATTAATTAAGCCATTTTATTTTTTATTTTTATTTTATTAGATGTGTTTTATAGCAAAAAGTTAAATATTGTTTTTTATTTAAAATTGTCGGTCATTTTTTGTTTATAGTGCAAAAAAATTAAAACCGCAGAGGTGATTAAATACCACCAAAAGAAAGCTCTTTTTGTGGGAAAAAGGACAACATTTTATTTGGGTACAGAATTGCCCAACCACGCAATTGTCAGTTAAAGTAACGCAGTGCCGTATCGCAAAAAATGGCCTGGTCATGAAGGAGGGTAAATCTTCCCAGAGGTGAAGTGGGTAAAGCTGAAATTTGCATGTAAGTATGTTTTTATGTAGTTATAAAGGATATAAATCCATTTTGTGTGCAATTAATGCCTTGCAAACCAGGTTATTACCTTGTAAAATAGCAGTGACATCATCACTGGTACTGCACATAGCCTGTGCAAATAGAGGAGCTGTGGGAGTAACTTGGCAGGCCCCACCCACTACAGGCTGCCTGCAGAAAACGAAGGGAGGGGGTGGAGACAAGACCGGTCACCTTGCACAAGGAGAGAGCAGCAGTGACCGGTCTTTATTAAAGGAAACTTCTGCACAAAGAGTACGTTTCACATTGGATTACTGCACAGATCTGGAGGAAATACACAAAACACACCAAGATTCCAGGAGGAATACACATGCCTCTTGTGTTTAGACACTATTGCTTAACTCATAGTTCAGCTTTAACCACTTAAACTCCCCTTCGTGACCAGGCCAATTTTTGCTACTCAGCACTGCACTACTTTAACTGGCAATTGCTCGGTCGTGCAACATTGTACACAAATTCAATTTATATTCTTTTTTTCACACAGAGCTTTTTTTTGGTGGTTTTCGATCAAAAATGTTTTTT
Source organism: Rana muscosa (assembly GCA_029206835.1). NCBI lineage: Eukaryota > Metazoa > Chordata > Amphibia > Anura > Ranidae > Rana > Rana muscosa. The sequence goes on from CM055125.1 coordinate 59,381,713, forward strand.
TTTTAATTTTTATTATACCAATGAAAAATACAGAACATTTAACCACTTCCCTACCGCCCATAGTCATATGACGTCCACAGATGGAATCTCCCATCCTGGGTGGACGTCATATGACATCCTCGGCTTTGTGGGGGGATATCTGAATGATGCCTGCAGCTAGAGGCATCATTCAGATATCCTTTTGTTGTGCCGGTGATTCTGCGCACCATAAGAATGATCATAGCGGCGGTTCCGCCGCTTGATCGTTCTTATAGGTCGGCGGGAGGGGACATCCCTCCCCTCCCGCCGCCATCCGGTGCTTCTCCGGGCTCTCCCGTGCCATCAGGGAGAGGATCGTCCGGTGCCGGTGGTGGGTCACGTGACGATAGGGTGACCACATTTCCAAATTACCATTCAGGGACTCCCTCCCTTCCGAAAAATCAGCTTGTGCTGTAACGATTTACAGCACAGCGATTGGACACAAGAGGCTGGATTTATGATTTCTCCAATCACAAGCAGGGGGCGGGATTGTGCTCCTCCAGGCATTCCCGGCCAGGACAAGTACTGTCAGTGAGTAAAGCGGTGATGTGGCGCACTTTTTTGGGGGCATCAGATTGGCCCAGAGGGTGGCTGTGTCAGTTTCATTCCGGGACACTCTATTGTCCTGGAATGAATGTGCCCGGGACAGACCTGCAAAATGCGGGACTGTCCCGGGCAATCCGGGACACGTGGTCACCCTACGTGACGAGCATAGAGATGACTGGTGACCAGATGGTCAGGTTCCGCCGCTTGATAATTCTTATAGGCGGCGGAAGGGGACACCCCCCTCCCGCCGCCATCCGGTGCTTCTCCGGGCTCTCCCGTGCCAACGGGGACCCGGAGAGAATGGTCCGGCGCCGGTGGTGGGTCACGTGACAAGCATAGAGATGACTGGTGACCAGATGGTCACCAGTCATCTCTATGATCGTCGGAGGCCCGGGCGCGATGTGATGACGTCACGCCCGGGTCCTCAGATGTAAACAAAGCCGCCATTGCGGCTAGTAAGTATGAGATCAGTGAAAACATTTTCACGATCTCATGCTTTCCAGCCTGGAGGAGAGATGTGGGGTCTTATTGACCCCGCATCTCTCAATAAAGAGGACCTGTCACACACATTCCTATTACAAGGGATGTTTACATTCCTTGTAATAAGAATAAAAGTGATCAAAAAAAAAAAAGTAAAATAAGTGTAAAAAAAAATAAAACGCCCCTGTCCCCGGTAGCTCGCGATAAGAAGCAAACGCACACGTAAGTCCCGCCCACATATGTAAACGCCGTTCAAACCACATATGTGAGGTATCGCCGCATGCGTTAGAGTGCATGCAACAATTCTATCACTAGACCTCCTCTGTAACTCTAACCTGGTAACCTGTAAAAAAAATTAAAGCGTCGCCTATGGAGATTTTTAAGTACCGAAGTTTGGCGCCATTCCATGAGTGTGCGCAATTTTAAAGCGTGACATGTTAGGTATCTATTTACTCGGCGTAACATCATCTTTCATATTTTCCCAAACAATTGGGCTAACGTTACTGTTTTGTTATTTTTTAATTCATGAAACCATTTTTTTTCCCCAAAAAAGGCGTTTGAAAAATTATTTCGCAAATACCGTGCAAGAAAAAAAGTTGCAATGACCGTCATTTTATTCCCTAGGGTGTCTGCTAAAAAAACATATATAATGTTTGGAGGTTCTGAGTAATTTTCTAGCAAAAGAATGATATTTTGTACATGTAGGAGAGAAGTGCCAGAATAGGCCGGGTATTGATGTGGTAAAAAAAGCCCGGTATTGAAGTGGTTAAAAAAAAAAAAAGATATTTTCTACTTTCTGTTATAAAACATATGCAATAAAACCAAAATTCTTCATTACTTTAGGCCAAAATGTATTCTGCTACATGTCTTTTGTAAAAAATACATTTTTGGGGACACTATAATATTGGGGACACTAGTATAGTTCTGATCCTGATCAAGATACCAATCTGTACAGACACTATACTGGTACTAATCAGTGATTTTAGTGTGACTGTGATAGTGTGGTGGAAAATCTGGCACTAACTTATACTGACTGGTAGGGATGCTAACTGACACGGACGTTGTTAGTGACACTAATACAGTGATTAATGATAATACTGTACTAATGACACTGGCTGGGAAGGGGTTAACATCAAGGGGAAATCAAGAGGTTAACTATGTGCCTAACAAGTGTAATGTGTGCTGCTTTTATTAAACACATCTGTCTGCTTTTTCTCCCTGAAATCAGATTTGATTTCAGGGAGAAGAAACAGACACATAGCTGTCTGTGTACAGCAGGGCCGATCCTAGGGTCACAGACGCCTGGGTGCAGAAATATTTCTGGCGCCCCCACGTGGTCGTGGTCATCCTACAAACTCCTCCCCTTTACACGTTTCTATGGCAACGATTCAAACACAGAGATGCTCCCCTAAGAAGTCGTCGTTACCCTAGGATCCTCCCATGATCTTTTAACAATAAAGAAAATACAGGAAGAGCATACACTAATGAGACCTGGAGGGGAGTCTCTCTGATGCACACAGAGAGGGCTTCTGTTAGAGAGTCTGTTAGGAAGAGCCCCCAGACATAGTACAAGAGATGGTCAGAGAGTGCAGACATATTACAGGTGACCGTCAGAGAGTGCAGACATGATACAAGAGACTGTCAGAGACTGCAGACATATTACAGGAGATGGTCAGAGAGTGCAGACATAGTACAGGAGACAGAGAGTGCAGACATAGTACAGGAGATGGTCAGAGACTTCAGACATAATACAGGAGATGATCAGAGAGTGCAGACATATTATAGGAGAGGGTCAGAGACTGCAGATATAATACAGGAGATGATCAGAGACTGCAGATATAACACAGGAGATGGTCAGAGACTGCAGACATAATATAGGAGATAATGGCTGATCGGCCCTCTCACCTGACCCAGCGATACAGCAACAACGGTTCCTCTGATCAGGAGTCAGCTCACTCTGGATTGCCCGTACTGACTCCACCGAGTCCAGATCTGTATTAAGTATAGACTCCCTACTAAGTATAAACCCCTCCCTCAATACAGACCCCCCTCCATTAGTACAGACCCCCAGGACAAACCACCCCCCTCCATTAGTAGAGAACCCCCACAAACCACCCCCCCTCCATTAGTACAGACCCCCCCTCAGGACAAACCACCCCCCCATTAGTACAGACCCCAACACAAACCACCCCCCATTAGGACAGACCACCCCCCTCCATTAGTAGAGACCTTCACATTAGTAGAGACCCCCCCACAAACCCCCCCCATTAGTAAAAGGAAAAAAAAGGGCGCACCGACCTAGTGCATTACCAATGGCTAGGTTTATTAAAAGTAAATTAAAAGATCATTAATACTTACAAAGCAAGTATAGTAATAGGCACATACACCATTCCATCAAAAGGGATAGATGCCTTCAAAAGGCCTCCTGCTGAAACCAGATAACCAGAGAGTCCAGATGACATATATTATAGAACACCCCCCCTCTATTAGTAGAGACCACCCCCCTCAATTAGTACAGACCCCCCTCAGGACAAACCACCCCCCCATTAGTACAGACCACCCCCTCCATTAGTAGAGACCCCCCCACAAACCACCCACCCATTAGTACAGACCACCCACAAACCATCCCTCCTCCATTAGTACAGACCCCCCCTGGCCCCCACAAACCATCCCCCCTCCATTAGTACAGACCCCCCTGGGCCCCACACACCAGACCCCCCCTGGCCCCAACACACCATCACCCCTCCATTAGTACAGACCCCCCTGGCCCCCACAAACCATCCCCCTCCATTAGTACAGACCCCCCTGGCCCCCACAAACCACCCTCTTCCATTAGTACAGACCCCCCCACAAACCATCCCCCCTCCATTAGTACAGACCCCTCCTGGCCCCCACACACCAGACTCCCCCTGGCCCCCACAAACTATCCCCCTCCATTAGTACAGACCCCCCGGCCCCCACAAATTATCCCCCCTCCATTAGTACAGACCCCCCTGGCCCCCACAAACCACCCCCTTCCATTAGTACAGACCCCCCACAAACCATCCCCCCTCCATTAGTACAGACCCCCCCTGGCCCCCACAAACCATCCCCCCTCCATTAGTACAGACCCCCCACAAATTATCCCCCCTCCATTAGTACAGACCCCCCCTGGACAAACGCAAACCCCACCCGGGCGGCAGCTGGAGAGGACAGTGTGCAGCTGCGCCGCCCAGGTGGAGAAGATCGTGACAGTGAGAACAAATGTCAGGCTGATGCACTGCACCGTACACAAGGTCACACTGTGCGGTCCCATGTATTAGACGTAGCCGGGGTCACAAGCTCACCTCCCAGTCACTGGGATTGGAGCAGCAGTGCAGTACGTGCTGAGGGGCGGGGCCTGTGTGCGCCTCACTCAGTGACACCCCCCCAATTTACCGCCAAGTCACCTACAACGACCCGGATTCTGCCCTTCACAGGGGCCACTATGTCCCCTACATCCACACACCATTCATGGGCCACACACAGGTACACGCATCTCTCAGGTGCTGCACTGAGGGAGCAACACACACAGGGGAGGGAGACACACTCACCACTGGTAGGGTGACCACATTTCCAAACTGCCATTCAGGGACACCCCCCCCTTCTTGAGGGGCCGTTTCGTGGAACAAACTTTTGCCAATGACCGAGGGGGTGGAGGCAACTGACAGATGGGTGGTGGTGTGCGAGGTGGAATGTAGTCTCTGGAGTTGACGGGGAATTTGTCAGCTAGTGATTTGTTGGGCGAATGGCTGGTGTTAGCACTTTAATCATCCTGACACCATGCTTGATATGGTGTCAGGATGATCAAATCACATTATTTCTGTTACTACATTGTAACATATAATGAAATAGTTCAACTCACCATGATGCTGAATCAGTGGGAACCCTGAGCTTGCCACCAGATGCAGAGTGTCCAATTTGTCCACTGCAACATTGCAGTCCCGCTATAAGTCGCTGTTTGCCACCATTACGAGTAGAAGAAAAATAAATAAAAATTCCATAAATGTTCCATGTAGCTGCTATAACCATATAGGTGCAAGCCAATCAATATACGCTTATTGGGATTTTTTTTTTTACCAAAAATATGTAGCAGAATACTTATTGGCCTAAATTGATGAAGAAATTCAATTTTTTTCAATTTTTTTATTGGATGTTTTATAGCAGTAAGTTTTTTTTTTTTTTTTAAATTGTCGGTCCCCGCAGAGGTGATCAAATACCACCAAAAGAAAACTCTATTTGTGGGTTCAAAATGACATCAATTTTATTTGGTTACAGTGTCACCTGACTGTGCAATTGTCAGTTAAAATAATGCAGTGACGTTTTGCAAAAAATGGCCTGGTCATTAAGGAGGGGTAAATCTTCCAGACAGCAAGTGGATAATAAGGACCGTTTCTTTAATGGACTGTTTATAACATGGACCTTCTCTATACATCAGGGACTGCTTACCAAACAGGGATTAGAACTATGATAGTTACACTTGGTAGAGGGACAGAAGACAATAAAAGGACAGAAGGGCTGGTTTATAAAACAGGGACTGTCCCTATTAATCAGGGATAATGCCATACACAGTAGTGGGGGAAGGAGAGGGACTGGTCTCCAGGTCAGGGACTGTTTCTCTGTGTACAGTGACATGCTGTGAGTGGTCAAGCAGTCTCTCTGCACACAGCCACTGTTGTCTCATGTCTCAGTGTAGCACACACAGTAAGGTGACCAGATTTTCAAAATGAAATCAGGGGACATTTTTTTTTTTTTGGTAAATGGTAAACGATTTAATAAGCACATATTCCTCAAATTATATATGCAGTGTATGTGGTAAATGTTTATGGAAGGTGTAACGACACCCCAAATATGAAAGGGGGTTAACGCCGTTTAGGATATTCCCACTCCGAACTCACATCAGCTACCGACACCCCAGAGTCAGGCGACCACTTCCCATAGGATCTAATCCTTCCAAAAGAACAAGACGCACTCTGTATCTTTCCAGGATAGACTCTCTTTATTGAAAAAAACATTGTAACTTTTATACACATCCAATGCTGCATTCGTTTAAAATGAACAATGGTCCAGCTCCACCCACAACATAACAAGACCCAATACACATTATTTTGACGTCTGTTAGGCTAGCTTTTGTCTCCCAATCAAAAGACTTTACACAATAGAAACATAACGACCTTCAATACACATCTCACAATGAAAGGATTTGTAGCCTGTCTGTCTGCCGAGTACAATACACACAAGCATAGAGTTAATTATCCCTATTCACACTAAAAGGGTCTTCAGAAGCCCTTCTAGATTCATTTACAACACAAGCAGGCAGGTGACTCATCAGCATCTCTTCAATTAACCTGTCTGGCTGCTAGTTCCACAACCTATAATTATAGGCTTAATTCCCCAAAGCCACAATGGACAATAGAATGTAAATCACCCCCCCCCCCCCACCTCATCACAGCAATGATTACACAACCCCCAACCACAGTGTACATCCAATCTATATACAATGTATATACAGCATTGAATGTGGCTATCATAGGACATAGTGGTTTTTTTTTATTCACCCTGTGCCCCCAATAGGGACACAGGGTGGTTCACACATAAGAGGCATTGGGGAAGCTGAAGCAAGGGTATCTCATACTTTCTAAGCGATTCTGAGTTCCCCGGGCCTTCCCGTTACAGAAGGATTATATGATATATACGTTATTTCTCACATTTCGTCCATGAGATAAAAAAAAAGATAATTCTTAGAATTTTTTGGGATACGACTACCAAATGTTAAGAAGATAAGATGGAGGTAAAACTTTTCAATGCATATTTTGTATTTTGAACAAAACAGTGTAAAATCAAAAAGACCCCACACAGCGGCGCTAAAGAGCAGTATCCTCCCCCCCTATGTCCGTATTCAATGGACCGAGGGAAAAAATTACTGTTTAAAAAAATATATAAAATTAAATATATATATACACCCTGTGACATAAGTGAATAATGTGCACAAGTAAAATAAAGTCCACACAAATTCAATCCAAATGCGTGAGAAAAAATCTTCTTCCAATCCTCCACCACACACAGTGTTCAGTGTTTCGTGATCCCTCTCCCATCAGATGGACACTCACCAAAGCAAGTTGCCTCACACTCTCGTGTTTGGCATATAAACGTGTACAGAAATCTCACAAAGCTGTGCAAACGATCCTCCAGACTCAAATCAGGTGTTTTAAGGGATTAATCCATATGCAAATATAAGAAAAAGCTCCAAATAGTGTAGTAACGTAAAATCAGTTTAATTACACACCAAAACACACACTCCAAATATTGCAATTACCTAAAACAAAACTTAAATAGGCATTTAAAAACCACTGCAAATCCAAAGCACAATGCACCGAAAAGCGAGTGTATAGGTCGCGGCGGACCCTCAGTAATCAGAGTGAGATCTCACCAACTTCCTGCTACCACTCACTGATCCTTCGCTACTCAGTACGATCCTGTGACGTCGAATAATCCGTCAGACGGTTACCGCATAGCCACGCCCCGACATGTTTAGTCGAATAGACTTATTCATGGGATTGGCCGTGCGGTATACCAGCTCCTCCTTTTATCTCTCCTTATTATGGGCGGAAGTTCGATCTCTCATCCATCCGCTTTGGGCGGATATGCGTCATTCCCATATGACTTTATCACACCACCCACCTTCCCAGCCCATTTGAGGGCAGAAATTTGCCATCCGATATTCGCGCCGTGGGCGGAAGTCAGATATAACTTCCACTGACAAAAACGAGTGTCCCCGCTGCCCACATACACTCGCTATTGGTATTAATCTACACTTAGACTCAAATATCTTATACCATAATAACAATAGTGTGGCGCACATATACTTAGGGACGTAGTTTAAGTGTTATTCAATATAAAAAACATTAATAATAATGTAAATTACATAATTTAAAACACAAATAGCACCATGAGATCTTAATATTAATCTACCTATTATCATTCTTTATTTTCTATAATTCAGATATACTCAGTTATGGGATCAAAGACACCGAGTACTCTGAACAAAAAATATATAGCAAATATAAAAAATAGAGAAAAAATTATTATTAATATATATATATATATATATATATATATATATATATATATATATACATACTGCAAAATATCATGACTCATAAAAACGTTAACCTATATCACACATAGTATGTATATGCATCTTAATAAACTGATGCACCTGTGTATACACTACAGGAAACCGTTACTGGAAAACATTATGTCTGTATTATACATTCACTGATTAAATGTGCTATCAGACCTAGACCGTGCTGGAAAGCTAAAAAAAATTAAAATAAATGTAATGGACACCCAAATATCTTAATAATTAAAATTATTAATCAAATATATTAAAAATAACTAAAATTATTTAAAATTCTTTAAAAGCATTTAAAAGTTATTAATAAAACAGTTCAAATCCAATTCAATGTTGAGGCCTCTAGGATAAAGACTTTTTAAAAGAAATATCCATTTAGTCTCTCTTTGTGATAAATCTCTCACGCGATTTGAGCCTCTCCATGATGGATGCACATAATCTATGCCACAGAACTGTATTAAAGAGGGATCCTGCTGGTGTTTTTCCTTAAAGTGCAGCGACACACTATGGTATTTAAAACCATTTTTTATATTAGTAAGGTGTTCGCCTATACGTGTCTTAAGTAGTCTTTTAGTTCTGCCCACGTAGTAAAGCCCACAAGGGCACCACATGAGGTATACCACATAAGACGAATTACAGGATATAAATTCTTTAATATCAAATGTTTCCTGGTCCTTATTGGTAACACTCATTATCCCTCTATTTTGCACTTTTACTGTTCTGCAGCACTTGCATCTCCTACACGAGTAAAATCCTTTCAAATCAAAGCGCAGGATATGTTCATTTGGGGGGTCCAAAATTTTATTGACCACCCTATCACCAAAACTCGGGGCTCTTCTATATATGAATTTTGGTGTGTTGGGTAGAGAATCCCCCAGATGTCTGTCACGCCCCAAAATGTGCCAATGTTTTTTAACAATAGTCTCAATCTCCTTATATTGATGATGAAAACCTGTTATAAAGCCCCATTGATGTTGTCCATCATTAGTCTGAATTGCTTTATTTCCAAAACATTGGCTCCTTGGGGCTTCACCTATTTCATGTATCAAATTTTGAAGTGGTTCCTCCCTATACCCTTTCTGTATAAATTTTTCTTTCAACACATTCGCCTGAATCACAAAATCCTCCTGACTAGTGCAGTTGCGTCGCACCCAAAGCATCTGACCTTTTGGGATATTTCGTATCCAGGCTGGATGATGTCCACTCCTAATTGAAATATAACTATTTCGGTCCGTGGGCTTGAAATATACTCGGGTATTCAAGCATCCTAATCCCTTCATAATAGTAACGTCAAGAAAGTTTATCTCCTCATTACTGATTTGGTAATCCAACTTTATGTTGTTATTATTATTATTTAATATTTCTAAGAACTCAATCACCGATTCTTTTGATCCCTCCCAGATAAATAGGAGGTCATCAATGAAGCGTCGATAGAACCGTAAATGTGGTTTTTTATTCCTGAAAATATGTTTATCCTCCCACTCGGCCATGAACAGGTTGGCAAGGCTGGGGGCAAACTTAGCCCCCATAGCCACGCCAACCTGTTGTGAGAAGAAGCAGTCATGGTACCAAAAATAGTTATGGCTCATGCAAAAGTCCAATACGTGTCCTAAAAAACGTTTTTGCGTATCCGGAATATCGTCTCTCTTACTCAAAGCCCAATTTAATGCTAACGCTGCATCTTCATGCTGAATAACAGTATATAAGGCTGACACATCTGCTGTAACTAAATACGTCTCAGAATCCATATTAATTTCCACTTTTTCTAACAGTTGTAATAAGTCAGCTGTGTCTTTCAAATAAGCCTTTGTATCCTTCACGCTAGGTTGTAAAAATGTATCTAAATATTCTCCCAGTCTAGAAGTTACAGAGCCTATTCCATTCACGATTGGACGTGCTGGAGGGTTCAAAGCGTTTTTATGTACTTTCGGCAGTGTGTAGATCACCGGAATTCTGCAAGCAGAGGGGACCAAGTATCTCTTTTCTTTCAAGTTTAGAGCATTGGTCATATACCCCCATTAGTGATGAGCCGAACACCCCCGGGTTCGGTTCGCACCAGAACCCGCGAACGGACCGAAAGTTCGAACGAACATTAGAACCCTATTAAATACAATGGATGCGAACGTTCGAATTCTAAAGTGCTAATTATAACAACTATTATTCATGTTATTGTCATAAATAGGGTTTGGGAACCCGGGTTGTGCACCAGGGGACATGTATCAATGCAAAAAGAAGTTTTAAAAACGGTCGTTTTTCGGGAGCAGTCATTTTAATGATGCATAAAGTGAAAAAAAAAAGTCAAATATTCCTTTAAATATCGTACCTGGGGGGTGTCTAAAGTATGCCTGTGAAGTGCCACGTGTTTCCCGTGTTTAGAACTGTCCCTGCACAAAATGACACTTCTAAAGGAAAAAAAAGCCATTTAAAACTGCTTGCGGCTTTAATGTAATGTCTGGTCCCGGTAATATGGATGAAATTCTTTAAGAAAAATGGCATAGCTACCCCATGACCCCCCCCCCTACCCCAGCCCATTACCAGCCCCTTTGGGTCTTGTATGGATATTAAGGGGAACCCCGCACATAAAATAAAAAAGGCCCTATATACTCTGAACAGCCGTATACAGGCGGTGCATACAAGACAGGGACTGTAGGTTTGTTCTTATGTAGAATCTGTTTGTAATTTTGAACAGGTACATTGTTGAAGTGTAGCTCCAGCCCAAAAATCTATTTTTAAACTTTTTGGGAAACATAGGTAAGGGTTATCACCCCTGTAACATTTGTTTTGCTGTCTGTGCCCCTGTTCAGAACATTTCACCTCACTTTCCGTCCCAATGACAACTGTTTTTGAAATGTGGTGTTTTTCTTGAAACAAGGATTGCTGATAAAGCATCAGTACAGATGAGACCCCTTTCTCCCATATTTATTCTTACAGGAGAGAATTTTCCTTTCTAGGGGTAGATTTCCTCTCACTTCCTGTTGTCTTCTTTCGTTTGCAAGTAGGAGTCGTTTGTAAGTTGGATGTTTGAAAGTAGGGACCTGCCGTATATACTCTGCAGAAATAGGCCCCTTAGTTGTTGGTGTTGGCACAACACTGTAAGCACTCAGTTACTCTTGGTTGGTGCTGGAACGCCCTGCTGTCAACTATTATATCAGGAATTTTAATTACATATAATTGTTGAACAGTGGTAGTAAAAATTGGGGCTTTGATGGTGGTGCTGGTGCCACAACACTGTAAGCCCTGACAGTTACTCTTGGTGGGTGCAGCAATGGGCCCTGCTGTGAATTATTAGATCAAGAATTGTAATTACATGCCCCTTTTGAACAGGGGCTGAAAAATTGGGCCTTTCGTGGTGGTGGTGGTGGTGGCGTTGCCACAAGACTGTAAGCCCTCAGAGTTACTCTTGGTGGGTGCAGCAATGGACCCTGCTGTGAATTATTAGATCAAGAATTGTAATTGCATGCCCCTGTTGAACAGGGGCTGAAAAATTGGGCCTTAGGCACTGGTGGCACAACACTACAACCCCTCACAGATACTGTACTTGGAGCACAGCAATGAGCCCTGTTGCAAAGTATTGCTTCAAAAATTGTAATGACACGCCCCTGTTAAACAGGGGCTGAAAAATTGGGCCTTAGGCACTGGTGCCACAACACTCCAACCCCTCACAGATACTGTACTTGGAGCACAGCAATGAGCCCTATGGCAAATTATTGCTAAAAAAATTGTAATTACACGCCCCTGTAAAACAGGGGCTGAAAAATTGGGCCTTAGCCACTGGTGGCGGCACCCATAAACAAAAATGATCTTCCAAGCTATCATCATCAATCGTATCATTGAGGACTCGGAGGAGGAGGATAGCCAGTCAACATAACAGCACAGGCACTCAGCATCAGCATCAGTCTTGAAGGGATGTGACATGTTAAAATCAATTAGTCTGTTATATCAGCATCAGGTGTGTGGTAGCTGGTGGTGATCCAAGACTGGTTCATCTTGATGAAAGTCAGTCGATCAACCGAGTCGGTGGACAGGCGCACCCTGTGATCCGTGACAAATCCTCCAGCAGCACCGAATGTGCGTTCCGAAAGAACGCTGGATGCAGGACAGGCCAGTAGCTCAATTGCATACTGTGCAAGCTCTGGCCAGTGATCCATCCTCAAGACCCAGTAAGCCAGAGGATTTTCGGTGGGGAAGGTGTCCAAGTCTGACCTTGCCCCTAGATATTCCTGCACCATGTTTATCAGACGCTGGCGATGGTTGCTGGAACCGATCATACTTTGGGGCTGCGGACTAAAGAATTGTCTGAACGCATCGGTCAGACGGCCACCTTCCCCACCGCTCCTTCTTTGACTGGCCGAAGCCTCAGCAACTCGTTGTCCAGGACCAGGAGTTTGTAACCTCCCAGTCTCTGGGAACGCGTTGCACAGACCTTTCTGCAAGGCCTCCCGGAGTTGTCTCATCCTCTGCTCCCTCTGCGACGGTAACATAAGGTCCGCAACCTTACCCTTGTACCGTGGATCAAGGAGAGTGGCCAGCCAGTAATGGTCCCTCTCCTTGATCCGAAGAATACGAGGATCCTTCCGCAGACTTTGCAGGATCAGGGAGGCCATGCAGCGTAGGTTTGCTGAGGCATTCGCTCCGGAGTCCTCTGGGTCACTAAGGACGACATGATCCGCAGCCACCTCCTCCCAGCCACGTACAAGTCCACTGGTTTCTTGGGACTGTAAATCATCCCTAAAAGACTGCTGCTGATGATGCTGAGTGCCAGCCTCCACCTCCATGCTGACACAATCCTCCTCCTCCTCCTCCTCCTCCTCCTCCTCTTCCTGTGCTATGGGTGGGACAGAAGGAACACTGTCTGGGTAAAGGGGGCCTTGAGAGGCAAGGAAGTCCTCCTCTTCCTGCCTCTGTTCTGCCTCAAGTGCCCTGTCCATTATTCCACGCAGCGTGTGCTCCAACAGGTGGACAAGAGGTACAGTGTCACTGATGCATGCACTGTCACTGCTCACCATCCTCGTGGCCTCCTCAAATGGTGCCAGGACAGTGCATGCATCCCTGATCATGCCCCACTGGCGTGGAGAAAAAAAACCAAGCTCCCCTGACCCTGTCCTGGTGCCGTAGTCGCACAGGTACTCATTGATGGCCCTCTGCTGCGTGTGCAGCCGCTGCAGCATGGCCAACGTTGAGTTCCACCTGGTGGGCATGTCACATATAAGGCGGTTCTTGGGCAGGTTCAACTCCTTTTGCAGCTCAGCCAGGCGAGCACTGGCATTATAAGATCTGCGGAAATGCACACAGACTTTCCTGGCCTGCCTCAGGACATCCTGTAAGCCCGGGTACCTGCCCAAGAACCGCTGCACCACCAGGTTAAGGACGTGAGCCACACAGGGCACATGGGTCAGTTGTCCCTGTCGGAGGGCGGAGAGGAGGTTGGTGCCATTGTCGCAAACCACCATTCCTGGCTTAAGCTGGCGTGGCGTCAACCACCTCTCGGCCTGGCCCTGCAGAGCAGACAGGACCTCTGCCCCAGTGTGGCTTCTGTCCCCCAAACACACCAGCGCAAGCACGGCATGGCATCTTTTTGCCTGCGTACTTGCGTAGCCCCGTGAACGGCTACGGAGCACCGCTGGTTCATAGGACAAACCACAGGAAGAGGCCATGGAGGAAGAAGAAGAGGAGGGGGTGGAGGAGAGAGGTGTGTCACAACCAGTAGTAGCATTTTGGAGGCGTGGCGGTGGGACAACCTCCAACACTACTGCACCTTGTCCTGCATCCTTCCCAGCTGCCAAAAGAGTGACCCAATGGGCCGTGAAAGAAAGGTAACGTCCCTGTCCATGCCTGCTGGACCATGAGTCAGCGGTAATATGCACCTTACCGCTGACCGCCCTGTCCAGCGAGGCCAAGACATTGCCTTCCACATGCCGGTAGAGAGCCGGAATAGCCTTCCGTGAGAAAAAGTGGCGTTTGGGAACCTGCCACTGAGGAACCGCACATTGCACAAACTCACGGAAGGGGGCCGAGTCTACCAACTGAAAAGGCAGCAGTTGAAGCGCTAGCAATTTAGCCAAGCTAGCATTCAACCGCTGGGCATGTGGATGGCTGGGAGTGAACTTCTTTCGACGGTCCAGCAGCTGGGGCAGGGAAATTTGCCTGCTAGAATCGGACGTCGGTGTACTGCTAGCAGAGTGGCCGCAAGTACTTGGCTGTGACACACCTAATTCTACACCTTCATTCCTCTCAGTGCATGTTTCAGAGAGGACTGAAGTTATAGTGGGGTTGGAGATCCCAGCTGATGCGGTGCAAGGAGAGGTCCGCTTTGTTCTTTGGTGTGGGTCTTTGAGGTAGGCTTGCCAACGAGCTGCATGGCAGGTCAACATATGTCTGGTCAGGCATGTGGTACCCAAGCGGCTGATGTTTTGGCCACGCGATATACGCTTGAGACATATGTTGCAAACAGCAGCTGTGCGATCTGATGCACTAGCCTCAAAAAAGGCCCACACCAAAGAACTTTTTGAATGACGGGCAGAGGCAGCGCCCTGCACAGGCGGAGCTCTGCGGTGTGATTCCGTCGGTGTACTGCCCTTACGCTGGCCACCAAAGGGCATCCTGCCTCGTTGGAGATGTGCCTCCTCCTCATCCTCCTCCTCCTCCTCTCTCCTATTAGGCACCCACGTGGAGTCAGTGACCTCATCATCACCTCCCTCCTCATCACTGGAGCCAATCTGGCAGTATGCTGCAGCTGCTGGAACATGACTGCCAGATTGGTGTCCTTCTTGAGCATCCCCTCTGTCTGCTCTCACGCTACTGCCTTCCTCTAGCTGGGTTTCATCATCAGACCCTTCGAAACGCTGGGCATCCTCCTGGAGCATGTACCCAACACTGTGCTGAAACAGTTCGGGGGACTCCTCAGGAGGAGGACATGGTGGGTCTAGGGAAGGAGTGACTGATGATGAGTCTGACATTGATACCAGGGAAGAGGACGCTTTGGCAGCTGCTTTTCCAGTACCCTGAGCCTGGGTGAGAGAGGATGAGGAGGAGGAGGAGGGCTTGGTCATCCACTCTACCAAGTCTTCGGCATGATGTGGCTCAACATGTCCAGCTGCCGAAAAGAAGGACAAGCGTGTCCCATGGCCATGTGCTGATGACAATGCACCGCGTCCACGACCAGCACTGTTGCCCCCAGACACAGAGCCTGCTTGCCCTCTTTTATTGCCTCCTGACTGTCTGCCTCTCCTTGTTTGCCTTCCAGACATTCTAATAGATGGCCTGCAGGGAGATGGGAAAAAAGCAATAAGGGCTACCTTCAGGTGTCCTTCTCTGTCCCTTGAAACAAGGACTTTGACAGTGAAAGAAACTGACACACTCTCCCTACCTACAGTTTTCTGTCCCTAGAAAAAATGTTTTTTTTAAGCACAATTTAGCACAAGGAGAATTCACTCACTGTCCTTCCAGGTCCCTGGAAACAAGGACTTTGACAGTGAAAGAAACTGACACACTCTCCCTACCTACAGTTTCTTGTCCCTAGAAAATATGTTTTTTTTAAGCACAATTTAGCACAAGGAGAATTCACTCACTGTCCTTCCAGGTCCCTGGAAACAAGGACTTTGACAGTGAAAGAAACTGACACACTCTCCCTACCTACAGTTTTCTGTCCCTAGAAAAAATGTTTTTTTTAAGCACAATTTAGCACAAGGAGAATTCACTCACTGTCCTTCCAGGTCCCTGGAAACAAGGACTTTGACAGTGAAAGAAACTGACACACTCTCCCTACCTACAGTTTTCTGTCCCTAGAAAAAATGTTTTTTTTAAGCACAATTTAGCACAAGGAGAATTCACTCACTGTCCTTCCAGGTCCCTGGAAACAAGGACTTTGACAGTGAAAGAAACTGACACACTCTCCCTACCTACAGTTTTCTGTCCCTAGAAAAAATGTTTTTTTTAAGCACAATTTAGCACAAGGAGAATTCACTCACTGTCCTTCCAGGTCCCTGGAAACAAGGACTTTGACAGTGAAAGAAACTGACACACTCTCCCTACCTACAGTTTTCTGTCCCTAGAAAAAATGTTTTTTTAAGCACAATTTAGCACAAGGAGAATTCACTCACTGTCCTTCCAGGTCCCTGGAAACAAGGACTTTGACAGTGAAAGAAACTGACACACTCTCCCTACCTACAGTTTTCTGTCCCTAGAAAAAATGTTTTTTTTAAGCACAATTTAGCACAAGGAGAATTCACTCACTGTCCTTCCAGGTCCCTGGAAACAAGGACTTTGACAGTGAAAGAAACTGACACACTCTCCCTACCTACAGTTTTCTGTCCCTAGAAAAAATGTTTTTTTAAGCACAATTTAGCACAAGGAGAATTCACTCACTGTCCTTCCAGGTCCCTGGAAACAAGGACTTTGACAGTGAAAGAAACTGACACACTCTCCCTACCTACAGTTTTCTGTCCCTAGAAAAAATGTTTTTTTTAAGCACAATTTAGCACAAGGAGAATTCACTCACTGTCCTTCCAGGTCCCTGGAAACAAGGACTTTGACAGTGAAAGAAACTGACACACTCTCCCTACCTACAGTTTTCTGTCCCTAGAAAATATGTTTTTTTTAAGCACAATTTAGCACAAGGAGAATTCACTCACTGTCCTTCCAGGTCCCTGGAAACAAGGACTTTGACAGTGAAAGAAACTGACACACTCTCCCTACCTACAGTTTTCTGTCCCTAGAAAAAATGTTTTTTTTAAGCACAATTTAGCACAAGGAGAATTCACTCACTGTCCTTCCAGGTCCCTGGAAACAAGGACTTTGACAGTGAAAGAAACTGACACACTCTCCCTACCTACAGTTTTCTGTCCCTAGAAAAAATGTTTTTTTTAAGCACAATTTAGCACAAGGAGAATTCACTCACTGTCCTTCCAGGTCCCTGGAAACAAGGACTTTGACAGTGAAAGAAACTGACACACTCTCCCTACCTACAGTTTTCTGTCCCTAGAAAAAATGTTTTTTTTAAGCACAATTTAGCACAAGGAGAATTCACTCACTGTCCTTCCAGGTCCCTGGAAACAAGGACTTTGACAGTGAAAGAAACTGACACACTCTCCCTACCTACAGTTTTCTGTCCCTAGAAAAAATGTTTTTTTTAAGCACAATTTAGCACAAGGAGAATTCACTCACTGTCCTTCCAGGTCCCTGGAAACAAGGACTTTGACAGTGAAAGAAACTGACACACTCTCCCTACCTACAGTTTTCTGTCCCTAGAAAATATGTTTTTTTTAAGCACAATTTAGCACAAGGAGAATTCACTCACTGTCCTTCCAGGTCCCTGGAAACAAGGACTTTGACAGTGAAAGAAACTGACACACTCTCCCTACCTACAGTTTTCTGTCCCTAGAAAAAATGTTTTTTTTAAGCACAATTTAGCACAAGGAGAATTCACTCACTGTCCTTCCAGGTCCCTGGAAACAAGGACTTTGACAGTGAAAGAAACTGACACACTCTCCCTACCTACAGTTTTCTGTCCGTAGAAAAAATGTTTTTTTTAAGCACAATTTAGCACAAGGAGAATTCACTCACTGTCCTTCCAGGTCCCTGGAAACAAGGACTTTGACAGTGAAAGAAACTGACACACTCTCCCTACCTACAGTTTTCTGTCCCTAGAAAAAATGTTTTTTTTAAGCACAATTTAGCACAAGGAGAATTCACTCACTGTCCTTCCAGGTCCCTGGAAACAAGGACTTTGACAGTGAAAGAAACTGACACACTCTCCCTACCTACAGTTTTCTGTCCCTAGAAAAAATGTTTTTTTTAAGCACAATTTAGCACAAGGAGAATTCACTCACTGTCCTTCCAGGTCCCTGGAAACAAGGACTTTGACAGTGAAAGAAACTGACACACTCTCCCTACCTACAGTTTTCTGTCCCTAGAAAAAATGTTTTTTTTAAGCACAATATAGCACAAGCACAAAACACACTGACACTCTCCCTACCTATCCTTCTCTTTCCCTAAACTAAAGGAATCCAGGTTAAGCAAGAAAGAAATAAAAGTCACTGTCCCTGCCTATGCTGCTCTATCCCTGCTCCGGAACACACTACACTAGGCCGCCGTGCTGGCGGCCTTTTATAGTGTGGGGCGTGTACTAAACACCCTCAGCAATAATTGGCCACAGGCATCCTGCCTGTGGCCAATCATTGCTCTCCTCGCTGCCGGCGCTGTGATTGGCCAAGCATGCGGGGTCACAGTGCATGCTTGGCCAATCACAGCGCCTGGATGACACTGCGATGGCGTAGTGCATTGTGGGCCGTTCGCGTCACTCGAATTTGGCGCGAACGGCCCAAATCGTTCGATCTTCGTCGAACGATCGAACAGCCGATGTTCGAGTCGAACGTATGTTCGACTCGAACACGAAGCTCATCCCTAACCCCCATTCAACCAAGGACACCAACTGTGTTCTATATATTTCTGTTGGGTCAGATCGCAACTTCTTATATGTGATTTGATCATCCAATAGATCCATCAGTTGTTTATGGTACATGAGTTTGTCCATTATCACTACCACTCCCCCCTTGTCCGCCGGGCGGATAATAATGTCCTTCTTGTTTTCAAGACTTTTAACACCTTCTTTAACATACTCAGGATTAATTCCCTTCTTTTTAATCGGGAGTTCTTCAATATCTTTTAAAACCATATGTTTAAAAACTTCAATAAAATGATTATTAGAATTTTGTGGGTTAAAAATAGATTTATTCTTAAGACCACTGTCTATTCTTTCTAACATATTATAGTTTCTGATTACAGGATTAACCGGATGGCTTAAAAAATACTTTTTCATGTTCAATTTACGAATGAACTTATGGGTATCAATATATACCTCAAATTTATTCAAGGTCTTCCTAGGGGCACACTTCAGACCCAAATTTAGAATATTCAATTCTTTCTTGTTTAATTCTACCTTACTCAAATTGAATATTCCAACATTTAATTGTTTCTCATCCTTTTCTTTGGATTGTTTGGCCCTCCCTGCCCTTCGTCCCCTTCTTCTTTTTGGAAGGGCATGAGTTCCCTGTTTGGAATCTGAGGCGGTCCATTCCTGCCATTGCCTTTCTGCGTCTGATGGTTGTTCCTCCTCGGTGTACCCCCTCTTCCCCTCCCACCCCTCCCCCGTATTTTGTATTTTATTCTTACCAAAGAATTTTGGTTCAATAATAACAATGAACAATAAATTAACAATTCAGAACAGTAAAAGATTGCATTGTAACAACACGTAGGATACCTTTAAACATAAATAATCAAATATTAATAGCTAACTGTTATAAGACTACAAATGTTAAAGGAACAAAAGCAACATAGAATACTGGAGGAGTTTTACAACATTTTGCGGAGTAACCCTTTAACTTGCATGGAAAATTTGAAGATAATACCTATCACCTGTATCTCATAGGCACCACATCCCTTAATTTATAAACTAAGTATAGGTATGGAGAGTATGGGACTTTTAAGGTGCAACAACTACACAATGTTCTATTTAAAATATGATTTTATTACAAAGACATTTTCATAGAAAGATATATTTTCTCATATGTACATTAAATACATGAGCCATCGAATAAACATATTTAAAATTTCCAACATGCATATAGACAGATTAACTCAACATGTTTCGCCAGTTTTTGGCTTCTTCAGGAGTTGTGTCATGCAATTGCTGTAAATTTGTTGGTATGATCATAAAGAAAGGGTAAAAAACGGATAACCAGTAGGTTGAGCCACGTAGAGAGACCTCAAAAGGAAAGATTATTGGTGTATCATAGAAGGGAGAATATACTGGCACGAGTAGCCACCCGAAGCACACCAACAGAAGAACAGAGGATCATCTGGGGGAAACTTTCTATATATCAAACTGATTTCCAAACACGCAACCGAAGAGATGGATGAGGGGGAGAAAAAGGAGTGGTAGAGAAGAAAAAAGGGAAATTATCCCAATCTCTCCAAATCACCCCTTGTTGCCCCACTTCTATCCGCTCTATTGTTTTCCCACATCTGGGTTAGATCCACCTTAAGATATTTTTACCGGTATAAGCAACCAGTTCCTTAGCCTAGTAACGCAAGACGTCTTTTCCCCAGGGTGTTGGTCATGTTGCGTGTTTGGAAATCAGTTTGATATATAGAAAGTTTCCCCCAGATGATCCTCTGTTCTTCTGTTGGTGTGCTTCGGGTGGCTACTCGTGCCAGTATATTCTCCCTTCTATGATACACCAATAATCTTTCCTTTTGAGGTCTCTCTACGTGGCTCAACCTACTGGTTATCCGTTTTTTACCCTTTCTTTATGATCATACCAACAAATTTACAGCAATTGCATGACACAACTCCTGAAGAAGCCAAAAACTGGCGAAACATGTTGAGTTAATCTGTCTATATGCATGTTGGAAATTTTAAATATGTTTATTCGATGGCTCATGTATTTAATGTACATATGAGAAAATATATCTTTCTATGAAAATGTCTTTGTAATAAAATCATATTTTAAATAGAACATTGTGTAGTTGTTGCACCTTTAACTTGCATATTTCTCAGAGGAATGAATCTGCCTGAGAATATTTTTGTTTTTGGAGATTTTCTCCACAAATTCTAAACAGGACAATTTAAAGTTAGTTTTCATAACGCCTCCTTCAACCATATGAACTCATACATTTATTGCAATTCCCAAAACCCCCCACCCCCCCAATCAAGAAAATTAAGCTCCATAAAAGCCCTAAGCAGGTTATAACATTATAATGGAATCAGTCAACCAAATCCCCCTCCCAGAAGTACACTCCACTCAGCATTTCAGCCAGCACCAAGGAACATATAATACATACATAGGGATTTCATCAAAAACATGTTTACCTGCTAACAACTATACTGTAAAAGGGAAAAAAAGTCCAGTATCCAAAAGTCACACTACTGTTTTGTTGTTTGTGTCAGTATGTGACTGTGCATTTCAATATGTCTGCATGTATATGTTTGTGACTGTGTCGTGTGAATGTTTGTCTAGAACTGCATTTGTTATTATGGGTCTATATCGTCTTCTTTACTGTCTTCATTAGACTTGTGCACAACGGAAAAATTTGTTCCGTTTCGGTTCGTTTCTTTCCG